>JAQJZF010000026.1:31540000-32140000 GCA_028537955.1 Microtus californicus
TATTATTTAGAAAAAATAAATTTCACCAGGTGTTGGGGGTGGCACGTGCCACTAATCCTAGCAATTAGGAGGCAGAGGCAGGCATGTCTCTTTGAGTTTGAGACCAGCCTGGTCTATAAAACAAGTTCCAGGAGAGCCAAGGCTGTTACACAGAGAAACTCTGTCTTGACAAAACACTAAAAAACCTTAAATTCCATAATTTTAAGTAGAAATACATATGCAAATCTTAAATTGTCTCAGAATATCCTCAAATTTAAAACTAGTGCAAGGACTCCATTTGTTGTCACCTCTAATGGACATTTTCTTAGACGACATCTTTGGTGAATTCATCAGGAAAAATAATTGCTGAGTGATTTACTTTATTGAATATTTTATGTTTAATGCAAATACAATATCTTAAAAATTTTGTAACGCAAATCACCCTTTGTTGGAGACCATTGGAGGATAGAGCAGGTGACAGCAGGCAGACCTCCCAGATGAGTGACTCTGATAGAGAGCCCCACTTGTCATGTCCTTAAGGTCACTGACTGTAGATAATTTTTTGTCTCTGTCTGTAATTTCTCTCATGAGTCACTTCATTTCTTCCCTAGGAATATCTTTGCATGTTTTCCCACCTCCTGTGTGATTATCTCATCAAAATGTTCCATCTACTGGGCACACATATAATAGTGTATGGTCAGGGAAATGACTTCCCATTAAGATGGTTATATAGAAATTATACTAGGATATACTTCATAACTAGATCTATTGCACCACAAAGGCAGTAATATGGTTAAAAGTCTGTTTTGTTCCTTTTACTTTGAATAACATAAGAAAAAAAATTTCCCTTCAATCTAAAACAACTTCACACAATTAATTCATTTTTAGCTCAGAACAAGGTCTAACTATACTAGAGGGTTTTTTAAATAGATCATAAATTTAAAACTTGACAGTTATGCACATGGCCATAGTGGTAAGGGCCTAACCAAGCTTATTTACACAAAGCAACCTAAAAATATCATGTTGATGCTTCGCCTGACAAGTCTAGTTAATAAAAGAACTATGTCTCAAAGCATATCTCACTGAACACTGTGCCCCTGCCCTCTGGGAACAATCTTGCTACCCAAATCAAGAAAATTCCAGGTCTAGTAAGACCTGGAAGGAGGTGGGAGGTCCTTGGTCTTTCCACAGGGTAGGGAACCTGGTCTGCTCTTCAGGCCAAGGAGAGAGGGGGGGTTGATTGGGGGAGGGGGAGGGATATGGGAGGCGGTGGCAGGTAAGAGACACAAAGGACATTGAGCCTATAGTTAGGGATCCTAGAGAAGCTAAATAAGGAGAACCCAAAGAAAAACATATAGGCATCCTCCTGAATATTAACCTTCATCAGGCGATGAAAGGAGACAGAAACAGAGACCCACATTGGAGCACTGGACAGAAATCTCAAGGTCCAAATCAGGAACAGAAGGAGAGAGAGCACGAGCAAGGAACTCAGGACCTCAAGGGGTGCACCCGCACACTGAGACAATGGGGATGTTCTATTGGGATCTCACCAAGGCCAGCTGGCCTGGGTCTGAATAAGCATGGGATAAAACTGGACTCGCTGAACATAGCGGACAATGAGGACTACTGAGAACTCAAGAACAATGACAATGGGTTTCTAATCCTACTGCACGTACTGGCTTTGTGGGAGCCTAGGCAGTTTGGATGCTCACCTTACTAGACCTGGATGGAGGTGAGGGTTCCTTGGAATTCCCACAGGGCAGGGAACCCTGATTGCTCTGCAGGCTGAGGAGGGAGGGGGTCTTGATTGGGGGAGGGGGAGGGAAATGGGAGGCAGTGGCGGGGAAGAGACTGAAATCTTTAATTAAAAAATAAATAAATAAATTTAAAAAAAATAAATAAATAAATAAATATAATAAAAAAACAAATCAAGAAAATTGTGCTGTCATTATTAAAGGCTTATCAATGCCCTTATCATTCACACAAAGAAATGTGCCTTTGACTAATGATATGTGACTGTTGTAATTATTTATTATTGCATCAACCTCTTGTAAAAAAAAGTATATTTAGCCTAGAGGAACAGAGAGACAGAAAAAAAATGGAACATGATTGAAACAAAAGAGAACTAGTTACAGAGTTAAATTAGAGCCTGCAGAAAAAGAATATGACTCTAACAGCTCGTATCAGTTCATTCTGTAACCCGGCAGATAAGAAATTTTCTGATTCCCTTACACTAAGCTGCAGCATCTAACCTGAAACCTGGAAGGTAATGTTATGAGCCTTATTCACAGCATATGGATAACACTTGTGAATAGAAAACACACATTATTTAAATTATGGTTAAATATAACCATAAGTTTACCAAACCTATTGTAATTAAGAAAAATAAAGTTTGGAGATTTATTTGTTTATACAAGCAACTTAAAACTCAAAACTTAAATCAAGAAATGAAGTAGTTTTACAATACCGTCAGCTGAGTGTGTGGGTTGACATCTGTGATGGGAACTTTTCATGATGCTGAGAGGAGGCGAGGTTCAAGGGAAGAGTTTGTGATGGCAGAGAGCAGTACAGTGAGAGTCTGTTTCAGAAGTACAGGTTAGCAATTAAAGGAAACACTTGAATAAATGTAACCCATGTACATTTTAAATTACAAATCCAAAAGTAATATGCATATACATTTTGTAATTAAACTTAACACAAAACACAAACTGCTCAGAAATAGGTAAAGAAACAGTGAAATTCTTCTAAGGATGCTAAAATAAAACTCATGAAATGATGTGGGATTGTGACCACCTATATGAAAGTATTCTAAAGTATGAGATGCTCCATTAATATTTATAATAAATCCAATAAAATTTCTAATAACCTCAAAGTTAAACATTGATTTGAGGAAAGAATTGTTACATCCAACCTATTAGCAAAACTTACAAGTTCAACACATGTTAAGTAAAATTTATTCTATTATTAGACATATGCTTTATAAGAAGTCCCAAGTTAGAATTTATTATGATAAGAGGTATAATATTACAATATGCATTCTCTAACTTTAACACAAAGTGAGTTCATTTAAGGTACTCGTGTGTGTGTGTGTGTGTGTGTGTGTATGGGACCATCTACTAGAACAAGTGTAGCCTATCATGGAAAGAATACCTGAAGAAACCACACCCTCTTTCTTCCATCAACCAATCAGATGACAATAGCTTTTCCGTTAGGTAGGGGTTCAAAAGTTCTTCTTCCTCCCATACTAGAATTTTTGCTTGCTGGCTCTGTTGTGAGTGCTGTTTGTGCAACAGCATTTGTTGATAGCATTTGTCAAACTGTATTGAAATATTCATCAAATAATTTTTGATGCAGATGTCTATCTCAGCTATCGATGATAAAGTGTATCTTCAAGGACAAAAACTTGCTAAGTAGAGAGGTTCTCCTATATCATTCAGGTTAAAAATTCCTTCAACTACTTACCATCATGGTATGTTATTTTAAACATGGGAGCTGTGCTACAAAACTTTTCAGTAAACTGCATGATTTTCCCAGCTTTCTTAGATATTATCATTTCCAATATCTTAACCCTCATTATGATGTCAATGACCTGTATCACAAAGACACACCTGAGCATTTACATCTCTGGTAAATAACTGAAACCTATATAATAATCAAAGAGATAATATATGCATATTACTGCAAAACAAACCAATTACCCATAGCTGTGGTGATTATGGAATATGGAGAAGAATCTAATTCTGTTTAATTTCCTGAAGCAAGGGGAGCAGAAGCAGAGTTCCACAGGCAAACATTAGGCAGGGCTTGGGGAGTCCTGTGCAAAAGGTAAGGGAAAGATTGTTGGAAACCTAGGAGTCAGAGACACTGTAAGAACATGGCCCACAGAAGCAGTGGCCTGGAACTCACGGAGGTTCACAAGAGATCAGAGAGCCTGTCAGGGTCTAATGTAGGTCCTCTACATATAAAACTTCTAACTGGGGAAATGTCTCTCTAAATTTATAGTGAAACCGTTTGAACACTCCAGAATACTCCTGTTCTCATTGCCCCACTTCTACTTCCTGTCTGGTTTTCCCGCCTATTCTTCCTGCCTGGCTACCGGCCAAATCAGCGTTTATTTTAAACGTAATTGACAGAATATAGAATTGTCCTGACCCACCATTCAGTTTATAACTTATGTAGACCTCTGTGTGATTTTCTTTAGGGTCAAACAGCTGTGGGACCTGGTGGGAGGACAGAAACCCCAACAAGCAGGCCCTCATGTTATACCTCATAGTAATACTGCCTCCACGAAATGTTAGAGACTGTGTCTGTAAGTTGTCTCTTACCGTCTTATATTCCTCTTTAGTTCTGGAATTAAATGCCTGCACAACTGGGATTAAAAGCATTTACCACCCGGTTTCTAGGGCAAACTAGTATGGTTACTGGGATTAAATGTGTGTGTTACCAGTGCCTGGTCTGGAAGATTGACCATTGTGTGCTGTAGGAAGCCTTACAGTTAGTGGTTCCCTACCCACTGGGATGTGGCCTCTTATCCTATATATGCCGATACAGAGCATGCTTCCGGCCTCTTTTCTGGCCTCTCTGTTCCAGTTACAGGATTCGTTTTCTGATCTCGTTCAAAACAGACATTCTGATTAGTGAATCTACCCCTAAATAAACAACCATCTATTTCTCAATTCTGAGCTAGTGTGGGATTTCTTTTAAGCATCCATCCACATTTGGCGCCCACGTGGATTCAGACTCCACACCTACCAGGTGAATGGCCTAATGGCCTAGTCCACAGCCCAGATAGTCTCCAACCCTGTCCAATTGGCTTGCTTTTAGCTAAGCTGTTTTTCTTTGTGTAGAATCCCTTCCACAGCAGAGTTTGCTATGTGTGGGAACTGAAAATTTCCCAAGCGCAAGCAAAACTACTGCATTCCCTGAGTTGGTTCCTTGCTGTGTGGTGACTTGTTCAGCTTCTGGTTTCTGCTTCCTGCCTGTGAGTTCTGGGTTTCTTGCTCCATGTATGGACTTGATTTAATTGTTTTTAATTTGTCAAGCAAAGCACATTTCTCAGTATTTAACCAGTACCAAGGCTGGAAACTAAAGCGCTCAGAAACTAAAACAATTCAAGACCATCCCTGTCGTGGAGGGGCATTTCTAGACAAGTCAAGTAATAAGAATAAATTCAGTATCTAGCACTGAAAATTAAAAGAGGAGGGGATGGTGAGCAGGATACTGACCATATTAGCTCTTTAGTAATTTGCACTGATACAGCAGGCTTAGGTGGATAGGAATGCTGATAGGTGGTGAAGAAGAAAAACCTCAGAGGGGGTGACTGTTGTTGAATATTATTTTAACTGGGCAAAGATGTGTTACATTTGCTCATGCTGTGGAGCAATTAACTGAGAAGGTGTGTGCATTTGTTTCTGCAGCATTTGTTTAATTATTAAAAGACATGTTGCTGTTTCAAAAAAATAAGACCATCCCTGTCACCAATGCAAATCTTCAAACACAACATCTTCTGGGCAATAAAAATTATTACACCTAAAACAATTTACCGTATCTTGCAACAGGTAATTAATAAATCAATATGGCAGATTATATTAATATTGAAAATTTAGTAATTTTTTGCTAATACTATGGATTGTATTATGTAAGACTTATATGTTCATGGTGATACTTCAATTTATTGGGTATTGGGATTCAGTTTTCTTCTCCATATTCTATCATTAAGACAGAATGTGGCACTTTTAGAAATGATACAGTCTTTACAGACTAATGATGAACAGCTTGTTGAGAGGATTAATACCATTGAAAATCATATGTTGCCTATCTGAAAATGAATAAGCAAGACTGTCAAATCTTGTCAAGACAGGATAAGATGGTTTTGAAAACTTCCCTGCCTCTGAAAATGGTATGTCAGTTATTCTAGATCTTAGCCAAATTTGGTTGCTTCATTGTTACAAATGAGACTTAGGGTGATTGCCTAGATAGCCAGTTGTCTCTGTCATTTGTTGCACATTGTGGAGTTGCTTGATTGCAAGTAATATTATTTCCCTCCTCAGATCTTATGTGGGGGTTAAAGAATAGATAGTTGTAGTTACTTTCCTCTCATGGACTTGGCCAAATTATTGATTATACACAAGATTTAAATTAGCTGGGATGGGATAATTATTAAATATATTTGTTTTTCTAGTACATAATTTTGCATTAGGCTTAGAACCCTCTTATTTAAACAAAAGGGGGTGGTGCTGTAGGAAGCCTTACAGCTAGTGGTTACCCGCCCACTGGGGCAAGGCCTCTTCTATATAAATGCCGATGTAGAGCATGCATCTGGTCGTATTTCCAGCCTCTCCATTCTGCTTGGGGGATTTGTTTTCTGATCTTTCCTAAAGATACAGGCTTTAGAGGAAAGAAAACGGTGGTCTACTGTAATCGGAAATGTACTTATAAAACAGGAGGTGTGCTCATGGTTGCTGGGGCTTTAGTAACAGAGACAAAAGTCTCTAGAACAATACTCTAGACATTCCAATCTTTCATTCTAGTGAAAATATGACTTATGCATAAAGAAAATAAACAGAAATTTTATATGGAACTAAATATCCTTTCCTGATATTTGCATTTTCCTACAGAGATATGAAGAGAGGTCTATTCCTCTGATACAGGCCAACAAATAAAAGTATATAAACAGTCACCTCTTCCCCATGAATCATTAACTATTTATATAAATGAAACAAAGGAATTAAGCTGCTTTAAATTAGTAAGTCTCCTGTACCATGTAAATTAATAAATCATCGGAACCATTAAAATATTGTTCCACCAAGGGAAAGGTTTTAATTCAGAGCAAATACTCTCATAAACTTTGCCCCAAACTACTGTTACTAAGAGCATACCTCTGTTTTCTGTCAGGTCTTAAAAGATAACGTAAACTACTATCCCTACAGATGATGGAGGATTGAGGCAGGAATGACAGAATTATAATCAAAATTAGTGGCCTCAGATACATGAGCACATTCTGCACAAAATTAAAGCATGTGACTCAATAGGACCTTAGTGAATGCCAGTACGTCCCTACTTGCACTGAGTTTCCATTGTCTCTTTCTCCTGCAATTCTCAGAGCATTCATTCCTCCTCTGCTGAGCATCTTGTAGTAAAAGTCCTGACTAGAGCTTTGAACTAGCAAAGAGCTCAACCCCAGCCTAAAGCCCAACTGTTAAAACTTTTGTACAAAGAATGAAATTACTACTTGTTACCTCTGTCTTTATTCTAATAAAGATTGGAGTAAGGGTCAAGTAGAAGAGAGATAGCAATCCTAAAATAGGGAGTCAAAAGCCTGCTGCATTGTGGGAGAGAACCATCAGGGCTGTTTTTGTTTTTGTTGTTTATTTGTTTTTTTGTTTGTTTGTTTTATTTTTAACTGACTCTCCCTTAGCCACATCTATTAAAACAGAGGCAAAGAAAGTGAGAAAGACAGGAAAATTGTAATTTACACTGAGTTTTTGCTACACTTTACCATACGCTAAGCCAGCCAGTGGTATCTAGGGGCAGGGTATGTATCTGGTAGCCTGGACTTAGACTCTTGCTGTATACAAGAAAGCCTCTTGTTTATGTCTGGGACACTCTGTTTAGTTTGCTCCAAACTCTTTGCATTTTGATGTGTCAACTTCTCCAAGAGCTAATTTGATTGAATTATAACAATAGATAATACATATATTAATGTCTATTATTGTGCCATTAAAAAGAGATTCTAATTGTAAAAGAAAATTTTGTATTCAAGCCTAGCTTCAGAAATATTCGATTAGCATAGAATACCCCATAATGTCATCATAATACAGAAAAAATTAAAAGGTATTCATTTTAGGAATGAAATTATTCAAATATGAATATTTTCAAGGTTTTATGTCTACATATGTTCTATGTGGTGGTGCATTAAAGTGGTGACATTAGATCTAGTTATATTATTGTTCTTAAGGTATAATTATTATTCATAAAATACTTTTATCCAATAATAATACATGAATATTTCACCTTCAGAAAAATCTTCAATATTCCCAATACTATAATTCTAATCAAAACACCATTATCACTATTACAACTAAACTTCTTATACTGTGTCTTTTCCTTAATAGCAATTGAGTTCATTCTTGTTATCTGTGTGTTATGGATATTGCACCACCTACTGGAAATGGGTAGACTCTCAGGAAATGCATTCCAGAATAAATCATACTCTCTTCTCAACATCAGCTTATTAAAAGAAAGAAGCACCTTAATAGTGTAAGGTTTCATGAGTTCTTCCCCCAGCCATCTGGGAAGTTGGGCTGTTACTATCTTTTTAAAGAATATTGCATGCAGTTCCAACTGTTTGGATTTCATGAGTGCAAGTGTCCTTAAATATCCATCAAAAATCTGATTCAATGAAGAGATGTTTTACCTCTGCATCAGTTGACAAGATGTTTCTCATAGAGTAAAACTTGATAAAAATGTCTAGGCTATCTAGACAGTAAAACGCAGAGACGTTTCTTTTACTGTTCTGACTCCAAATATGAGATTGCACGCTAAAGGAAGAATGCTTTGTTTTTAATAATTTTTTCTAGGAAAAAAATTCTAGGTGCTTATATTCTCAAACAAGCATGTTGCTGACTTAGCCTTCCACTTGTGATGTGGGTTGTCCTGTGCATGTGTTGTTTTTATCGCTTAATGAATAAAGCTGTTTTTGCCTATGGCAGAGCAGAATATAGAGAGGCTGTAAGAGATATATAGAGAGAGTAGGCAGAATCAAGTGAATGCCTTGTAGCTGCCTGGTAAGCCACAGCCTCATGGTGATGTACAGATTAACAGAAATGGGTTAATTTAAGACATAAGAACTAGCTAGAAATATGACTAAGCTATTGGCCAAATAGTGTTGGAATTAATATAGATTCTGTATAATTATTTGGGTTTTAGGTGACCAGAAAATGAAAAAAAACAAACAGCCTCCATCTATAAAATGGTGCACCAACAAGGGGCTATTACATCCACATAAAAACTGAGAGTCCTAGGGAAGGAATTCTAGACACAAAAGAACAGACTTAAGAACAGCTTCTTGGTAGCCATGATTTCTCAATAGGCTCTGTTTGATGGCAGTGATCAAAAGAGAGGTTCCCTTAAGAGGCTCCCTGATCCAGCATTAGTGGCAAAACTTGAGTCACTTCTTTAAGAGCCAACTTTTTGGTTCATGCTGACATGAATGATTCTGGCCTTATCGAGAGGTCTTGCTGCAGAGCACTTGGGTTTTGTGAGCAGAGTGCTACAACTTACTTAATGGCAACATAGACCTGCTCTGTTCCTAGAGTTGAGGAGGTAATCATGGCTAGCAGAGCTAGTGGTGATCAGATCTCCACCGTGTCGTATTGGACAGAGAATGCAGGCAGGGCCATGGAGTTGGCCATACCTGCGCCAAATTAACATTTTAAAAAGTGCTCCTGGTCAGAAAATGATTATAGATATGTAGTAAAGAGAGAGTCAGATTAAAAAAGACCTTAGAATGGGTCAGTGTTGGATCAATGTACATAGTTTTGAGAGAGAGAAGAAAAAGTATAAACAGTTGTAAAAAGAAATAAAATGGTTTTAAAAAATAGAGCAAAGTCTTTAAAGGGTCAGTAAAAGTAATATAAAAGAGTACAGACGGTTATAGATTAAAGGAGTAAAGAAAAATAAGCCATATAAACATGGGGTTACACAGAGAGTCATTATTACGCATATTAATGTGCTTTCTTTGAATCTTTTGACTGTAGAGAGACATTTTACTCTGGGGGCTGCTAAGTTAAACCGGCATAAAGGTATCTTGACTTTAAAATTTGAGTCTAAGGATACATTACTTTGGAAAAGAGGTTCTGCTTTTGTTTCCACAGAAGATGAGAACCTGTGAATTCCTTCCAGACTAATGTGGTTTGATAGAACAATGCCCTGTGAAAGGTCTCTATGAATCCCTAAAAATATTTTGCTTAAAAAAAGAGCAGGAAGCAGTTTTGGGAGAAAAGCCCAAATTCCCAAAATGACTATTTGTAAATGTTTATTTTCATTAAATTGGGCTGATTATAAGTAATTAATAGTCACAGACAATTTCTAAAATATAAATAAGATTATATAGATATGAAAAAAAGATTATATAGATATGAATACTTTGCATTGCTATGGATCTTGGTCTATTGATACAGATTTAAGGTTGACTTTGCTACACTATGTATATGTATCTTTTGCTCTTGATTAAGCTATTATGTGTGTGTAGCTCATTTAAAAATGTAATATATAATTAAGAAATACAGATTAACAGATAGTCATCTATAATAGTCAAAATGCAGTCATATTATTTAGATTTTTTTAGATATACAGAGATATATTTCAGTTAGTTAGATAATCTTCAACACTTCAAAGTCTTAAAGAATATGGCATTTAAAATGTTTTAAGAACTTAGATTTTTCTCAAAAGTCAGAAATGTCTGATTCTGATAGCAGCAATTACTTAAGAGAGAATGAGAGACATTGAAGAAACCCGTCATGGAATTTGCATTAAATGTAGTAAAACTAGTTATTTGGGCAAGAGATTGTTCTTGCCTGGACTACTTCATTTTATGCTATATAAACTGGATTTGCAAGACCTGCAGATAAGTGACTGCTGAACTTACTAAAAGATGAATGATCCTTCAGTGTTCTTGCTTCATAGACATTCTGCAGGACACAGAAGAATAAAACTGATGAACTTTGTCAGTACAAGGCAAAACAGATCTTCAAATTTGATGCTTCATGGGAGAGTCTTTTGGATACTATGTACCTGTAGGCTAGGGTGAATGCTCCAACGTTATAGAAGACCTTTGGGTGACTGTCCAGGCAGCTAGATGTCTCTGTTAATTCTAGTGTTTTGGAAGCTGCTTACAATGAACTTCTTGTTTACTTACTAAATATTATACTTCTGAGGTCTTTGAAGAGTTGATGACAGATAACTATAGTTTTACTTAGTTATTATAAAATATAAATTAGGTATAAAACCTTAGACTCACCTAAGATTGGATCAGTAATAAAGTATTTTCTTTAATATGCCAAATGTAACTGGACTAAATATTGTAACTATAATGCTTTCTTGATAATTGTTTTGTATAGGTAATTTTACTATGTTAAAGTTAAAATCTTCCTTTTTAATTAGACAGAAAGGGGAGATAATGGGGGATGTCCTTCTGTATATGTGTTGCTTTTATTGGTTAATAAATATAGCTGCTTTGGCTTATAGCAGGACAGAATATAGTCAGGCTGGAAGAGATAGGGAGAAAGTAGACAGAGTCATGCAGCTACTGAATAAGACAAACACTGAAACATTGCTTGGTAAGCCACAGCCTCATGGTGATATACAGATTAATAGAAATGGGTTAATTTAAGATATAACAGCTAACTAGAAATACACCTAAGCTATTAACCAAACTGTGCTGCAATTAATATAGTTTCTATATGATTATTCGGGTTTGGATGCCTGGAAAATGAGAGGGCAGTCTCTATCTATATACTTCTCAATGAATATCATGAACTTAAAAACAAAATAACACAATGAATGTACCTTAAGGACCACACTGCTCCCCAAAGTGTAGAACCATTTATTTTATTCTCCTTTTTCTCTGATGCTGTTCTCTATGTTCTTCCAATTTCAAATTTTGTTTTATGAATAATAGGTGAATTCTCTGAAAATTGGCAAATATATGTACTATCCTCATTTGATTTCACACCTAATGGAACAAGAGTAAGACAGAAATCTCTATATATTCTTTCACAAGCTTCAGTTAAAATTCTTAATTTTGCTCACCTACTTTCCAGTGACCTTGATTTAAGAATTTTTTAAATTACTAATATAGTATGGAGTCTCTTTTATGTCTCCTCTATATGACCATAGTATGTTAATTTAATTCTGCTAACACTTCCACAAAAATTCTAGGTAAGCTTCATGTTTTGCTGTCTATTTCAAATGTTAAAATTTTTCCCTGTCTTTGACCTTAAAAGGGTATTAGTGAAAAGAAGCTCAAAGTCACATCTGAATTTTTCACAATATCTCTGTTGAATGATATAGACATATGTCATGGCTAGTAAAAGATGTTGTGCCTTATATTTAAACCTAGATATTTACCCATGGCTGGTGATATTTTTGACCTGGAGAAGAACCTTTTTCCACCTATTTGCTGAAACAGTAGAATTTCTATCTCTATTTAAAATTTCAATACTTATACAGACAGCAAAGTTTAGAACTTACTTTTAGGAGAGACGCTTCATTTTGCAACAAACAGAGACCATTACAGAATTATAAAGCCTGTCAAAATAAAAATAATAACAGATCATGGCATGTCAAACCACAATTAATATTCTTGAATTTTACTACATAGCCAAAAGTCAGAGATCAATATAAAAAGTAGCAGAAAAAAATGATAAGATACAGAGAAGTAGAATATCTGTGACGAGGAAAGCATCTTTTATATAAGATAGGAAAGCTGCACACATGAGATCTCAACATCATGTATATCTAAATAAAATTAGCATGATTAACATATAATTATTATACCGATGCTTATAGAAAACTTCTCATGAGGCCAGACCAAGAAACAACTAATGAATAGCCTATGAGTAAGAGTCAGTTTTCTCTGTAGAAGCCCTCTGAGAGATTATCTAATACTAAGTGGTTTTTCCTGAACAAACACATGCATATATACAAACACACAAAAACAAATATATACACACATCACAAAGAGATCATTGCTATACAAACAAAAATGCAAACATACACACGTGTGCACACATACATAAACATATAACAATTAATGTACATATATGTGTATGTAAGAATCGATGACTATTTTATATACTGTGTGCATTTTTCTGGAGAGATATTAAGAAAGAACTTTTTGGTAATGACAAGACAGATATTGAAAAGTCACATAAAGTCCTTGTGGAATTTCATTTGTAAGCTCTGAAAGTGCCAGTGTAAGCTATACTATGGAAGATGTATTGATAATGACTAAGAGAAGGATCTTATTTATTGGAACATCTAAGCATATTTACATTATGATTACATTCTACCTAATACATTATCTATATCTAAAAGTATAGTGACATAAGTAGACTAAAATATTTTGTTTAAAATCTGTCAAATTTTATATGTAGAACCAAGATGGATCAGATATATAAACTTCTGTAGAAAAAAAAAATCATTTCAAAGATTTCATTAAAGTAAAAACTTGATTTGATCCCTATCTAGTGGTTGGTGGATTAAAGCAAAATCAGACAATCACAATAACTATGTTAATGATATGATGAATTCTTATTGTTTTTACATTGACTGAGAATACATTTAATTATATGTAAATGGTTATAAAGGAAGAGCAGAACAGTAAACTGGACTGCTTCTAGGTCTCTGATTCCTGCAACTTACATGAAGATGCCTATGAAGCAATTTAGGTTACTCAGTCGAGACTTCTGGCTTAGTTTTCTAGGGAAAGATGAAATAGAACATCTGAGTTACTTCTTTTATCACACGTCTTCAAGAAGAAATGCACATTGACCAGCATCTACTAGTTACAATTTGACTTCTGGAACCTTCTACATTTACTTAAAACCATTTTCAAAAGACAGGCCAAGGCACTCTCAGCAAAGTCTTTGGCATTTGAGTCTTGCATACTTATTCTCTCCCTGTATTTTTCTTTCATTAATTTTCATGCATATTCTCTGCTGCTATGATAAGACACTGACCTACAAAAAGTTGTGAGCAGTAGAATTAATTCTTTTTAAAATATAGAGGCCATCATCATGTAAATTCAATTTGGGTTGTTGAAATAAGAGCGGTGGGGCTGTGTCCCCGGTACCCGGCCGCCCACATGGCTAGCTCTAGCTTATGCCCCGAAATAATTACACGGAAACTGTATTGTTTTAAACACAGCTTGGCCCATTATATCTAGCCTTTTTCTCGGCTAACTCTCGCACCTGGACTAGCCCATTTTTAATAATGTATGTAGCCCATGAGCTGGCTTACCAGGAATGATCTTAACCTGCGTCTGCCTGGAATGGGAGAATCATGGCGACTCACTGACTCAGCTTCTTTCTCCCAGCATTCTGCTCTGTTTTCTCCGCCTACCTAAATTCTACCCTATCAGAGAGCCAAGCAGTTTTCTTTATTACTTAACCAATGAAAGCAACAGATAAGATACAACACCCACCTCCATCATTGGGTGACAATGCATGTATCTGGAGGCAGGGACAAAAGCAGATAGCATGATAATACTTCCACCTTATATTTTGACTTTATATGAATCTCCTAAACATCTCTCCAATGCTTTGACTTTGCACATTGGAATGACCTAGCAACATCAATTATCAACCAAGAAATGTCAATCAGACATGCCCATAGAAAAGTCAGAAAAGGAAAATTAATGTTGGTGATATTGCTGTACAGAGACCCCAGAGGTGTTGGTTTTATATAACTAAGCATTCTGCAATGTTCCTCTCTTTCTAATGCTATCCTTTGCATTCCCCACTTTCACCATTTGTTGTCTGAGACCTGGATGAATACCTTGGCATCAAACTATTATATCTGCTCTACCTTTGTAATAAATACATATAGGCAAAGTACACAAGAAATAAAAATCGACATTGGAGATTTGAACCTGTAACCATAAGGGGCAACATAGCCATAACAAGTAAATTTTCTGTACTATATTTCAATGTATACCCATGACTTTGGTGATAGGAATGGCAGCATCTGCAAAGGTTAATGCTTGATATTTTCATAGAATATAAGGGTGGCTGATGAACACTGACAATGTTAGAGCAATTCACACACTGGATCTCCCAGGGGGCAGAAAGGAGCCTGGCTCTCCTAGTGTATGTCAGATACTAATGTCTGAATTGGAATTTCTTTCTTACAGGGGATGCAACATTTCAAGACAAAGACAGGGGGTTCACATCTTAATAGAGAAGCATTAGCTTCAGAAGCATGTTTCTAATTCTTGCAGAGGAGACAGGAGCAGATGACTCTGAGCTATAAGGTTGGAAATCATAAAATCTCTGAATTTGTTGATTTTCACAGATTCTGCCTTCACAGACAAGTGAAGCAGTCTGTCTAGTCTGGGCAATTGTACAGTCAGGCTCTGGTTATATCCAGGTCCAACTGAGACCTGGATATAACCAGAGCCTGACTGGCAAGACCCCGCACTGCTGACACTTTTATTAGTGTTCCTGGGCTCTGATTGAAAGAGAGTGTGCATTCAAATTGACCAGGAAAAAGGAACCAATAAGGAGAGTGATGTCAATTCCAGCAACCGACACAAATTCTGTGGTAACCTAGCAATATCATTCACAGATGCTGATTCATTCCTGTCTCCCACATGACTGTGTGCTGCAGCGGATGTGGGGAAACTGAATATGGATGTGAGAGAAAAACGTAATTTTCCCTGGGAACTGAATTCAATTATCAAGAGAAAAAAATGTCACAAGTAGGGGAAGATCCTATATCCATCTATCAGGGCCTACAACCTGGCTATCTACTTGAAAGCTTCTATCTCTGCCAGAAGGTGGGTTATTATGAATCTTTATTGCAAATTGTTTTTTTCTGCTGTCATTTTCTGTAGTGCCATGTCAGATTCCACACATACAGTGTTTAAATGCCTAAACTTCATCTAATATCCAATATATGTGAGAGCCTGAAATAACATGCTCCTGTTTTAAGTGAAAAGGTTACATTCATCCCTTCTCTGAACATCTCCAAACTGTATATTGTATCCAACAGTGTCCACTGATCAAGCAATAACTTGAGGCATTCATTTCAGAAAGAAGTATTCATAATACTTTTATAGGTTCAGAAATTACACATATTAGTTCATATGATTTTATGTGTGGTTTCACAAATGTCTGCAGGCATTTGTCATTAATTTCAATTTTACCTAGCCACATCATATTAGTAAAATATTCTGTTTAATATTTATGAGAGTATTGAAATTTATTTTAAAAAAATCACATCTTAAAAAAGAAGCAGTACCATAATAAGCAGGATCGTACTTGCTGCGTAGGAATCAGGATCAGGTGATATGGAGCTATAATGCTGGGAACAAGCAATCCCTGCCTTTGCTGCATATCACCTGCTACGACTCCTGAATATGTGAGGAGCATTCTGCCCAGTCTGGGTGCTTGATCAGTGGGGCTCTGCCTATAGCCCAGGTCCTACTGAGACCTGGACTATAGCCAGAGCCCCACTGGGAAGAAGCTGCACTGCTGACGCTTTTATTAGCGCTCCTGGGCTCTGATTGAAGGAGTTTGGGCATTCAAATTGAGCATGGTTTAAGGACCAATAAGGAGACTGATCTCAATTCTAGCAAAGAGGGCAATTACTGTCGTAATCTTTGAGATTTCCATCTGAGTTGCTGATTCATTCTTGTGCCAACCTGAAAGTATTTTGCAGCTGAAGCTGAGCAATTGAAATTTTATATGAGGGAAAAAATGTGATTTCCCTAGGTAAGGTCTCATATATCAACAAAACAAAACAAAACAAAATGAAACGAAACATCCATGACAAGTATGGAGTGATCCTATATTTGTGTACCAGCGTCTGTATCCTGGCTATATACTCAAAAGCTTAAATTTCTGCCTGTAGGAGGGTGATTATAAATCTTTGCTGCCAATTGGTTTTTGTTTCCGTCATTTTATGATATGCTGTATCAGAGTTCACATATAATATTTAAATGCTTTAATTTCAGCTTAAATTTAACCATTTATTCAATATATTTCAGTGCCTGAAATGACATGCTTGTTTGTAAGTGCAAATGTTATTTTTGCCCATTCTCTGAACGTCCCCAATTTGCATACTGTATGTAATAGTGCCCTGATGATTATGCAATAATCTGAGGCATTACTTTTAAAAGGAAATAGTCATAAGACTTGTATATTTGAAGAAATTGCTCTTTTGTTCATATAATATTATTTGTGGTTCCACAATGTATGCATGCATTTGACATCAATTTTAATTTTACAGAGCCACATCATGCTCTTAAAATATACAGTTTAATATTAATGCAAGAATATAGAAATTTAGAAAAAACTCACATCTTGAAAGAGAAGCAGTACCTTCAGTAGCAGGATCCTACTTGCTGCATAGAACACAGGATCAGGTTCCTCGGAGGTACAATGCTGGGAATCAAACAATCCCTGTCTTTGCTGCTTTCCACAGCTCCGACTTCTGCAAAACTGAGGAGCAGTCTGCCTAGTCTGGGCAATTGTACAGCCGGGCTTTTGTTCACCTACTGTGAGACCTGAACTAAAGCCAGAGCCCGGCTGGAGAGAACCCGCACTCCTGACGCTTTTGTTATCACTCCTGGGCTCTAAGTGAAGGAGTGTGTGCATTCAAAGTGAGCAGAAAATAAGGACTAATGAATAGAGCAATTTCAAATTCAGCAACGAAGGCAAATCCTGGGGTAACCTTGGAGATCTTTGTTTTAGATGTTTATTGATTTTTTTCCACTCCCACCCAAGTGCATTCTGCAGAAGAAGACGGGAAATTGAAAGGGAAAGAGAGGGAAAATGGTCATTTTTCCTGTGCTCTGACTCAGATTGATAAATGGAAAAAAAAAACCAACAACTTGTGGCAAATAGCAATTCATCCTGTATCGGTTGCTGGGGCATAGTACCTGTCTATCTACCTGAAAGTCAAATCTGCCTTTTTGTGATTCTGGGCTACAAATAACTGCTTGTTAATCTCATTTTCTAATTTGCCATGTCAAATTCCCCAACTGCAATGATTAAATGCTTGACTGTTAGCTTTCTTCCTATATATATTCTCTCTGTCTATACATGTATACATATTTTTATAGATATGTATATGAAGGCATTTTCGACTGGTATGCTAAAAATAACCAGACCAGCTCAAAACAACAGATATAATTTAATAAATGAAAACAGGGGAAACTGACGTGACCGGAGTAAAAGTTCCGATGTCCAAATGGGTCAGGCGAACACCTAACTCAGAGAGCGAGTGCATCTAGATCTCCAGCTTTTCTTCCCTGGGGACCAGGTCTCCACACCCAAGCAAGATGTGATTGACTGAGCTTCCCCATCATCTCACCCTCTTGTCTAAACAAGATAGAACCAAATCCAATACAACTATATACATTAGGAACAGATACCAAATATAAAATTACAAGCAATAAACAATATTAAGCATGAAACACATAACAAAAGTTTTACTGGGCATTTTATTTTAAGGAGTCTTAATAATGTATTGAAATTGAGTTTAGCTAAACCATGAGGAGGTTATCTAATCATCAACTCCATCAAAGATCTGAGAAGGGAAGTAATATTACTTGAGTAAACAGAAAGTACAATCGAGAAACTTCCAAAATGTGCATCAAATGACAGAGACAACTGACTACCTGGGCAATCACCCAAAGTCTCATTTGCAATGTTGAGTCAACCAACTTTGGCTATGGCCTAACATAACTGACATACCATTTTCAAAGGCAAGAAACTTTTCAAAACTGTCTTACCCTGGCTTGGCAGGATATGACAGTCCTGTTTTATCCATTTATGGATACTCTGTATCACTGTCAGTGGTTGATGTATGGGCATTTCTTTGCCCAAAGGTCAGTTCTGCCAAGAAGAAAGGCTCCAGGTGGAGTGTCTTTGGTGCTCAACATTCTCTTGGGTGTAGAGCGGTGTTGCCAGGAGTGATTGTGTCTCACTACCACGGAACTCTAGGTTTGATTAAAGGCCATTTTCTACAGCTCTTTGAAGAGGTTGAAAATTATACTATCTATACTGAATATAATCTCTTCGTATCTAAAGAACATTGATTAGCCTAAATATAAGTATGACAAACATAGATGACTATTGATCTATAATTCTCAATACCTATCTAACTTAAAGACTAAGAGAATATATTGAAGAGGTATGGAGAGAGTGGACAGCCTTGTCTAGTTCCTGATTTTAGTGGGATGGCTTTGAGTTTCTCTCCATTTAATTTAATGTTAGCTGACGGCTTGCTATAAATAGCTTTTATTATATTTAGGATTGAACCTTGTATCCCTAGTCTCTCCAAGACCTTTATCATAAAGGGGTACTGAATTTTGTCAAATGCTTTTTCAGCATCTAAAGAAATGATCATGTTTTTTTTCCTTCAGTTTATTTTATTTTTTATTTTATTTTATATTTTTGGTTTTTCGAGACAGGGTTTCTCTTTAGCTTTGGAGCCTGTCCTGGAACTCCCTTTGTAGACCAGGCTGGCCACTAACTCACAGAAATCTGTCTGCCTCTGCCTCCCGAGTGCTGGGATTAAAGGCGTGTGCCACCACCGCCCTGCTTATATGTTGAACCAGCCCTGCCTCTCTGGGATGAAGCCTACTTGATCATAATGTATAATTTTTTGGATGTGTTCTTGGATTCGGTTTGCCAGTATTTTATTGAGAATTTTTCCATCAATGTTCATGAGTGAGATTGGTCTGTAATTCTCTTTCTTGGTTAAGTCTTTGTGTAGTTTTGGTATCAGGGTGACTGTAGCTTCATAAAAGGAGTTTGACAATGACTCTTCTATTCCTATTTTGTAAAACACATTGAGGAGTATAGGTATTAGCTTTTCTTGGAAGTTCTGGTAGAATTTTGCATTGAAATTATCTGGTCCAGGGCTTTTTTTGGTAGGGAGGTTTCTGATGACAGCTTCCAATTCCTCGTGACTTACAGGTCTATTTCAACTGTGCAATAAATGAGGACAATGACCTCCAAATGTAAACAATGTATATCATTATATGAACAATATATAAGTATCTTAATCAGAGGTAGAAATGTACACTGCAATATGGCATATATATATATATCAATACAATATATATATATATATATAAATGTTTTAAGCAGAAGTAGAAGCATACTCACATACATATTCAATATAATTTAACTTTATATAAATATACAAAAATCTATACCAATATAATTGTCTAAAAACAATAACTCACAAATACCAATCTATTATCCCATCACCAATTATTCCCCTTTTTTTCAAGAACAACCCTGAGCCTATAAAATACCTGCCCCATCCGTCAACCACATACCAATTATAACCAACCCCTAAATGATGTCCCTAAACCTGAGGGCAAACTCTGCTTGGAGAGGGGACATTGTCCTCTAAAATTGCTTCCAGCTGTCATGGGGAGACATTCTTCCTAGGGGTTCCTGTGAAAGTAAATTATGGTTAGATTACAAGATCAATATTTGTTCTGGTAAAATTGCAAATAGTCTCTGAGTGTTTTGTAGAGATCTGGCCAGAATGTTGTAAAAGATGTGCACCATTTTCGCTACCCAAGTTGGAACTGTCTTGTGCAGCTAGTACCAAAAAACAGGTCTTGTAGTAGTGTTATCACCATCATGAAGTCATTTTAACCAGGTGGAGCCGATGTTGTGTGGCCCCATCTTCTTCCTGGAAACTTCAAAGATTCCTGCAGGAAAATTTATTGTTTTTTATGGGAAACTTAAGTATCATCTATATAGACATATACAGACATATATATTCAATGGAAGGTATTATAAATACAGAAACAGATATGAGGCTCCCCCAATGCCAGTACGTGCAGTAGGGTCAAAAACCCACTGCCATTGATCTTGAGTTCTCAGTATTCCTCATTGTCTGCTATGTTCAGCTAGTCCGGATTTATCCCATGCTTTTTCAGACCCAGGCCAGCTGGCCTTGGTGAGTTCCCCATGGGACATCCCCATTGTCTCAGTGTGTGGCATTGGGGGAGCCTAGGCAGTTTGGATGCTCACCTTACTAGACCTGGATAGAGGTGGGCAGTCCTTGGGCTTCCCACAGGTCAGGGAACCCTGATTGCTCTTCAAGCTGATAAGGGAGGGGGACTTGATCAGGGGAGGGGGAGGGAAATGGGAGGCGGTGGCGGGGAGAAGGCAGAAATCCTTAATAAATAAATAAATATGAAAAAAATAAAATAAAATACCCAACAAAAAAATAAAATAAAAAAAACACAGAGACCCCCCCCAAAAAGAAACAGATATGAGAAAAGGCAAAAATATTATAAATTATTATTATTATTATTTTGTCCCATATCATGGCTATTGACATGAGACAGAAACCCTGGGATTTCTCTTACAAATGGGCTTGGAATTGGAGTGGGACTGAGCCAGAGTTCAACTTCAAAACCAGCTCTATATATTTATAAATAAATGTACATCAAAACATATTTAAAATATGTTTAGAATAATTCCACTTATGGAACTATTTAGTTTTCCTGATGATCCTTATTGGGTTGTAAATAGTTTACATCCATCAGTATTTAAACATCCAGGGTCCCTTGAATTTTTTTTAAAAATGAGTGTATATATGTATATACATTTGTCCCTCACACACATACAGGTTTGTGTGTTCCAGAAATGAGATTCTTGTCTTGTGAGAAAAAACAAAGGACTTTCAAGCCCTGCTCTGAATATCTCCAATTTTCAAGTTGTATATAACAATGTCATGAGAATTAAAAAATAATGTGAGGTATTAATTTTAGAAAGAAATACTCAATCATATATATAAACTCAACAATCGCCTATTTGCTTTTAAGATTTTTTTTTTTGTTGCTCCACACATGTCCGCATGCATTTGGCATTAACTGTGGTTTCAAAGAGCCAATCTATACTCATATTCTCTTCATTATTAACCTGTGAAAAATACATATTAAACTATTGACTACATTTCTTTCACAACAATCACAAGAATTCCCCTCCAATCAATACTCTACCCTTAGTACATGTGTTTACTCTCTATTTTATGACATGTGTTCATGTAAATAATCTGTGTGCATGGCTATGGAATCTAATAGGAGCACATTGACAGACTCTCAGGGCTATGTGGAAATCTGTCCCTTCCCGTTCATCATCTGATAAAATAACATAAACCACCCTTTTAAGGTTTAGCCTTTAAGAATCTTACACAGGATATTAGAATGTTATATTTAATGTGAAAACAAAATAGAATGTTATATTTAATACTGATGGAATTATGCACCCAAAATTATTGATGATAATTAGTTGATGATAAGTGTAAAAGTTTTCTGATATATGTATCATCACCACCTAGTTGCATGCAGTGGTATATTAGCAATGTCAGAATGGCACAGTGTTTCTCAATGGTATTGAATTTGCCAATCAAAACAAGCAATCTCATACTTTGTAAGAACTCAGATTTCTTAATTCAATGATGCTTAGCCTGAGGTAGAATGGTAATGATTGTTTTCCTGATTTTTAATATATGAATTCTAATTACAGGCAACAGTGGTTACTATTTCCTCTCTTGCAGTTTGCTGATACAGCCATACAAGACACTGTGTAGACTGTAAACCATAAAGCAATAACAGGAGATATTAAGCAGAGAACCACAGATATTCCTTTTATGCAGCTAAATATTCTACTACTTTCCTATTTCTGAGTCTATCTTTTATATTTCCCCAATTCCAGCCTTCTTGCCACAGAAGTCTAAATACATAGATGTAATTCCCTACATTTGAGAATATTGTTTTTTTTTGTTTCAAGTTATTTTTTGTACTTTAAAAATAATACCAATAAAAATTCCTACACTTCCTCCCCTCCTCTTACTTCCCTCCCATTCCCCCCAACATCCTCCCTCCAACCCCCCTCTAGTCCTAAGAGAGGGCAAGGCACCCTGCCCTGTGGTAAGTCCAAGGCCCTCCCCACTTCATCCAGGACGAGCAAAGTATTCACCCAAAGTGAATAGGATCCCAAAAATCTAGTACATGCAGTAGTGACAAATTCCAGTTCCATTGTCAATGGCCCCTCAGTCTGCCCCAACTGTAAACCACATTCAGAGGGAACAGATTGATTCAATGCTCCTTCATTCCCAGTCTAGTTGGAGTTGGTAAGCTCCCATTTGCTCAGGCACACTGTCTCAGAATGTCAACCCCTAATGGTTCTGACTTCTTTGCTCATATTCTCCCTTTCCAGCTCTTCAATTGGACCTTGGGAGCTCAGTCCAGTGCTCCAATGTGGGTCTCTGTCTCTATCTCTTCCGTTGCTGGATGAAGGTTCTAAGGTGATATTCAAGCTAGTCATCAGTCTGACTATGGGACAAGGCCAGTTCAGGCACCCTCTCCTCAACTGCCCAGGGTCCTAGCTGGGGTCATCCCCGTGGACTCCTGGGAATGCGTCTAGAGCCAAGCCTCTTGCCAACCTCAAAATGACTCCCTCATTAAGGTATCTCCTTCCCTGCATCCATATCTGTCCTTCCTACATCTCAACCATCCCACTCCCCCAAGCTCTCACAAACCCTCCCCTTCTCCCATCTCCCTCCTCCTCTCCTTTTTCCTCTACTCCCAACCCCCATGCGCTCAACTTTGGCCAGGCTATCTTGTCTGCTTCCAATTTCCATGTGAATCTATATATGTTTTTCTTTGTGTTCACCTTATTACTTAGCTTCTGTAGGATCATGAACTATAGGTTCAATATCCTTTTTTATAACTAGAATACACTAATGAGTGAGTACGTACCATATCCGTATATTTGGGTCTGGGTTATCTCACTCAGGATAGTGTTTCCTACTTCTAACAACTTGTATGCAAAATTCAAGATGTCAAAGTTTATTTACTTTTGAGTACTACTCTAATGTGTAGATGTGCCGCACTTTCTTTTTCCATTCTTCTGTTGAGGGGCATCTAGGTTGTTTTCGCCTTCTGGCTATTACAAATAATGCTGCTATGAACATAGTTGAACAAATGCTTTTGTAGTATGGATGGACATCTTTTGGGTATATTCCCAAAAGTGGTATTGCTGGATCCTATGGTAGGTTGACTCCCAATTTTCTGAGAAACTGCTACACTAATTTCCAAAGTAGTTGCACAAGTTTGATTTCCAACCAGCATTGGGATGAGTGTTCTGAGTGTGTTTCATAATCTTCATAACTAGTAAGATACTAATATCAAATGAAAGCAAAGTGTACAGGAGCTATTTCTATTATTTATTTTACCTAATTTTTGGATATGTTCGAAAGTATGTAATGCATTAAATTGAGTAGGAATGTAACCTTGAGCTATTCCACTTCTACCCCCTAGAACTCATTAGTGAAACCCTTCTTCATGATCCCACACTGATAACATTGACTGATCATGCTCCCACTGCCCTCCTGTTATGCACACACCACTTTTGCCTTTGGAAATTTCTCCTTCATGTACTTCCAGTCAGGTTGATATAGTTTGGCTATTCAAACGTGATAAGTCTTTGATATCCTAGTGCAGGGTGGCCTTGTAAATGCCTACATATTGTGTCATAAATCTGTCTATCAACATAGTTGATAAACTGCTGCCACCTTCTGTAACAATTTCATGTAGTCTCCTGCTAAAAATGCCTTAAAGCCTCTCCACTTTAAAGATCCCACCTGTTTTCCCTGCAGGTTTCTCTTCTTCAAAACTTGATCTCATGTTTAAGGAATGTAGGTATTATTTGGCAGTTCATCTTGAAAAATTGCTAGCACAGTGAGCAAACAGCATTGGATAAATTACCACATTAGTGATAGACATGTCTTCAACTTCAGGTATTTATCATAGATGTCTTCTACAAACTTCTTGACAGGATTTTAATCCTCATTGTAAGCCATGAGCACAGATTCTACTTCTTCTGGAGGAAATCAGACTCAGCACAGAATTTCCCTTCTGGCACCTTAGGTGCAATATTTCTTTGTGTGGTGCGTTCTGTTATCTTCCATAAAATACTCATATAGCCCCATTATGAGGAAAACTTATCAATTAGGGTTTTATATAAAAAATACAAGGGAAAAAATTTGGTACTCAGGCAAGGGTATTGTGAGTCTGCTTGCTCTTCTATGTGGGTATGGGCAGACTTCAAGAATAGCTGAGAGGAGCTTTCATTTGTTGGCCCAGCTAAACTCTCCAAGATGTGAGTTGTAGGGCAGAGATGGTAGTCCTGTATAGGTCACCTGCTCAAATCTGTGGGGAGCAATTCAAATATCAGACAAACTAAGAGTAAGGTTTGCCACTCCCACACAGGTTTGCATTTGGTGATTGTTTCATTTCTGTTGCACCTGGTAGGAGAACTTCCTGGGAAAAAGTGACCTGTTAATTGTGTTACTTGGCATGGTGTGTAGGTTCAGCCAACAGAATACAGTTGCATACAAATCACAGGTGTTGTAAAATAATACCTTAAGTTGTGTTACATTAATTTATGATATTGAATATTTAACGACACAAAGATGTGTTGCATTCTTTATGTAGCATTTGTTGAATATTATAAAGCAGTGTTACCTCAACTGCCAAAAATAACATGATGTATCTAAAACAAGAGCTAAACACACAAAACCTATGCTAGTAAGGAAAATTGGCAGGGTTGTGAGACAGAGATAATAAATAAGAGTAGAAATCTAGGGAAGAGGAGCCACTTATTCTCATGTAAAAATCACTATACATGTCTTTATTTGAGAGCTGTGTCATAGGAACCCAAAACAAGGAAAAAAATCACTACACACTGGAATTTGAAACATAGTCATCAAGTTAAAATGATTTTTTGGTGTGCATTCATGATTCTAATGTTAGTGGAAAGTTCAGCTTGTCTATGTCACAGGATATAGAACAGGAAGCCAAGGGTCTATCCCCAGTGTGTAATGTGGCAGATAAACAAAGCTTTCAGCATGAAGAAAAAGAATAAGACATCTCCTTATGAGTTTAAAATTTGAGGTGGTCAGGTTTGTTACAAAAAGCATAAGCCCTAAGCAATAGTGATGTCCTAAAATTTTCAAATCCCTAAAAAAGCAGACAAGATATCTACTATGATAATTTTGTATAATAAGACAGTTGGAAACATACAAACAGTGTTTGAGAATCTCCAGTGGCCATGTGAATACTATCACTTCAGACCTATTTATCACAGTGGAGCAAAGGAACAACCCATACCTGGTTGCCGTAGGAAAATTATTCCCACAGTATATAATCTTCTTAGCAGAAGATGCAGGACTCTGAGACTGAGAGAGGGAAGATTAACCTTAGAGAAGAAATGGCTTAAGAGGCAGGAATATATTCCGTACACAGTAAACAGGAGCATCTGGCTCAGAGCAGAAGTAGGATGTTTCCCAGCACTTTCCTGTCTGTGCTAAGTCTCCACTGGCTCTGCCTCCCAAGGGTGTCAGCAGCAGGCTTCCTTCTCTGGAGCAGTTTACTGTCAGGCTATGGCTAGATCAGCTACCAGCTGATAGCTGGACTCTAGCCAGGAGCCTGACTGCTAAAATACCCAGCTGAGAAAATTTTTATTCGCTGTGTTTGCCTCTGATTGGAGGAGTGTGTGCCTTCTAAGTGAAAATTAATTAATTTAGAACAAATCAGAGAAAACGTCAACATAGAAAGCAGAAAAAAAGCCTGCAGTAACCTAGGTGATTTCCACCAGAGCTACTGTCCCTCCCTCTTCACTGTCTGATTGAACAGGAACAGGGAAAGTGAGTGGGAAAGATAGGAAAAAAGATGTATTAATACCCTGAGCTCTTGCTACAATTAACAATGGTATCAGGAAGAAGACTAATGTAAGGAAAACTCCAATGAGTTTTGAAGGATGGCACCACTTGAGACAGACTGCCCTGCTGTGCTTGTTGATGCCCCTGGACAGCTTGCCCCTTTCTGAGCAAATACAAAAGAGGGGTGGATGGAGAGTGGAGAGGAGGTGGGGTAAGGTCCTGGGAGGAGAGGAGGGAGAGAAGGTTACAGACACCATGTAAAATAAATAAGTACATATTAAAAAGAGAACAATAGTCTAATTCAGCCAGTAGTGTCAAGGACTAATCATATGTCTTGATATTTGGGAATAGATATTCTCTATCCAGAGGAAACCCCTGATTTCTGTCAACATTTTCTGATTGTGACTCTTTGCTGCCAAGTGCAACTTGTACTTCTGCTCTGTTTCAACCTCTTGCTGAGGACATTTTTGCTTATGTCATCAAAAGTGAATAAATTGGTCTTGTCCTAAAAGAAACTTTACACTTATTGACAACTGTGCATGATACTGGAAGGTTCACTGCATATTTCTGAGGGAGAAATAACTCTTGAACATCCCTAGCAACATATGTTAGTGTCCTATCTTCTAGATACCCTGGTGCAATACAGAATTTTGAAACATAGTCATCAATTTAAAAGGGAACCCTGACTGCTCTTTGGACTGGAGAGGGAGGGGGAAAGCAGTAGGGAGAGGGGAAGAAGGGTGGGAGGAGGGGGAGGGAAATGGGAGGCTGGGAGGAAGCAGAAACGTTTTATTTTTTCTTTTTCTCAATAAAAAAATTTTTGAAGAAAGGATGTTTGGTATGCATTAAAGACACTGCTATTTACCCACAGCAATCGAAATTTCAAAATGAATTGCCTATTAATATCTACATCATTCATGATATTTAATACAAACCAATAGTTAAAGTGTTATGAGCTATTCTTAAGGAGCGCCTGGAAAGAAATCAAAGAGAGTGTGAAAGTTCACATAGAGAAGCCTGATGCTGTAGTTGGAGAGGGTATCGAAGTTTGTTAAAGGAGATGCTAGTCTAAACATTCACATGGTACCAGGTATCTATTGAGTGAGATGTGAGCATCTGCAAGGACAATATATATCATTTTGATTTTCTGCCTTCCAGGTACACCAACAAGCACAGCAGGGCTGCCAGGCATCTGTCTTTTTTTTTTTTTTTTTTTTTTATCCCATGGTGAATTGTAGCTAGAGCTCAGGGTATAAATTCATCTTTTTCCTATCTTTCCCTTTCACTTTCTTTGTTCTGTTGCATCAGACAGTGAGGAGGGAGGGATAGATGATTCAGTAGCTCTGGTGGAAATCACCTAGGTTACTGCAGGATTTTTTTGTCCTGCTTTCTAGCTGAGGTTTGAGGTCTCTCCTCTGATTGGTTCTAAACTAATTAATTCTCACTTAGAAGGCACACACTCCTCCAATCAGAGGCAAACACAGCGAATAAAAATTTCCTAAGCTGGGCGTTTTAGCAGTCAGGCTCCTGGCTAGAGTCCAGCTATCAGCTGGTAGCTGATCTAGCCATAGCCTGACAGCAAACTGCTCCAGAGAAGGAAGCCTGCTGCTGACATCTGTGGGAGGCAGAGCCAGTGGAGACTTAGCACAGGCAGGAAATTGCTGTGATTCCTGCTACTTCTGCTGTGAGGCAACTGCTTCTGTGTACTGTGCACGGAATATATTCATGCCTCTTAAGCCATTTCTCCTCTAAGGTTTATCTTCCCTGTCTCAGTCTGAGAGTCCTGCATCATCTGCTGGAAGGATTGGGATACACTGTGGAAATAATTATCGAACAGCGAACAATATGGGCTGTTCCTTCACTCCACTGTGAAAAACTTCTCTGCAGTGACTGTATTTACATGGCCACTGGAGATTCTCAGACACAATTTTCCTTCTTTCCCGCTGTCTTTTTGTACAAAATTATCAGATTGAATATCTTACTCTTTCCCATTTTTCTGCTTTTAGGGGTTTCATAAATTCAACTTTGCAATCTGGGTTCTATATTAAAGTTTAAGCTGCTTTGAATTCAGTCATCTACTGCGTAGAATTTATGAATAGCTGGAGTGATAGTGTTAGCATGCTATGTTGGTCGCTATGTCAGTAGCTGGGTAAGAGATATTACAGGGGTGGTAGAACTGAAATGATTTAATTTTTCCACAACTCTCAGGGCTAATAACAAGTAGTTTTTTTCCCTTTAATTAACATCTTATGAATAAGACCTGAACATGTTTCTCAAAATATTATCATCAAAGTTCTGATGCACATTTTGGTTTTTTTGCCTTAGTTTCTAGTGTTCTCCATATAGGACATGATGTATGACCTCTGAGGAGGGTATATGGTACAGAGGATGCAGAGTCTCTTAATTTGAATTATGCGGCAGAAGACAAGTTCTAGCCTGCAATTTTCCACACTATGTCTGTGTCCCTTCTCCACTGCTGGATCCTTCCATCCCCATTATGTGTGCAAAAAACACTGCTGCCCACACCACAGACAGTTGTGTCTACATTTTCTATGAGGATGTGGGCAGAAGGGGAAAATGGTTATAAATATAACAAGAAATGTCAATACAAAGGTAAAGTACAGTTATTGTGTTCAAACGTGACTTATATGATTCCACATTTAAAAGCTTATATACTTGAAGCCGCTCGGGGGCAGGTACCTGATAATCTATGGGTAGTAACATATAGAATACATATGATGCACTCTGCCTGTGTTTCAAATTTTTAGGAGATCACTGTATCTTAGGGCTTATGCTTTCTGTAAAACAAACCTGATCACCACAATTTTTAAACTCATAAAGGCATGTGCTATTTTTTTTCTTGATGATGACAGCTTTGTTTTTCTGCCACTTCACACACTGGAAATATACACTTTTGCTTCAAGTTTTGTATCCTGTGACATAATCAAACTCAACGTTCCATGAATAGTAGAATCTAGGTACATGTGAAAATTTGTTGACTCCTCACTTATTTGCTTATTTTCAGACGATGAATTTGAGAAAAATAATTTCAAAAGAATACTTATTCCTGAAACTTTTTTTGTCACACAGAGATGTAAATTTGACGTTTTTGAAAGATACAAGAAATGAGTAAACAGACAAGATTTTAGAGCATTCTTCACAAGCAACTAGGAGATAAATTTGGTCTGGATACAACTACTCAGCCACACAGGGGCAGAGGAACAAGGAAATTTTCAATCACTTCGGATCTGAAATCACATTGCTATGTTCTTAGAACCTGTACAGATTTTCCTTGTAGATTATTACTTGCCATAGTTAATAGTTATGCATAAGTTTGCATTCCCACCAGCAATGGATGAGTGTGCCCCTTACTCCACAACCTCTCCAGCAAAGGCTATCATTGGTGTTTTTCATTTTAGCCATTCTGACAGGTGTAATATGGTATCTCAAAGTTGTTTTAATTTGCACTTCCCTGATAACCAAAGAGGATGACCTTAAGTGTCTTTTGGCCATTTGAATTTCTTCTGTTGGGAATTCTCTGTTCAGTTCAGTGCACCATTTTTTAATTGGGTTAATTAGCATTTTAAAGTCGAGTTTCTTGAGTTCTTTATATATTTTGGAGATCAGACCTTTGTCTGTTGCAGGGTTGGTGAAGGTCTTCTCCCAGGCAGTGGGTTGCATTTTTGTCTTGGTGACAGTGTCCTTTGCTTTACAGAAGATTCTCAGTTTCAGGAGGTCCCATTTTTTCAATGTTGTCCTTAATGTCTGTGCTGCTGGGGATATGCGTAGGAAGTGGTCTCCTGTGCCCATATGTTGTAAAGTACTTCCCATTTCTCTACTATCAGGTTCAGTGTGTTCAGCCTGATATTGAGGTCTTTAATCCATTTAGACTTGATTTTTGTGCATGGTGATAGATATGCATCTATTTTCAATCTTCTACAGGTTGACAACCAGTTCTGCCAGCACCATTTGTTGAAGATGCTATCTTTCTTCCATTGAATAGTTTTAGCTCCTTTATCAAAAATGAGGTGTTCATAGGTTTGTGAGTTAAAATCCGGGTCTTCTAGATGATTTCATTGGTCGACTTCTCTGTTTTTATGCCAATACCACGCTGTTTTCATTTCTGTAGCTCTGTAATAGAGTTTGAAGTCAGGGATGTCAATGCCTCCAGAAGTTCCTTTATTGTAAAGATTGTTATGGCTATCCTGTGTTTTTTGTTTTTCCATATAAAGTTGATTAATATCCTCTCAAGATGTGTGAAGAATTTCGATGGGATTTTAATGGAGATTGCATTGAATCTATAAATTGCCCTTGGTAGAATTGCCATTTTTACTATGTTGATCCTCCCCTCCCAATCCAAGAGCAAGGGAGATCCTTCCATTTTCTGGTATCCTCCTCAATTTCTTTCTTCAAGGACTTAAAGTTCTTGTCAAATAGATCCTTCACATCCTTGCTTAGAGTTACCCCAAGATGTTTTATGTTATTTGTGGCTATCGTGATTTCCCTTTCTGCTTCCTTATCCTTTGTGTATAAGAGGGCAACTGATTTTTTTTGGAATTTATCTTGCATCCTGCCATACTACTAAAGGTGTTTATCAGCTGTAGGAGTTCTTTGCTGGAGTTTTTGGGGTCGCTCATGTACACTATCATATCATCTGCAAATAATGAAAGTTTAACTTCTTCCTTTCCAATTCGAATCCCTTTGATCCCCTTATGTTGTCTTATTGCTATTGCTAGAACTTCAAGCACTATATTGAAAAGGTATGGAGAGAGTGGACAGCCTTGTCGTGTTCCTGATTTTAGTGGGATGGCTTTGAGTTTCTCTCCCTTTAATTTGATGTTAGCTATCGGCTTGCTATAAATAGCTTTTATTATAGTTAGGTATGACCCTTGTATCCCTAATCTCTCTAAGACCTTTATCATAAAGGGAATGCAAACTTGTGCAACAACTTTGGAAATCAGTGTGGCGATTTCTCAGGAAATTCGGGATCAACCTTCCCCAAGATCCAGTAATACCACTCTTGGGAATATACCCAAGAAATGCCCTATCATATGACAAAAGCATTTGTTCAACTATGTTCATAGTAGCATTATTTGTAATAGCCAAAACCTGGAAATAACCTAGATGCCCTTCAATGGAAGAATGGATGAAGAAAGTGTGGAATATATACACATTAGAGTACTACACTGCGGTAAAAAACAATGACTTCTCGAATTTTGCATGCAAATGGATGGAAATAGAAAACACTATTCTGAGTGAAGTATCCCAGACCCAAAAAGATGAACATGGGATGTACTCACTCATAATTGGGTTCTAGCCATAAATAAAGGACATTGAGCATATAATTTGTGATCCTAGAGAAGCTAAATAAGAAGGTGAACCCAAAGAAAACATATCGTCATCCCCCTGGATATGGGAAGTAGACAAGATTGCAGAGCAAAACCTGGGAACTTAGGGGTGAGGTGGCATGGGGCTAAGGGGAAATGGGATGAGAAACATGAGAAGGGGAGAATGGGGTGAGCTTGGGGGAATGGGATGGTTGGAATAAAGGAAGGGTGGACACGGGAGCAGAGAAATGTATATCCTAATTAAGGGAGCCATCTTCGGGTTGGCAAGAGACTTGACTCTAGAGGGACTCGCAGGTGTCCAGGGAGATGACCCCAGCTAGTACCTTGAGCAACTGAGGAGAGGGAACATGAAATGTAGATTTTTAGATTGTTAGTCTAGACAGAAAGTTAGAGGACTACCTCCATTTGCCAGAGAATGGTTTTTCTTTTTGATAAATGATGCCAGAGCCCTGGGCAAACTACATTTTCCCTCACTTCCATTCTACATTAGACAGCTTTAGTTGCAAAATACATTCATGTGATACAGGAATGAATCAGGTGCTCTGATGGAGAGTTCCAAGAGCACAGCAGGATTTGCCTACATGACTAGGATTGAGATCCTTATTGGTTCTTATTTCGTGCTCAATTTGAGTGCCCACAACATTCAATCAGAGGCCAGGAGTGCTAATAAAGTGTCAGCAGTGTAGATTCTTACTAGTCAGGCTCTGGTTATTGTCCAATTCTCTGTTGGACCTGGGTATAATCAAAGCCCCACTGTACTTTGATCCAGAAAAGGCACCCTGCTTCTTACCTGTGCAGGGGTCAGAAGCTGGAGAATTTCACAGGGGCAGCAATTATTATATTCCCCGGATTAGAGCAGCAAGCCACCAGCTCCTGCCTCCTGTGCAGCAAGTAGCTTCCTGTTTCTTTTTTTTATATGTACATATTATGTATATATGTGTATTGCCTTCGTTCTATATCACTTTATTTTATTGAGAAAAAAATTTCTGCCTCCTCCCATCCTCCCACTCCTCCCCCCCTCCTCCCACTCCTCTCCCCCTTCCCCCACTCCTCTCTTCCTCCCTCCACTTCTCTCCCCCTCCCTCTGCAGTCTGAAGAGCAGCCAGGGTTCCCTGCCCTGTGGAAAGTCCAAAGTCCTTGCCCCTCCATCCTGGTCTAGGAAGGTGAACATCCAAACTGGCTAGGCACCCACAAAGCCAGAACATGATGCAGGATCTGAAGTTAAACTATGTCTTTAAGATGTGCAATCCCTGTCTCAGGGTTGAAGAGCTGTATCTTTTGTAAAGAACATAATCCTTTTCAGATGTTCATGTCTTACAAACACTAGGGAGATCCACTGTACGATTGCTATGGCATGGTCAATGTTCATTGTCAACTCCTAGAGTCTATGAAAATATCACGGGAATATTTTGCAGATGCCATTCCCCCTTTCCCCAGGCAAGAGTGACCAGAAATTATTTTACAGGAATGTACTTGTTACAAACCTTCTGTTGTTAGGGACACACGTTCAACTCTGCAATATTTGTTTGCTTTTCCCATGCAGTTTAGAATATAATAAATCTACTACTTTGTTCTTCCTTCCTTGTAGGCACATTTCTCACTATATCATCAGCCAGTAATGAGCTTTATTGGAAATCAATTTCTTTTGGTTAGTGACAGACTAGTGTCACATTTTTCCCATTAAAGAAATTACACAGCAGATTTCTCTGTTAATGCTTCTGGTGCTTTTGTACATTTTGATCCTGTGCATGACCTGTGTCTGCTACCTCAGCCTCGGAGTACCAATGATGTAGACTAAAGTTGAGGCAGGAAGACACTGGTGAGACAGATTCATCCACCTCCTCTAAATAAGATAGAATTTTTCTGTCTTCAATATAGATCAGTGAGGATGTTAAAGACAGGTAATACAGCAACTCTGTCCAACAAAGTTTCTCATCCATTTTAAAAGAGCCTGCCTGCCCGTCATTGTTTTATTTCCCATCCAGTATATAAAGAAAATACATTTTGGAGACAACTTCACACTGATCTATGGATATATCACTCAGCCTTTGTTTATTTGTATTCCTCAATCTGAATGATAGACATAGTTTTCATTTAGACCTGTGACCATTGTAGTCTCAGACTCTTGGACACTTGATCAGTGTGTGGTATTTCTTCCATCTAATGGAGTTAATCATATTATTCAAGTGTAGAAGATTATTCCTATTAATTTAGGCTTTACTGGCAACAAGGCTGAAAGTGGGGAAATGCAAAAAATAACCTCTGAAATAGAAGAGTAGTAAATATTTAGCTGCATTAAAAATATCTGTGGTACTCTGCTAAATACCTCCTGTTATTTTTGCTTTGTACTGTAGAGTCTACACAGTGTCTTACAAGGCTATATTAGCAACAAGCTCTGTAGGAATTAATAACCACTGTTGTATGTTATTGGAATTCCTGTATTAAATATCAGCCAAACAATCCTTACAATTTTATCTCAGGCTAAGAAGCATAGAAAAAAGAACTCTGAGTTCTTACAAAGTATAAGATTGCCAGTTTTAATTGGCTAATTCCATAACATTAGAAACTCATAAAAGGCATAACACAAAATGACAGCCGAAAGAAGCAACTGAGCAAAGATTCATAATCACCCACCTACAGACAGAAATTTCAGCTTTCAAGTATATAGCATGGATGGAGAGAAAAATAGTCAAATAAAGGATCAGACCATACTGGCCACAGGTGTTTCGTTTTGTTTTGTTGATATTTGAGTCCGAACCCAGAGGAATCAGAGTTTTTGCCTCACATCCAATTTCAATTTCTCAGCTTCAGCTTCAAATAATTTCCAGTCAGGACATCTCTGACGGAGATGTCCATGATTACCACAGTATTTGCCTTCTTTGCTGGAACTGAGATCACTCTCCTCATTGGTCCTTAATTCATGCTTAATTTGGATGCCCACATTCCTTCAGTCACTAATAAAAGTGTCAGCAGTGCAGCTTCTTCCCAGTGGGGCTCTGGCTATAGTCCAGGGCTCTGTAGGACCTGGGTATAACCAGAGCCCCACTGATCAAGCACCCAGACTGGGCAGAATGCTGCTCACATATTCAGGAGTCGTAGCAGGTGACATGCAGCAAAGCCAGGGATTGCTTGTTCCCAGCTTTATAGCTCCATAACACCTGATCCTGAGTCCTATGCAGAAGTAGGATCCTGCTTCTGAAGGTACGGCTTCTTTTATAACATGTGATTGTTTTCTAAATTTCAATAGTCTCACATTAATATTAAACAGAAAATGTTTCTAGTATGGTATGATTAGGTAAAATTGAACTTAATACCAAATGCCTGCAAACATTTGTGGAACCACACATAAAGTCATATGTACTAATGTTTAATTTCTGAAAGTATACAAGTATTCTGAATACTTATTTCTAAAAATGAATGCTTGAAATTATTGCTTAATCAGTGCATACTGCTGGATACAGTATCCAATAGAAGATGTTGAGAAGGGATGAATGTAACATTTTGACTTACAAGAAAAACAAGTCATTTCAGGCTCTCACATATATTCAATAATGGATGAAGTTTAAGTATTTAAATGTTGCATATGTGGAATCTGAAATGACACATCAGAAAATGACAGCAAAAGAAACAATTTTCAGGAAAGATTCATAATAACCAACTTCTGGCAGAAATAGAGGATTTCATGTAGATAGCCAGACATGGGCCTTGGTAGATGGATATAGGATCATGCCCTGTTTGGGACTTTTATTTTTAAAATTAAAGTCAGTACCCAGGTAAAATTACATTTTCCCCTCACATCCATATTCAGTTTTGCCCCTTCTGCTTCAGTACACCTTCACATGGGAGACCGGAATTAATCAGCATTTGTGAATGATACCTCTAGGTTACCACAGAATTTGTATTCATTGTTGGAATTGGGATAACTCTCCTTATTGATTCTTTTTTCCTGGTCAATTTGAATCCACACACTCTTTAATGAGAGCTCAGAAGCACTAATAAAAGTGTCAGCAGTGTGGGTTTTTGCCTTACAGGCTCTGGCTATAGTCCAGATCTCAGCTGGTCCTGGATATAACCAAAGCCCGACTGTACAATCGCCTAGACTAGGCAAACTGCTCATCACTTGCTCAGCAGGCAGGGATTTTATGATTCCCAGCATTATAGTTCAGAGTCATCTGCTCCTATCTCAGCTGTAAGAGTTAGCAAGCTGCTTTCTTAAGCTACTGTTCCTCTCTTAAGATTTGAAACCCCTGTTTCAGTCTTAAAGTCTTGTATCACCTGTAAGAAAGAAATTCGAATTCAGATGTTAGTATCTGAATTACACTAGGAGAGCCAGGCTCCTTTCTGTCCCTGTGTAATATATCGTGTGAATTTCTCTTGCATTGTCAGTGTTCATCGGCAACCCTTAGATTCTATGAAAATATCAAGCAGTAACCTTGGCAGATGCTGCTGTTCCTGTCACCGAAGTCATGGGTATACATAGAAATACATTACAGGAAATTTATTTGTTATGGTCCTGTTTTCACGTAAGGTCACAGGTTCTTCCTTATTTGCTGAGTGTTTTAATCATGAAATGGTTGTGGATTTTAAAATATATTCCATTGCTCTCGTGAGGTAATGATGCATTGTTTTCATGTGTGTGTAGCATAACCAAACTCTTTATTTTAATCTTAAAAGAGAGTGTCTTATATGCCTACTGATTTCTTGTTTAGTTTTTTCTTCTCTTTTGATTCTGTGTTTCAGTAGTATATTTAGATAAAGTTTCATTTTCTATTACTTTTTAAATAATTGTTTGAATTTTATGTATGTGAGTGTTTTGACTTTAGGAATGTCTTTTAATAACTGCTGCTTTTTGTAACTAAATGGTCACAAAGTGTTGTCAGATCTTGTCATTATTGGGAAGAACATCTAGGGCATTTTCACGTATGTCTTTTCTCACAAATTAATTCTGGAGAGAATATATTTATCTTTTTTGTTATTTCTGAAAGTTCCATTTTACTTATGAATTCTAATTCCTGACCCACCAGTCCTCCAACTAACACTACCCGCATCCCATCTCACACTATCCAATTATCTGAGAGGGTGAGGCCTGCCATGGGAGTAAACAAAGTTGTCACATTGCTTGAGGCAGGACCAGTACCTTCCCACTTTATCAAGGCTGAACAAGGTATTCCTCCATATGGAACTTGCTCTAAAGAGGCAGTTTGACCACTAAGGATAAATATTGCTTCCTCAGCTAGAGGCCCCACAAACTGCCCAAGTTTGTTCTTATTCAGGTTCCCAAACTTTCACCCTGGATTCAGTGAGCTCACACTTACTCAGGTCTAACTAACCCCTCAAGGCCAGTCATAGAAATAGGAGCAATACTATGAGCGAATAGTTAAAACCATGTTGAGGAAAACCCACAGACATCAACAGAAACAGCAGCATTTCCTTTTTAATAGCAAAAGGGTTTGAAGGGAACTCTAATATATTAAATACCTTAAGAAGTATTATAATTCAAGCATATAATCATATCTTTGGGGTAAGCTGATAAAGGAAATTATCGTAGAGTCAGCAAAATGTTGCACTTCGCAGCTAAGAGTCACCATCAGAAAAGGTTGAGAGAAATCAAGGGTTTTCTCTAGATAGCAAGTATCTATTCCCAAACATCAAGACACATGAATAGTCGCCGACTCTACTGACTGAAATTACTATTGTTTTTTTTTAATATGTACTTCTTTATTTTACATGGTGACTGTAACCTTCCCTCCCTCCTCTCCTCCCAGGACCTTACCCCACCTCCTCTCCACTCTCCATCCACCCCTCTTTTGTATTTGCTCAGAAAGGGGCAAGCTTTCCAGGGGCATCAACAAGCACAGCAGGGCAGTCTGTCTCAAGTGGTGCCATCCTTCAAAACTCATTGGAGTTTTCCTTACATTAGTCTTCTTCCTGCTCCCATTGTTAATTTTAGCTCAAGCTCAGGGGAAATAGGATTTTTTTTTCCTATCTTTCCCTCTTACCCTCTTTGTTCCTGATGCATCAGACAGTGAGGAGGGAGGCACAGATGATTCAGTAGCTCTGGCGGAAATCACCTAGGTTACCACAGGTTTTTTTTTTCTTTCTTCCTCCAATCAGAGGCAAACACAGCAAATAAAAATTTCCTCAGCTGGGCATTTTAGCAGTCAGGCTCCTGGCTAGATTCCAGCTATCAGCTGGTAGCTGATCTAGCCATAGCCTGACAGTAAACTGCTCCAGAGAAGGAAGCCTGCTGCTGACATCTGTGGGAGGCAGAGCCAGTGGAGACTTAGCACAGACAGGAAAATGCTGTGATATCTCCTACCTTTGCTCTCAGCCACCTGCTCCTCTTTACTGTGCACTGAATATTAGTATTAGTATTAGATTCCATAACCATGCACACAAACTCTTTACCCGAACACAGCTGTCACAAAATACAGAGTTAGAATATATACTAAAGATAGAGTATTGGTTTTAGAGAAATTCTTAAAATTCTTGTGAAGAAAATGTAGTGAATTGTTTAAGATGTCCCTTTCACACGTTAATACTGAAAGAATTATGAGAAGAATGAATATAAACTGACTGAGACCACAATTAATGCCAAATGCATGCAGACATGTGTGGAGCCACAAAGAAAACCTTAAAAGCAAATATACAGTTGTTCAGGTTATATATGCATTATGAATATTTCTTTCTAAAGTAATACCTCATATTATTCTTTAATTTTCATGACATTCTTGCCTACAGTTTTGAAATTGAAAAATGTTCAGAGCAGGGTTTGACAGTTCTTTGTTTCCACTCACAATACAAGCATCCCATTCAGGACACACAATCATATTTTTGTGTGTGAGGTACAAATGTATATACATATATAAATATACATATACATATCAATAAAATGTATAGTTGTATAGACAGAGAAAGAAATTAAAAGTATATGAAGAGAGCTAACAGTCAAGCATATAATCATTTAAGTTGGGGAAGTTTACTTGGCAAATCAGAAAATAAGAGCAACAAGAGTAATTGTCAGCCACAAAACACAAAAGAAGGCTCCAGTCTGTCAGGTAGGTGGCCAGGTACTGTGCCCCAGCAGTCAAATACAGGATGAAGTGCTATTTGCCAGAAGTTGTTCTTTTTCAGTTTATCAATTGGAGTCAAACTATATACACTCTGTACACTCTGTACACTATATACACTCTGTACACTATTTACTATTTTATGGACAAATGTGCAATTTCTATGTGTATACCAGTATTATGAATATTCCCTTTTAAAAGTAATGCATCAGATTATTCTTTATCATCAGGACACTGGCGCATACAGTATGAGAACTGGACTTTCAGAGAATGGGAAAATACCATTTCCACTTGCAAACAAGCATGTCATTTCAGGCACTAATATATATTAGATAACTGATAAAATGTAAGCATTTAAAGATACGTGGGGACTCAGAAAAAGCATAACACAAAATGACAGCATTAAGAAGCAATTGACAGCAAAGATTCATAATCACCCACCTACAGTCAGAAATTGCAGCTTTCAAGTACATAGCCTGGATGGAGACAATGGTAGTCAGATAAAGGATCAGACCTTACTGGCCACAGGTGTTTTGTTTTGTTTTCTTGATATTTGAGTCCGAGCCTAGGGGAATCAGATTTTTTTGCTTCACATCCAATTTCAAATTCTCAGCTTCAGCTGCAAAATAACTTCTGTTCAGGACAGGACTAAATCAGCAGCTCTGATGGTGATGGCCATGATTACCACAGTATTTGCCTTCTTTGCTGGAACTGAGATCACTCTCCTCATTGGTCCTAAATTCATGCTCAATTTGAATGCCCAAATTCCTTCAATCAGAGCCCAGGAGTGCTCATAATAGTGTCAGCAGTGCGGGTTCTACTCAGTGGGACTCTGGCTTTAGTTCAGGTATCAGTAGGACCTGGGTATAACCAGAGCCCCACTGATCAAGCACCCAGACTGGGCAGAATGCTCCTCACATATTCAGAAGTCTTAGCAGGCAACATGAAGCAAAGGCAGGGATTGCCTGATTCCTAGCATTATAGCTCCATATCACCTGATCCTGAGCCCTATGCAGCAAGTAGGATCCTGCTTCCAAAGGTACTGCTTCTCTTTGTAGATGTGATATTTTTCTAAATTTCAATATTCTAACATTAACATTAAACAGAATATTTTAGTAGTTTGATGTGGCTAGGTAAAACTGAAATGAATGCCAAATGCCTGAAGACATTTGTGTAACAACACATTAAATCATAAGAACTAATGTGTAATTTCTGAATGTATACAAGTATTAAGAATCTTTCTTTCTAAAATGAATGTGTCAAGTTATGCTTAATCAGTAGACACTGTTGGATCCAATAGACAAATTGGCGATTTTCAAAGAAAGGATGAACGTAACTTTTTCACTTAAATCACAAATCATTTCAGGTTCTCACATATATTAGATAATTAATGAAGTTTAAGCGTTTAAATATTGTGTGTGTGGAATCTGACATGGCACATCAGAAAATGACAGCAGAAAGAAACAACGTGCAGTAAAGATTCAATCTCCCTCACATAGATATTCAATTTTGCCCCTTCTGCTGCAGCACACATTCATGTGGGGGACAGGAATGAATGAGCATCTGTGAATGATATCTCTAGGTTACCACAGAATTTGTGTCGGTTGCTGGAATAGAGATCACTCTCCTTAATGGTACCTTTTTCATGGTCAATGTTGAATGCATACACTCCTTCAATCAGAGCCCAGGAGCACTAATAAAAGCATCAGCAGTGTGTGTTCTTGTCAGTCAGGCTCTGGTTATATCCAGGTCCTACTGAGACCTGGATTATAGCCAAAGCCTGACTGTAAAATTGCCCAAGCTGGGCAGACTGCTCCTCACTTGCTCGGCTGGCAGAGTCTGTGAAAATCAGCAAATGCAGGGATTTTATAATTCCCAGCATTATAGTTCAGAGTCATCTGCTCCTGTATCAGCTGTGGGAATTAGAAAGGGGCTTCTTAAGCTACTGGTCCTCTATTAAAGTTTGAAATCCTTGTCTCAGTCTTGAGCGTTGAATCACCTGTAAGAAAGAAATTTGAATTCAGATGTTAGTATCTGACATACACTAGGAAAGCCAGACTGCTATATGTGCCCTGTGAGATATATTGTGGTTTGCTCCTGCATTGTTAGTGTTCATCAGCAACCCTTAGATTCTATGAAGATATTAAGCAGTAAGCTTTGCAGATGCTGCTTGTCCTATCATGGAAGTCATGGGTATACATTAAAATGCATTACAGAAAATGTATATCTAATTGTCCGATTTCCACTTAGGGTCACAGGTTCAAATCTACAATGTCAAATTTCATTTATTGTGTACCTTGCCTATATGTATCTATTGCAAATGTACAGAAGATATAATAGTTTGATGCCAAGGTATTCATCCACGTCTCAGACAACAAATGATGAAAGTGGGGGATGCAAAGGACAGCATCAGAAAGAGAGGAACGTTGCAGAATGTAACATCTCTGGGGTCTCTGTACAGTAATATCATCAACATTTCTCTTTCCTTTCTGATTATCCTATGGGCATGTGTGAGAGACTTTTCTTGATTGATAGTTGATGTTTGAGGGCCATTTCAATGTGGTAAGTGAATGATTTGTAGAGACGGTTAGGAGACGCATATGAATTCAAAGTATAGAGTATTACCATGCTCTCTGTTTTTGTCCCTGCCTCCAGACACATGCATTATGCACTAAAAATGAATTTTCATAATAGCGGACTCTATATTGTCATAAAGAATTCAATCTAAATTGATTCTCCTGCTACAAATAGTTGTAGGGCAGTGTTTCATCAAAGAAGCAGAAAATATACATCATATAGTGAAAGAAAAAATATGTGTGCAATAGTCATGTGCCAAAGTCATTGCTGAGATTGCTGGGTCTTTCTTTGGAAAATGGGATTAAATGAATTTGGAAGGTGTCTGTAAGTTCAAGTGAAACTACATGATAATGGAAAATGTGCATTTCTTTTTGAAGAGGTGTGATAAAAGAAATAACTCAATGTTCTATTTCATCTTTCCCTAGAAACTCATAAAAAGGTCACGGTGGAGTAACCTAAATTGCTTCTTATGCACCTTCAAGAAGGTTGTAGGAATCAGTGACTTAGAAGCTGCTCAGGTTGAATGTTCATTTCTTTTTTATAACTATGAAGTCATCATTAAATGGATGCTCAGTCAACATAAAAACAGCAAGAACTCATTCTATCCTTAACATAGTTATAATGATTTTCTGATATTTGCTTTAATTCACCAACCACTAGGTTGGGATCAAATCAATTTTTGCTTTAATGAAATATTTTTTGAAATATTTTATTTGTATACAAAATTAATAATCTGTCATTTTCTCCCCGATGTATTATAATGTCCTTATAATTTGTCACCTGTCTATAGTAAATACAGGATCCCTCATGTAATTTCATCATCTAATACAGGCGGCATTAGCTTTATAACAAATGTTGAGTAGAAACGTGGAGAAAATATATTTTTTAAATATTTATTTATTATGTATATAATATTCTGTCTGTGTATATGCCTGCAGGCCAGAAGAGGGCACCAGACCTCATTACAGATGGTTGTGAGCCACCATGTGGTTGCTGGGAATTGAACTCAGGACCTTTGGAAGAGCAGGCAATGCTCTTAACCTCTGAGCCATCTCTCCAGCCCCGAGAAAATATATTTTTAATTGTTTATTATTTGCTGTATTTTGTTTTTATATCTGGAATAATAAAACTTTACAGATAAGAATGTGCCTGATTACATTTTGCTTTAAATACATACTTCTTCTGAGTGTTTTTATCATGAAAGGGTGGTGGATTTTTAAAATATGTTCTGTCCCTCCCTTTAGGTAATGACACATAGTTTTATGTGTGCGTAGCATAACCAAACTCTTTATCTTCATCTTAGAAGAAAATATCTTATATGCCCATGGATTTCTTATTTAATTTTTCTCCTTTTTTTACACCATATTTAGATAAAATTTCACTTTGTATTACTTTATAAATAATTGTTTGAATTTTATATATGCAAGTTCTTTGTTTTTAGGAATGCCTTTTAATACCTGCTGGTTTGTTTCCCTTAATGGTCACAAAGTGTTGAGGGATCTTGTTATTATTTTGAAGAACATCTAGTGCATTTTTGAAATATATCTTGTCCCACACATTAATACTTGAGAGAATATATTATGGGTAAAAATTGGCACTGTGAAACAAAAATTAATACCAAATGTACACAGACACGATAGAGCCAGAAATGAAACCATACAAACAAGTATGTATTTGTTATATATTTTTTAAATTTTTCCATAAAATTTGGGAATTTATTTATTTTTATTAAAAATTTCTTGCTACTCCCCACCTCTCTTTTCCCTCCCACTCCCCCCACTATCCACGCCCCACTCACCTCCCCCTCCCTTTCCAGTCCAAAGAGCAGTCATGGTTCCCTGCCCTGTGGGAAGTCCTAGGTCCTCCCCCCTCCCTCCATGTCTAGGAAGGTGAGCATCCAAACCGGCTAGGCTCCCACAAAGCCAGTACATGCAGTAGGGTCAAAACTCAGTGCCATTGTCCTTGGCTTCTCAGCAGCCCTCTTTGTCCACCATGTTCTGAGAGACCGGGTTTATCCTATGCTGTTTCAGTCCCAGTACAGCTGGCCTTGGTGAGCTCCCAATAGATCAGCTACACCTTCTCAGTGGGTGGGTGCACCCCTCACGGTCTTGACTTCCTTGCTCATGTTCTCCCTCCTTCTGCTCCTCATTTGGACATTGGGAACTCAGTCCAGTGCTCCAATGTGGGTCTCTGTCTCTATCTCCATCCATCTCCAGATGAAGGTTCTATGGTGATATGCAAGATATTCATTAGTATGACTATAGGATCGGGCCATTTCAGGCTCTCTCTCCTCAGCTGCCCAAGGACCTAGTTGGGTACATCTCTCTGAACCCCTGGGAACTCCTCTAGAGTCAAGGTTCTTGGCAACCCTAAAATGGCTCCCTTAATTAAGATATATACTTCCCTGCTCCCATATCCATCCTTCCATTATCCCAACAATCCCATTCCCCCAAGTTCTCCCTATCCTCCCATTCTCACTTTTTTCTCCCCATCTCCCCTTTCTCCCATCCCATCCCACACCCCAGTTCCCAAATTTTTGCCCAGCAATCTTGTCTACTTCCAATATCCAGGAGGATAACTGTATGTCTTTTTTTTGGGTCCACCTTCTTATTTAGCTTCTCTAGGATCACAAATTATAAGCTCAATGTCGTATGTTTATGGCTAAAAACCAATTATGAGTGAGTACATCCCATGTTCATCTTTTTGGGTCTGGGTTACCTCACTCAGGATAGTGTTTTCTATTTCCATCCATTTGCATGCAAAATTCAAGAAGTCATTGTTTTTTTTACTGCTGAGTAGTACTCTTTTGTAAAATTAATGACACACCTTATGTTTTAATTTTCATGACATAGGTAGATACAGTATGAAAATTAGTGATGGTCTGTGTGAAGCCTAATTTTAATTTTTCCACTTATAAATAAACAGCTCATGTTAAGTACACACAAACAGTCACACACATATTTGTGTGATCCATATTTATATATGTATATGTACATACTTATACATTTCTGTATTAATCTGTATACCTATATAGACATAGAGAATATATATGTGTATGAGGAGCGCTAACTCTCAAGAATTTATTCATTGCAGTTGGAAATGTTAACATGGTAAATCAGAAAATGAGAGCAACCAGCAGTAATTGGCAGCCCAGAATAACCAAAAGGCAGCTTTACCCTTTCAGGTAGATAGACAGGTCCTGTGCCCCACCAAACTAATACAGGTTTAATTTCTATTGCCAGATTTTTTTTGTCTTTATCAATTTGAGTCTGAGTCCTGGATAAATGACATTTTTTTCTCTCCCCTCTTTCAGTTTTACTTAATCTGCTGCAACACACCTAGGTGGAAGTAAAAAAAAAAAGTCAATAAGCATCTAAGGCAGCGATCTCTGAGATTACCCCAGGATTTGGCTTCATTGCCGGAACAGATACCACGGTCCTCATCAGTCCTTATTTTTTGCTCAATCTGAATGCACACACTCTTTCAAACAGAGGCCAAGAGTGAAATAAATGTGTCAGCAGTGGGGCTTCTTACTAGTCAGGCTCTGGTTATAATCCAGGTCTCACAGTAGGACCATCATTTACACAAGTCCAGACTATACAATAGCCAGACTCTTGAGGAGTCATGCTATACAGGGAAAAATCCCAGTATGATTAGAGAAGGTACTCATGTATCCTAAGCCTTATAAGACTGTCCCTTTTTATTTAATGAGCTGATGGACTAAATGCATCAGATTTCTAAGGGCTGAATTATGAGAGAGGCTACCTATGTTACAGGGAATTGCCTGAATTCTGTGACGTCAAAAATGACTTAATTGATCTCAATTATTAAAGAGAGAGAGAGCAGTGGGGAACTTCAGCTAGAATAAGGATTGTGGTGATGGAAAAGGAAATCTAATGTAGGGAGTGGAATGGATTTTTATATGTACAAAATGTATGCATATTAATGTAAGCTAATTTATATACATAAATAACTACTAATATCATGTAACAGACATTCACAGAGAATTTTTTAATCAATACGTATATTTTTAAGAATATTTCTTCTGAAATAATCACCCCTCTAAAATTATTTTACGTTACTATGACACTGTGTGACATTTTGTGGCAATAGTGTATTACAGATAAGATTTTTAGAACAAAGTTCTCTCATATTTATTCCTTTATTTCTTTATCTATTTATCTGTTTGTTATTTTGGAAAGTGCCATTTTACTTATTAATTCTAATTCCTGACCTACCAGTCTTCCAATCACACAGTGCTCCCCATCTCACACTATCGAATCATCTGAGAGGGTCAGGCCTTTCAAGGAAGACAACGAACTTCTCACATTACAGGAGGCAGGTCCAGTACCTTCGCACTGTAGTAATAGGAGCGGCGGGGCTGCGTCCCCAACACCCCGGCCGCCTCCTTGGCTAGCTTATGCCCCAAAATAATTACACGGAAACGGTATTCTTTTAATCACTGCTTGGCCCATTTCTATCTAGCCTCTTCTAGGCTAACTCTAACACCTGGACTAGCCCATTTCTTATCATCTGTGTAGCACCGGTCTTACCGGGAAGATTCTAGCCTATGTCCATCCTGGGTCGGGGCTTCATCGCATGCATCTTCCCGGGAGCTGGTAGCATGGTGTCTTGCTGAGGCGTCTGCTCCCGAGAGGAGAGCTGTGGAGTCTGAGCTCACTTCCTCTTCCTCCTAGCCTTCTGTTCTGTTTACTCCTCCCACCTATATTCTAACCTATGAAATGGGCCAAGGCAGTTTCTTTATTATAATTAACCAATGACCTTCCTCCATCACAGTACCTTCGCACTATATCAAGGCTGAACAAACTATACCTCCTTATGGAACTTGCTCCATAGATGCAGTTCATGCCCTAAGGATAAATATTGGGTCCTCAGCTAGTGGCCCCACCAACTTCCCAAGTCAGACAACTGTCGCAAATATTCAGAAAGACTAGATTGTTTTTATTCAGGTTCCTAAACTTTCACTCTGTATTCAGTGAGCGCACACTTACTCAGGTCTAACTAACTCCTCAAGGCCAGTCATTGAGATCGGAGCGATATTATGAGCAAATAGTCAAAACCATGATGGGGAAACCCTACCGACATCCGCAGAAACAGCAGTGTTTCCTTTTTAATACCAAAAAGATTTGAAGGGCACTCCTATATATTAAATACCTTAAGAGGTATTATAATTCAAGCATATAATCATACCTTTGGGGTAAACTGATACAGGAAATTATCCTAGAGTCAGCAACAAGTTGCACTTGGCAGCCAAAAGTCACAATCAGAAAACGTTGACATAAATCAAGGGTCTTTTTCTAGGTAGCAAGTATCTGTTCTCAAACATGAAGACACATGAATAGTCCTTGACACTAAAGCATGGATTTGACTATTGTACTTTTTTGAATATGTACTGATTTATTTTACATGGTGACTTTAGCATCCTTCCCTCCTCTGCTTCCAGGACCATATCCCACCTGCTCTCTATTCTCCATCCACCTCTCCTTTGTATTTGCTCACAAAGGTGCAAGCCTTCCATGCGCTTCAACTAGTACCAGGGCCACCAGGTGCCTGTCTCAAGTGGTGCCATTCTTGTAAATTCATTGGCGTTTCCCTTACATTCATCTTCTTCCTGATCGCATTGTTAATTTTAGCTGGAGCAGGAAGTAAATACGTCTTTTTTTCCTATCTTTCCCTCTCACCCTCCCTTTTCCTGTTGCATCAGACAGTGAGGAGGGAGGGACAGATGATTCAGTAACTCAGGTGGAAATCACCTAGGTTACTGCAGGCTTTTTTTTTCTTTCTTTGCAGACTTTTGAGATCTCTCCTCTGATTGGTTCTAATTAATTCTCAATTAGAGTGCATAAACTCCTCCAATCAGAGGCAAACACAGCAAATAAAAATTTCCTCAGCTGGGCATTTTAGCAGTCAGGCTCCTGGCTAGAGTCCTGCTATCAGCTGGTAGCTGATCTAGCCATAGCCTGACAGTAAACTGCTCCAGAGAAGGAAGCCTGCTGCTGACATTCATGGGAGGCAGAGCCAGTGGGGACATAGCACAGACAGGAAAGTGCTGAGATACCTGCTACTTCTTCTCTGAGCCACCTGCTCCTGTTTTCTCTGTACATATTATATTCCTGTCTCTTAAGCCATTCACCCTCTAAGCTTTATCTTCCCTGTCTTAGTCTCAGAGTCTTGCATCACCTGCTGGGAGGAATAAAATATACTGTGGAAATAATTATCTAACAGCAAAAAATATGGGCTGTTCCTTCACTCCACATTGAAAAACTGCTCTGCAGTGATAGTATTCACATGGGAGCTGGAGATTCTCAGACACTATTTTCCCTGTTTCCCACTGTATTTTTGCACAAAATTATCAGATTAAATATTTTACTGATGCCCATCCTTCTGCCTTTATGTGTTTCATTAATTCAACTTTATGAAAACTAGAATCACAGTCACACTGATCCTGGCATGAACTGAAGCTTTCATTTAGCTCACCAGGATATAGGCACAGACAAGAGTATATAGGACCACTCCCTACTTGCCAGAGGATGATTGTTTTCCTATTGATAATTGGAACCAGAGCCCAGGGTAAATTACACTTTTCCCTCACCTGCACTTTTAATTTTGCATCTTCGGCCGAAAAATACATTCAGATGGGGACAAGAATGAGTCAGCAGCTCTGAGAGATCTCTAAGAGTATGACAGCATTTGCCCTTATTGGTGAAATTGAGATCACTCTCCTCATGGGTCCTTATTTCCTGCTCAGTTTGAGTACACACACTCCTTCAGTCAGAGCTCATGAATGCCAATAATAGCATCAGCAGTGCGGGTTCTTTCCAGTCAGGCTCTGGCTATAGTCCAGGTCTCAGTTGGACCTGGGTATAACCAAAGCCTGATTGTAAAATTGTCCAGACCAGACAGACTGCTTCTCAATTTTTCAGGAAGCAGAGCCAATGGAAAGGAGAAGAGTCAGGGTTGTTTGATTCCCAGCATTATAGCTCCGAGTCACATGATCCTGTGTTTTAGGCAACAAGTAGGATCCTGTTCCTAAAGGTGATGCTTCTCTTTTAAGATGTGTTTTTTTTTTTAATTTGAATATTCTCACATTAATATTGAGCAGACTAGGTTAAGAGTTTGATGTGGCTCTGTAAAATCATAATTGATGGCAAATGCATGTGTACATTTGTGGACCCACAAATAATATCATATGAACAAATGTTCAATTGCTGAAAGTATACAAGTATTATTAATATTTTCTTCTAAAAGTAATGCCTCAGGATATTGTTTAATATCCAGACACTGTTGCATAGAATTGGGAACATACAGAGAAGGGGCAAAAATAACATTTGCACTTACAAACAAACATGCCATTTCAGGCACTCATATATATTGGAGAACTGATGAAATTTAAACACTCAAACATTGTACGTTGGGGCTCTGACACAACATATCACAAAATGACAGCAGAAAGAGGCAATTGGCAGCCCAGATTCATAATCACCCACCTACTGGCAAAAATTGCAGTTTTCAAGTATTTAGCCACATTGAAGAACTTGTTAGTCGGAGATACAGGATCGTCCCCTACATGAAACAGGTGTTTTGTGTGGACCGAACCAAGTGATGAACGGAGAAATGAAAGAAATCCCACAGTAGCTCAGAAATCAGAAATCCATAGTTATTTATTTAGGCGTAAACTCACAAATCAGAATCATCTGCTTGACTGGTTGAATCCTGCAATCCAAACGAGCAGCTGGCAGAAAGGAGGAAGGAAAAAAAAGAAACAGACTCGGGTTCTTAGTCCACCTATATAGTACAAGAGGCCATGCCCCAATAGGCTGGTAATCACAAGCTGCAGGTCTTCCTACAGCAGTTTTGTTTTGTTTTATTTGTAGTCAGAACCCAGGAAAATCACATTTTCCCCTCACATCCACTTTCAAATTTGTAGCTTCGGCTGCAAAATATATTCCAGTCAGGACCAGAGTGAATCAGCAGCTCTGATGGAGATCTCCAAGAGATCTCAGAGAACAGCAGGATTTGCCTCCGTTGGTGAAATTGAGAACACACCCCTTAATGGTTCTGAAATCGTGCTTAATTTGAATACACACACTTGTTAAATCAGAGCCCAAGACTGCAAATAAAATCTTGAGCAGTGTGAGTTCTTACCAGTCGGTTCTGGCTATAGTCCAGGTCTTAGTTGGACCTGCCTATAACCAGCCTGACTGTAAATTGTCAGAGACAAGTCAGACTGTTCCCGAGAGATATAGGTGTCAAAGCCTGTGGAAACAACAAACTCTGATATTGTTTAATTCCCAGCATTATGGGTCCAAGAACCTGTTTCTTCCACATGTGCTAGAAGTAGGATCCTGCTTCAAGCTACTGCTGCAATGGATATTCATATTTGATAAATATATACTTTTATATACATATTTTATATAGTAGAGAATTTCATATATGAGTACTGTTCCACTTTTTTTCTGCTCTTTCTGGAATACCATGTATGCTGTACTATATCCAAATAAATGCAACTTCTTCCTGACATAATTTTATCTACATTTAAAGATACATAAATAACAATCACAGAATGTGAACATAATGTTTTGAATATATACAACTTTTTAACATTGATATTTTAGACAATTAGACCGATTGTTGTCTGTGGTTTTCTTGTGCCCAGATTATGACTACCAGAGAGAGACCACCAGAGATGCCCAGACTATGATTAGCAAGGTTTAAATAGCATAATACATCTTCATCCCCGATACAACAAGGTAGAGAGGAGTTGTATCTCCTCTGTGGGGTAAGCTTTTAAAGGCATAACTACAAAGAGTCTTTGAAGATACTTTGGCACAGGTACAAGGACTTTTGCTCCCTCCCATTCTTTTCCTTGTTTTTATTTATTTTTTTAAGATTTATTTATTTATTATGCATACCATGTTCTTTTAACATATATACACCAGAAGTGGCACCAGATCTCATTATAGATGGTTGTGAGCATCATGTGGTTGCTGGGAATTGAACTCAAGACCTCTAAAAGAGCAGTCAGTGCTCTAAATCTCTGAACCACATTTCCATTTACTAGCTTTTCATATAGGACACTCTCTCTCTCTCACACACACACACACACACACACACACACACTCACACATACGTATGTCTGTATAAATATGTGAGGACAACTGACATTTAAGAACTTAAGCATTTCATTTGGGGAATCTGATATGAAATATCAGAAAACCTCATCTGCATGCACCAATTTTCAGTATAGAATCAGAAAAAGCCGGATCATGGCAGAAACGGAGACAGTTAGGTAGATAGCCACATGTACTGTCTAGGTCGTCTGAAAGATTAACCCATACTGTCCAGAAGTTGATATTTTCCCTTTGATATTGGAATCAGAGCCCAGGATAAATTACATTTTTTTTCTCTTTCACTTTCAATTTCACTGCTTCTGCTGCAGCGTACATTTACAGGGGAGACAAGAATAAATCAACAGTTCTCAAGGAGATGTCCAAAAGTATAGCAGGATTTGCCTCTATTGGTGGAATTGAGATCACACCAGTTATTGGTTATTAATTCGTGTGCAATTTGAATGCAGACACTGGTTCAATCTGAGTCCAGGAGTGCAAATAAAAGCGGCAGCAGTGAGTGTTCTTACCGGTCGGACTGGTTATAGGCCAGGTCTTAGTTGGACCTGCCTATAACCAGCCTGACTGTAAACAGTCAGCTACAAGGCAGATTGCTTCTGACAAATACAGGTGTCAGAGCTGTGGAAATTGGCACAGTCAGGGATTGTTTGATTGTCAGCATTACGGTGCTGAGCACTCGTTTCTTTCATGTGTGCCAGAAGTATGATCAGACTTCTGCAGCTACAGCTTCTCTTTTCAGACTTGATTTATTCATAATTTCAATATTCCAGAAGGAATGCTTAACAGAATATTTTGAGAGGATGTATTGCCAATGTGAAAAGAATATTAATGCCAAATTCATGCAGACATTTGAGTAACCACACATCAAGTCATATGAAAAAAATGAGCAATTGTTGAGAGTAAAGGAGTTTTATGAATCTTTCATTAAAAGATGATTGCCTTAGATTATTACCTAATCATCATGAAACTGCTTGATACAGTATCCAGATTGGGGATATTCAGAGTAGGGCTTAAAATTAACATTTCCACTAACATGCATTTCATATCAGGCACTAATTCACACATGAAAATATACATACCCACACAAACAAACATACACAAACACAAATACACACACAGACATTTATATAAACATGTTAGAACAACTAGAATTTAAGTATTTAATCATTGCAGGTTGGGAATCTGATAATATATCAGAAAATATCAGCCACAAGCAGCGTTTTGCAGCCCAGAGTAACAAAAAGCCAGCTCGAGGTAGTAATAGAGACTGCAATATAGATAGTCAGATGAATTGTTCAGGCAGCCTGATATAGAATCTCACTATGCATTACAGAGTTTGATTTTTTTTTCTAATTGGAGTAAGAGCCCAAGGTAAATTACAGTTTCTCCTCCGTTGTTTTTTCGATATCGCTGCTTCTGCTGCAGCACACATTTATGGAGACAACAAAGTTTCAGCAGCTCTGAAGGAAGTATCATCCTGCTCCTGAAACTGCTGATTCGAAGATGTGAAATCTCTGCCTCAGACTTTAAGTATTTTATTACCTGTAAGGAATAAAATCCATTTCATACATTCATATCTGTCAGACACTAGGAGATACAGGATCCTGTTTATCCCTGAGGAGATCCACTGTAGGGATTGCTGTGGCATTGTCAGTGTTCCCTAGCAAACCTTAGATTCTATGAAAATGTCAAGGTAGTATCATTTGAAGGTGCTCCTACTCCTATCACTGAAGGCATGGTGTACAATGAAATACAGGAAGAAATTTTCTTGTTATCATCCTGTTGTTATTTAGGATCATAGGCTCAATTCTCCAATCTTGGTTTGTAATTGCTGTACAATTTGGCATATACAATCTCTACTGCTTGTTTCTTCCTCCCTTGTCAGCCCATTCCTCTCGTAGTCATCAGGACAGGTATGAACTTATTTAAGAAATAATTTTATTCTCTTAGTGAGAGATTTGTACTACTTAGGTTTTATGTTTTGCCCCTGTCCAGATCTTATGTATTCTACCGGATACTCTGAATTCCTGTGACTGATAATAAGGCTGGAAAAAATTGGGAGTGGTAAGGTAACCTTAGACAAATGCTTAGGGGAGGGGCTCTCACAGGTTCTAACAAAGATTCATTTGGTTGATTCAATATATTACAAGTTAAGGCAGAGTAAGGATGTTTCCTTTTCTGGCTGTTCATAATATTTACACAGCAAGATGATTAAGCAAACATCTCTGGGAAATACGTTGAATCCCTTAGGATCATGAGACATGGTGATGGAGTTAAAACAAGTGGTAGATGTACATTTAGCATTTGACAAACCCCCACACTTATTTCCAGAGTAGCTTGACAAATTTTCAACATGAAAAGTGGGAACATATTTTCCATTTTCCTTATTTACCTAGATCAGTTGCCAAAATTTTGTTCATCTCATTCATTCTTATTTGGGGCAGCTAAAATATCAAATAGTTTTGATTTTCATTTCCAGGTAACAGTATTTTAATAACAAACTAACAGAGTAAAAAAATCTGAATTTGTAAATCTGTCAGAGAATACGTGAGAACACAAAGGGTGCATGTCAAGGAACCAATTAATGATGAATCTTGACTCAGATATTTTACCAGGTGAACCAATGGATATATGTACAGTTCACTAGTGTGTTGGAATCTACCACCAACTTGCATACACACATGTATAAAAACCCAATTAAAATGTTTATAGTACATGTACACTCACAAATACAAATCAAACACTGAAGAATTTGTGAAAACATGCATGTGTTTTATACATTTATTTCCTTGAATGATGAACATAAAATGTTTATCATTATGAAACTGGAAGTAACTCCATGTTGATTGGATATATGGCTAGAACCTACTATTTAATTATGTAAACTAAGTAACATGTGTATTAAATTCTACTAGCTTAAATATCTGATATCGTGTGATGAATCATTCCCACAAGCATAGCACTTGTGCAAATGGACACTGGCAAATCACACAGAAACACATGCACTACTCAGCCCAGAGTCACTATCTGAAATGCCCAGATAGAAATGGAGGCCTTATTCTGGATAGCTAGTAGGGAAAACCAAGGAGAGAGATATGGCCCCAACCACCAGGCATGAATTCTTGATCTTGCCTGCTGTTTTCTGAAGTCAGGGCTCAGGGTAAAGTTTTCCTATCTTTCTCTTTACACTTTCCTATTTCTATGGTCATATAAAGAAAGCTGGTTAAGTGATATACAAAAAAGAACCTGATATAGATTTCCTTACTTACAACACGCTTCGATTTAATTTGTAATTTTGAGATCTCTGTCATGATTGGTCATATATCCATTCTTTATTTTCATGGGCATTCTCCATTTGGATGCAAATTTCAAGATGTAATTGTTTTTACTGCTGAATAGTACTCCAATGTGTAAATATAACATATTTCTTTTTTCATTGTTCTGTTGACAGGCATCTAGGTTGTTTCCAATTTCTGGCTATGACAAAAAAATGCTTTTATGAGAACAGGTGAAAAAAATTTCCTTGTCCAATTGGTTTCAACACATATTGTTTTTTATCACATCTTCAATATTTATCAGATATTCCATATCTCACTTCCAAAATTATTTCATGTATGCAAGATCACTCTCTCCAACTTTATGTTTGTCTCTCAATTCAAAACAATATGAAAAAAGAAACAGAAATAAAAGAAAAAAAGAAAAGACTTCAAAGGACCAATTGAGGCATCAGTAAGCACTACCACAACCACATCAGTTTTATATTTTAGTGCTTTATTATTTTATTTTGACAACTCCTTCTTCTAGCTGCTGCCCATTTAATGTTTTCTAATTCATTACCAAAATCATTTCCACTTCTTGCTAATTGCTATTGTTTCTTACAATACAAAATAATGTACATAGCTACTCCATGCTCCATAAATTATTGATTATATGTAAATCTGATTATAGCTGATTCTTTGGTATTGGATAGTCTACCATGGGACATGTCTGTGGTGAAGAATGATTCTTTGTCACTTACCATCCATCACTTGCTGGAAAATTTTGAGCTGAATGTGGGATCTATAAAGATTATACCGTCAATATTGGCATAACAACTTTTTGTGTTTGGTGGTAATCAGTTTACGTGCACATGTTTTCTATTTTTGTGTTCTTAGCTTTTTGATCACATAGAAAATATTTTTTTTCACAACAGCTATCCTTTTTTAAAAAAATGTTATCATTGGTTTGTATATTTTCTGCAATGTTTTCTCTGGTTTGGAATAATGGTGAGTGCTTGGCGATGATCAGTTAAGCTTTGACATAACACCGGCAATTGTTTGTAGTTTGAGCTTTTTGGATTCTGTAAGAATCTCGATCTCCTGAAAAATGAAGGTATTGCTAAGGATGACAGCTAAAGTAGTGTTGTGGAATTTCAAACCTTTATGCTAGTGGCTTTTAGGAATCATGAACCCTAGGGCATTTTCTTTTTTGTGATTGTGATGACATGAAATATGAAGGGATGACTCTCTATCTGAGTTTTTCTTGCACTCTCTGGAGTGATCACAGTGTTTTAGGCAGCATTGCAGTTGGTGTTCTTCACCCCAGTGCAGAAGATCTGCATAGATGAAGCTGGATCAGTGGTGGCTTCTAACCTGTTCTGCACCAGTGAGTGGATTCCCTATTTTGTACCTAAGTACATTTTTGAGAACCTTTTCTAGACTTTTGTGGAGTCACGCTATCCAAGGGGAGAACCCCAGTATGACTAGAGATAGTACTCATATATTCTAAGTCTTATCAGAGTGTTTATTTTTATTTAGTGACCTGATGGAGAAAATGCTTCAGATTTTCTAAGGCAGCCTTGAGGAATGAGGCTACTTATTTTCCACGAGATTGTCTGGACTCAGTGAACTCCCAAGTTCACTGAGAACTCAGAAGTATAAAAGTAGTAAAATATTTAGCTGCATAAAAGGAATATCTGTGGTTCTCTGCTTAATAGTCCCTGTTATATTCGCTTTATGATTTAGAGCCCACACAGTGTCTTGCACTGCTACATCAGCAAGCTGCTTGGTAGGAAATAATAAGCACAGGAGCCTGTTAATGGAATTCATGTATTAAAATCAGGAAAACAATCGCTACCATTTTATCTCAGGCTAAGAAACATAGACATAAGAACTCTGAGTTCTTACAAAGTATGAGATCACATGCTTTGATTGAATAATTTTGTACTGTTGAGAAACACTATGTCATTCTGACATTGCTTACATACCATTGCATGCAACCAGCTTGTGATGCATATTTCAGGAAAATTTCACACTTACCACCCACAAATATTTATCCAAACATTTTGCATATATACTTCTATCAGTATAAAACCAATGGAACATTATAATACCCTGTGTAAAGCCTAAGTATTATAAGGGTGGTTTACGTTATTAAATCAGATGATGAAACATGAAAGACAGATTTTCCTCACAGCCCTGAGAGACTAAGAGTGTCCTGGTGTTAGATTCCATATCCATGCACACAAATTATTTACCCCAACACAGATGGCACAAAATACAGAGAAAGCGTAGGTTCTAGGGTTAGAATATTGATTTAAGAGACATTCTTGTGAGTCTTGTGAGGGAAATGTAGTGAATATTTTAATATGTCCATTTTCACACATTAATACTGAAAAAATATGCTAGGAGTACAAATTGGCTCTTTGAAACCACAATTGATGCCAAATGAACGCAGATGTGTATGTAGCCAAAAAAAAACCTTAAAAGCAAATTATCAATTGTTGATTTTATACATGCATTAGGAATATTAATTTTGAAAATTAATAGCTCACATCATTTTTTAATGTTCAAGACACAGAAGTTTGAAAATTGGAGGTGTTCAGAGCAGGGCTTGAAAGTTCACTGTTTCTTCTCAAAATACGAGCATCACATTCAGTAACACACAAATATATTCATGTGTGTGAATTACAAATGTATATACATATATAAATAGACATACGTATACATATATAAAAATGGTATATACTTGTATAAACAGAGAGAAAGTTTATATATATATATGTATGTATGTGTGTATATATATATATATATATACTCTCCCTGGATATTTATATATATATATATATATATATATATATATATATATATATAAAAAGAGAGCTAGCAGTCAAGCATTTAATCATTGAATTTCGGGAAGTTTACTTGGCAAATCAGAAAATGAGAGCAAAAAGCAGTAATTTGCAGCCCAGAATCACAACAGGAGGCGTCATTCTATCAGGTATGTAACCAGGTACTGTGCCCCAGAGGCAACTACAGGATGAAGCTCTATTTGCCAGAGGTTGTTTCTTTTCAATTTATCAATTGAAGTCACAGTCTATTGTAAGTGACAATTTCTCCTGTCGTTCACTTTCAGTTTCACTTATTCTGCTGCAGCACACACATAGGTTAGAGTGAAAAAAAAATCAATAAGCATCTAAAACAGAGATCTCCAAGGTTACCCCATGATTTGCCTTAATTGCTGAAATTGAGATTGCTCTGTTCTTTGGTCCTTATTTCCTGCTCACTTCGAATGCACACACTCCTTCCATCAGAGCCCAGGAGTGATGATAAACGCGTCCACAGTGCGGGCTCTTTCCAGTCGGGCTCTGGCTGTAGTCCAGGTTTCACAGTAGGACCTGGTATAATCAAAGTCCGGCTGTACAGTGGCCCAGACTAGGAAGACTGCTCCTCAGTGTTGCCGGAGTCAAAGCGGTGGAAAGCAGCAAAGGCAGGGATTGCTTGATTCCCAGCATTTTATCTCCGAGTCACCTGATCCTGTGTCCTATGCAGCAAATCGGATCCTGGTTTTGAAGGTCCTGCTTCTCTTTCAAGATGTGAGTTTTTTTCTAATTATCTATATTCTTGTGTTAGTATAATAAGCATATTTTAAGAGTATGATGTGGCACTGTAAAATCAAATTTATATCAAATGCATGTGGGCATTGTGGAACCACAAATAATATTTTATGAACAAACGTGCAATTTCTGACAATACAAGGATGATGACTATTTTTGTTTATAAGTCATGCCACAGATTATTGCTTAATCAATAGGACACTGTTGCATAGTGTATGCAAACTGGGGACTTTTAGAGATTGGGTGAAAATAACATTCCACTTATAAACAAGCATGTCATTTAAGGCACGGTTATATATTGGGTAACTGATAAAACGTAAGTATTTAAACATACATGGGAACTCAGAAAAGGCATAACACAAAATGACTGCAGAAAGAAGCAAATTGGCAGCAAAGATTTTTAATCACCAACCTACAGTCAGAAAATTATGCTTTCAAGTACGAAGCCTGGATGGAGACAATGGTATCAGATAAAGGATCAAAACATACTGGCCACAGGTGTTTCGTTTTGTTTTGTTGATTTTTGAGTCCGAACCCAGGGGAATCAGCATATGTGCCTTATATCCAATTTCAATTTCTCAGCTTCAGCAGCAAAAGAACTTCCGGTCAGGACAGGAATGAATCAGCAGCTCTGATGGAGATCTCCATGATTGCCACAGTATTTGCCTTCTTTGCTGGAACTGAGATCACTCTCCTCATTGGTCCTTAATTCATGCTCAATTTGAATGCACAAATTCCTTCAATCAGAGCCCAGGAGTGCTTATAAAAGCGTCACAAGTGCAGGTTCTTCCCAGTGGGGCTCTGGCTATAGTCCAGGGCTCAGTAGGACCTGGGTATAACCAGAGCCCCACTGATCAAGCATCCAGACTGGGCAGAATGCTCCTCACATATTCACGAGTCATCGCAGGTGACATGCAGCAAAGGCAGGAATTGCTTCTTTCCCAGCATTATAGCTCCATATTAACTGATCCTGAGTCCTATGCAGAAGTAGGATCCCACTTCTGAAGATATAGCTTCATTTATACGATGTGATTGTTTTATAAATTTCAATATTCTCATATTAATATTAAACACAATATTTTACTAGTATGGTACGACTATGTAAAATAGAAATTTATGCCAAATGCCAGCAGACATTTGTGGAACCACATGTAAAGTCATATGTACTAATGTGTAATTTCTGATAGAATACAAATGCTATGAATTCTTATTTCTAAAATGAATGCCTCAAGTTATTGCTTAATCAGTGGGCACTGCTGTTACAGTATATAATTAAAATATACAGAGTAGGGACGAATGTAACCTTTTGATTTATAACACAAACATGTTTAAGCATTTAAACATTGTATGTGTGAACTCATTAATGACTTTTTTTTTTTTGGTTTTTTCAAGACAGGGTTTCTCTTTGGCTTTGGAGCCTGTCCTGGAGCCAGTCCTGTAGACCAGGCTGGTCTTGAAATCACAGAGATCGCCTGCCTCTGCCTCCCGAGTGCTGGGATTAAAGGCGTGCGCCACCACTGCCCAGCTCACTAATGACTTGAATGATCTTAATTATTAGAGAGAGAGAGAGAGAGAGAGAGAGAGAGAGAGAGAGAGAGAGAGAGAGAGAGAGAATGAATAAGGGGACTCATGTAGCTACAGCTCAGGGTATAAATTCGTCTTTTTCCTACCTTTCCCTTTCACTTCCCCTGTTCCGGTTGCATCAGACAGTGAGGAGGGAGGGATAGATGATTCAGAAGCTCTGGTGGAAATCACCTAGGTTACTGCAGGCTTTTTTTTTTTCTGCTTTCTATGCTGAAAATGACTTCTCTCCTCTGATTGGTTCTAAACTAATTAATTCTCACTTAAAAGGCACACACTCCTCCAATGAGAGGCAGACACAGCGAATAAAGATTTCCTCAGCTGGGCATTTTAGCAGTCAGGCTCCTGGCTAGAGTCCAGCTAACTGCTGGTAGCTGATCTAGCCACAGCCTGACAGTAAACTGCTCAAGAGAAGGAAGCCTGCTGCTGACACCCGCGGGAGGCAGAGCTAGTGAAGACATAGCAGAGACAGGAGAGTGGTGTGATACCTGCTACTTCTGCTCTGAGTCACCTGCTCCTGTTTACTGTGCAAAAATGACAAAACTGACAAAAAATGAGAGCCGAAAGAAGCAATTGATAGCAAGGATACATAATCACCCATCGACAGTCAGAAATTGCAGCTTTCGAGTACATAGCCTGGATGGAGACAGTGGTAGTCAGATAACGGATTGGACCATACTGGCCACAGGTGTTTCGTTTTCTTTTGTTGATATTTGAGTCCGAACACAGGGGAATCAGATTTTTGCCTCACATCCAATCTCAATTTCACAGCTTCAGCTACAAAATAACTTCCGGTCAGGACAAGAATGAATCAGCAGCTATGACAGAGATGACCATGATTACCAGAGTATTTGCCCTTTTTGCTGCAAATGAGATCACTCTCCTCATTGGTCCTTAATTCATGCTCAATTTGAATGCACAAATTCCTTCAATCAGAGCCCAGGAGTGCTTATAAAAGCGTCACAAGTGCAGCTTCTTCCCAGTGGGGCTCTGGCTATAGTCCAGGGCTCAGTAGGACCTGGGTATAACCGGAGCCCCACTGATCAAGCACCCAGACTGGGCAGAATGCTCCTCACATATTCAGGAGTCGTAGAAAAATGCAGCAAAGGCAGGGATTGCTTGTTCCCAGCATCCTGAGTCCTACGCAACAAGTAGGATCCTTCTTCTGAAGGTACTGCTTCTTTTATAAGATGTGATTGTTTTCTAAATTTCAATAGTATGGTATGACTAGGTAAAATAGGAATTAATGCCAAATGCCTGCAGACATTTTTGGAACCACATATAAAGTCATATGTACTAATGTGTAATTTCTGAAAGAATACAAGTGTTACGATTCATTATTTCTAAAATGAATGCCTCACGTTATTGCTTAATCAGTAGAAACTGCCGAATACAGTATACAATTAAAAATTTACAGAGTAGGAATGAATGTAACTTTTTGATACATAACAAAAACAAGTCCTTTCAGGCTCTCACATTTTTTGAATAATGGATGAAGTTTAAGCATTTAAACATTGTATTGTGGAATCTGACATGCCACATCAGAAAATGACAGCAGAAAGAATCAATTTGCAGTAAAAATTCATAATAACCCAACTTCTGGTAGAAATGGAAGCTTTCATATAGAGAAGCCAGGATATAGGACCTATTAGATGGATATAGGATCAACCCCTACTCAGGGTATTGTTTTCTTTTGATAATTGAAGTCAGTACCTAGGGAAATTTACATCCATATTCAGTTTTGTCCCTGTGCTGCAACAGACATTCACGGGGGAGACAGGAATGAATCAGCATTTGTAAATATCTCTTGATTACCTCAGAATATCTGTCCATTGCTGGAATTGAGATCAGTCCCCTTATTGACTCTTTGTTTTAATGATCAATTTGAATGCATACTCTCATTCAATCAGAGCAGCACAAATAAAAGTGTCAGCAGTGTGGGTTCTTTCCCGTATAGCACTGGCTATATCCCAGGTTTCAGGTGGATCTGGATATAGCCAAAGCCTGACTGTACAGATGCCCAGAATAGGCAGACTGCTCCTCCCTTGTTCAGGAGCCAGAGTCTGGGAACATCAGCAAATACAGGTATTTTTATGATTCCCAGAGTTACAGCTCAGAGTCATCTGCTCCTGTCTCGTCTGTAAGAATTAGCAAGCTGCTTCTAAAGCTACTGCATTTCTATTACTTGAATCCCCTGTCTAAGTCTTGAAGTGTTTAATCATCTGTAAGAAAGAAATTCTCATTCAGATGTAGCATCAGTCATACAGTAACAGAGTCAGGCTCCTTTCTGCCCACCGGGAGATCCATAATGTGAATTGCTCTAACATTGTCAGTGTTCAGCAGCAACCCTTAGAACCTATGAAAATATCAAGCAGTAACATTTGCAGATGCCGTGTTCCATAAAACCAAAGTCTCATTTTCCAATGGGCATATGTGAGAGACATTTCTTGGTTGATAATTGATGTTTGAGGGCCATTCCAATATGGTAAGTGAAAGCATTAGAGAGATGGTCAGGAGATTCATATAAAGTCAAACTATAATGTGGGAGTATTACCATGCTCTCTGTTTTTGTCCCTGCCTCCAGATACATGCATTGTGCACCAAAATTGAATTTCCATGATTATGGACTGTATATTGTCAAGAGCATTGATTCTACTGCTCACCAATAATGGTAAGTTAGTATTTTATCAAAGCAGCAGAAAATATGCATGATATAGTGAAAGAAAAATACGTGGCAAGAATCGAGTGCCAAAGACTTTGCTGAGATTGCCTGAGTTTTTCTTTTGAAAATGGGGTTAAATGAATTTAGAATGTTCCAGAAAGTCAAAGTGTACCTAGAAGGTACTGGTCAATGCACATTTCTTTTTGTAGAGCTGTGATGAAAGAATTAACTCTATGTTCTATTTCATCTTACCCTAGAAAGCTAATAAATAGGTTGTGGCTGAATAACCTGAATTGTTTCATAGGCAACTTCAAGAAAGTTGCAGGAATCAGTGACCTAGAATCAGTCCAGGTTGTATTTTCTGTTCTTCCCTTATAACTACTAACTCATCATTAAATGGACAATTAACACGTCATTAAATGGTTATTCAGACAATACAAAAAACAGCAAGAACTAATCATAGTATTGACATAGTTATAGAGATTGTATGATATTTGCTTTCCTTTACCAACCACTAGATGGGGATCAAATCATTTTTTATATTATTGAAATATTTTTAAAATGCTTTATTTTTCTACAAAAATTCATATACTTGGTCCTCCCTGGTTATACAGATAAAATTTGTCAGAATACTTCTATTAAAATTTTTTTTCTTTTTTTTAGTTTTTTTTTTTATAGAGAAAAAAAAATTTCTGCCTCCTCCCAGCCTCCCACTCCTCCACCCCTTTCCCCCACACCTCTCCCCCTCCCCCAACTCCTTTCCCCCTCCCCCCACTTCTCTCCCTCTCCCTCTGCAGTCTGAAGAGCAGCCAGGGTTCCCTGCCCTGTGGAAAGTCCAAAGTCCTCGCCCCTCCATCCTGGTCTAGGAAGGTGAATATCCAAACTGGCTAGGCACCCACAAAGCCAGAACATGATGCAGGATCAAAACCCAGTGCCATTGTCCCTGGCTTCTCAGCAGCCCTCATTGTCCACCATATTCAGAGAGTCTGGTTTTATTCCCTGCTTTAAAAACGTATTTTTTCTACTAATGTCACTACACTTTTAGAAAAAGATAATGTATTAGGTAGAACATAGTCACAATGTAAATATGCTTAGCTATTGCAATACACAGTTTATTAAAATCCTTCTCTTAGTCTTTACTAAAGCATCATCCATATTATAAACTTACAGTGACACTTTCATAACTTAGAAATAAAATTTCACAAGGACTTTATGTGACTTTTTAATATTGGTCTTGTCATTGCCTAAAAGCCCTTTGTTAATGTGTCACCAGAATAATGCACACAGTAATAAATTAGCCTAAAACTGGTTCTGGCTCAGTTGAAGAATGTCCCCTTACCAGTGGATTATGCAATATATAATTCACTAAATATTCTTTATATCAAGATCTATCAATTCTCACTGGTATTTTTCTGTGTTGTCCAGGTAGGTCTCCAACTTTTAAATTGATGTGATTCTTCAGCTCCATGCTCTAGTGAGCTGTGACTTCAGGAAAATAACCAAGGGTGACATATAATCCTTTAATATATTTATTTTGTGAGTTAGCATTTAGGATATCATTTGTTTAGAAATGCAACTGGACATAATTTGATAAGATGAGTTGTAGAAGTGAGAATTCTTTATATTTTAGAATGACTTCTTTTAATTCCTTAGAATCTTTATGGCCACCATGTTATATCATATTCTTCAAGGTGTATTATAATGTCCTTAGTATTTATCAAAGATCCACAGTAAATATGGGATCTCTTATGTTATTTCCTAATCTAATAATGATGTCTATAGCTTTAAAAGCAATGTTGAGTAGAAATGTAGAGAAAGTGCATGTTTGATTTTTTTGTTTGCTTTATTGTGCTTTTTAAAATCAGGAATATTAAAACATTACAGATAATACTGTGCCTATGAAATTTTTTTTCTGTTTACATTTTGGTTTAAATAAATAATTACTCTTCCTTATTTGCTGAGATTTCTTTTATCATGAAAGGGTTGTGGATTTGTAAAATGTATCCTGTCTTTCTCTTTAGGTAATGACACATCGTTTATCTATGTGTTTATCATAACCAAACTTTTTATTTAATCTTAGAAGAAAGAGTCTTATATGGTCAATGATTTCTTTCTTAAGTTTTCCTCTTTTGTGCTTTGTTTTTAGGAATGTCTTTTAATACCTGTTGCTTTGTGTCACTTAATGTTCACAAAGTGTTGTCAGATCCAATGCTCCAGCGTTACAGAATTTTTTGAGCTTCTTGTAGGTGCTGGGAATCAAATTGGACTTCCTTGTAAGATTAGCAATTGTTAAAAACTGTTGAGCAATCTATCCAAAGCTTACCAATATTCTAATCCATATTTGACTTCTACGTTTTTCTGTAAGTATTCTGTAATTTTTACATAGCTCGTTTTAAACCATATGATTTATGTTTTGTTCATTCTATTAACAAAGAAATTGTAAAGGGTAATTACTAAAAAAATTAAAGACCTCTCTCATTCATGAATTTAATCTACAAAAAAACTACATGACCTTATAAGAGACAAGACCAGATGAGTCTCATAAACGATATCAACCATGGATCTCCACCTGGATTGTGAAGATCCAGAGATGTCGGAAGCTTTACTGGAGAGGTTTCCTGATGGCATCCCACTTCAGGACCTAGTGCTGAAATGTTGCTCACACTTTATACATTGGCTCATTGAGAATCCCCATGTTGTTTAAAATTTAACACAAGAAGACTCATCCCTAATGAAGATTGACCATTGAACTGACTCATGAGGTTAGAGCATTATAGTAGGTATAATTTTAAATTCCCAAAGCAGTATAGTCAGAGTGTTTTTTTCTGATAATCTTAATCTATGTAAACTCAGATTCTGGCCACATTAACAATATCAGGTATGGGTTCTACCTAATGGAATAGCACTTTAAATAAATACAAAGTACTTGGTTAGTTCCATGTTTACCCAATATTGAAAGAGAGTATTGAGAAGTTAGGCCACTAATATATGTTGCTAGTGATGTTCAAGAGTTACTTCTCCCTCAAAAATATGCAGTGAACCTTACAGGTCATGAACAGTTGTAAGCATGTATGAAGTATTTTTTTCAGGACAGGACCAATTTTCCATTTTGAAGGCATAAGCAAGAATGTCCTCAGCAATATTCTGAAAAAGTGCAGGACTCGGAGAAATCACAGCACAGAAAAGTAGTATAACTTGATATTATGTTTTATTATTTCCTATGATACGTGGGAATGTAGAAGGAGTATCAGTATAAGGGCTAACACCATGGTACTTTGAGTTTAGATACAAAGTGATAAATACTTTCTAGTCTTTATACCCTTGCATGATTGAGTTGTAGTACCCAAACCCAATTTATCTTCATGTTCCTTGGGTGGGATGTTCTAAAAATGCCTCCTTTATTCATTTCTCATAAATTTAAATAATGTTAAACCATTACATTTCTATGTTACAGACTAAAATTTCAGGAGTAAGTATTAAGTTCTTAAAGCCTAAACATTAATAAGGTGGTTTATGTTATTTAGTCAGAGGATGAAAGGGGAAAGACAGATTTCCTCACTTATAACAGGACTCAGACTGACAATTTGCTTATATTATTTCCCAAACCCATGGACAGAGTTCATTTACCTGAAGAAAGAACATAAAATGGAAGAGGAAAAACATATACTAATGATAGACTAGAGATTGGAGATAATTCTTCTTATTATTGTAAAAAACATCTGGTGCATATTCAAATATGTCTTTTCTCACGCATTAAGACTGGAGCAAAAATATTATGGGTATAAATTGGCTCTGTGAAACCAAAATTAATACCAAATGCACACAGACAGGGTGGAACCAGAAATGAAACCTTACAGACAAGCATGTAATTGTTTACAGTATTCATGTATTTTGAATTTTTCTTTTTAAAATTAATGACACAACTTATATTTTAATCTTCTTTACATAGTTAATTACATTATGAAAATTAACGATGGTCAGTGTGGGGCCTAAATATAATTTTTCCACTTGTAATTAAACAGCTCATTTTAGGTACACACAAAGACACACACACATACTTGTGTGAGGTACATATCTATATATGTATATGCACATACATATACATTTCTATGTAAATGTGTATACATATATAGACAGAGAGAATATATATGAGGAGAGCTATCAGTCAAGAATTTATTCTTTGCAGTTGGGAAGGTTGACATGGTAAATCAGAAAATGAAGAATAAAAGCAGTTATTGGACACCCAGAATAACAACAAGGCAGCTTAGGCTTTCAGGTAGATAGACAGGAACAGTACCCAGCAACCAAATACAGGTTTAATTTGTATTTGCCAGAATTTTCTTTTTGTATTTCTCTTGCCTATTTCAGTTTTACTTATTCCTCTGCAACACACATAGGTGGAAGAAAAAAAAAACAATAAGTATCTAAGGCTGAGATTTCTGAGATTAGCCCAGGATTTGCCTTCCTTGCTGGAAAAGAGACCACGGTCCTCATTGGTTCTTATTTTTTGCTCAAGTTGAATGCACGCATCCCTTCAAACAGAGACCAAGAGTGAAATAATTGTGTCGGCAGTGGGGCTTCTTACCAGTCAGGCTCTGGTTACAATCAAGGTCGCACAGTAGGACCATCATGTAACCAAAGCCAGACTGAACAGTGTCCAGAGTCTTGTGGAGTCATGCTGTACAAGGAAAAAAATCCCAGTATGACTGAGGAAGCTACTCATGTATCCTAAGCCTTATCCGACTGTGCATTGTGATTTAATGAGCTGATGCAGGAAATGCACCATCTTTTCTAAGGGATGCTTATGAGAGAGGCTACCTATGTTCCAGGGCATGGCCTAGACTCTGTGAACTCACAAATGACTTAATTGATCAGATTTAGTAAAGAAAGACAGAGAGCCTAGGAGACCTTCATAAAGAATAAGCATTGTGTGGAAAAAGAAATCTAATGTAGGGAGTAGAGTGGATTTTTATAAATACAAAATTTATGCTTATTACTGTAAGCTAATTAAGACCCATAAGTAACTACTATTAAAAAGTAACAGACATTCACAGAGAATTTTAGAATATATATATATATTCAAATTCTCAAGGCTATATATATATATATATATATATATATATATAAAGAAAATCTCCTCTAAAATAACCACCCCTTTAAAATTATTTTTATTACTATGAGACTGTGTGACATTTTGTGGCAATAGGGTATTTCAGATAAGATTTTTAGAACAAAAGTTCTCTCATATTTATTCCTTTATTTATTTATCTATTTATCTGTTTGTTATTTCTGAAAGTGTTTTTTACTTATGAATTCTAATTCCTGACCCACCATTCCTCCAACTAACACTACCTGCTCTCCATCTCACACTATCCAATCATCTGAGAGGGTGAGGCCTGCCATGGGAGTAAACAAAGTTGTCACATTGCTTGTGGCAGGACCAGTACCTTCCCACTTTCAAGGCTGAACAAGGTATTCCTCCATATGGAACTTACTCCAAAGAGGCAGTTCATGCACTAAGGATAAATATTGGTTCCTCAGCTAGTGGCCCCACAAACTGCTCAAGTCAGACAACTGTCCCAAACATTCAGAAAGACTAGATTGTTCTTATTCAGGTTTCCAAACTTTCACTCTGTATTCAGTGAGCTCACACTTACTCAGGTCTAAGTAAACCGTCAAGGCCAGTCATAGAGATAGGAGTGATATTATGAGCAAATAGTCAAAACCATGATGGGGAAAACCAACAGACATCCACAGAAACAGCAGTGTTTCCTTTTTATTACCAAAAGGATTTGAAGAAAACTCTAATATATTAAATACCTTAAGAAGTATTATAATTCAAGCATATAATCGTATCTTTGGGGTAAACTGATATAGGAAATATTCAAGATTCATCATCAAGTTGCACTTGGCAGCCAAGAGTCACAATCAGAAAATGTTGACAAGGGATTTTTGGAGACCGAGTATCCCCAAACATCAAGACACATGAATAGTCCTTGACACTAAAGCATGAATTTGACTATTGTTCTTTTTTGAATATGTTCTTATATATTTTACATGGTGACTTAGCATTCCCTCCCTCCTTTGCTTCCAGGACCTTATCCAACCTGCTTTCCACTCTCCTTCCACCACTCCTTTGTATTTGCTCACAAAGGTGCAAGGCTTCCATGGGCTTCAACAAGCACCAGGGCCACCAGGGGTCTGTCTCAAGTGGTGCCATTCTTATAGATTCATTAGAGTTTCCCTTACATTAGCCTTCTTCCTGATCGCATTGTTAATTTTAGTTCGAGCAGGAAGTAAATACGTCTTATTCCTATCTTTTCCTCTCACCCTCCCTTTTCCTGTTGCATCAGACAGTGAGGAAGGAGGGACAGATGATTCAGTAGCTCTGGTGGAAATCACCTAGGTTACTGCAGGTTTTTTTTTTTCTTTGTTTGCAGACTTTTGACAGTCTCTTCTCTGATTGGTTATAATTAATTCTCAATTAGAGTGTATACACTCCTCCAATCAGAGGCAAACACAGCGAATAAAAATTTCCCTAGCTGGGCATTTTAGCAGTCAGGCTCCTGGCTAGAGTCCAGCTATCAGCTGGTAGCTGATCTAGCCATAGCCTGACAGCAAACTGCTCCAGAGAAGGAAGCCTGCTGCTGACACTCGTGGGAGACAGAGCCATTGCAGACTTAGCACAGACAGGAAAATGCTTAGATACCTGCTACTTCTGCTCTGAGACAACTGCTCCTCTTTACTGTGCATGGAATATATCCCTGCCTCTTAAGCCATTTCTCCTCTAAGCTTTATCTTCCCTGTCTCAGCCTCAGAGTCCTGTATCACCTGGTAGGAGGACTAGGATATACTGTGGAAATAATTATCGAACAGCGAACAATATGTGCTGTACCTTCACTCCATAGAGAAAAATTGCTCTGCAGTGGTAGCATTCACATGGCTGCTGGAGGTTATCAGAAACTATTTTCCCTGTTTCACACTGTATTTTTGTACAAAATAGTCAGATTAGATAACTTACTCATTCCTATCCTTCTGATTTTATAGGTTTCATAAATTCAACTTTGCAATCTGGGTTCTATAGTAAAATTTAAACTGCTTTGAATTCAGTCATCCACTGCGTGGAATTTATTAATAGGTGGTGTAATAGGGTAAAACAGCATGGTACTATTGCTGTTTAAAAAATATTTACAGGGGTGGTGGAACTACAGGATTTAATTTTTCCAGAACTATCATGGCTACTGGAAAGTTGTTCTTTCCTTTATTGACATCTTATGAAGAAAGACCTGAAAAGATTATCTCTGATGCATATGTGGGGTCTTTTGCCTTATTTTTTTGTGATGTATGACCTCTGAGGAGGGAATGTGGTACAGGGATGCATGCTCTGTTAATTTGAATTATGTGGTTGATGACAGCTTTTAGCTGCAAGTTTCCACACTATGTCTGTGTCCCTTCTCCACTGCTGGATCCTTCCATCCCCATTATGTGTGCAAAAACACTGCTGTCTACACCACAGACACTAGTGTCTGCATTCCCTATGAGGATGTGGGCAGAAAGGAAAAATGGTTATAAATATAACAAGAAATGTCAGTACAAGGGAAAAATATATTTATTGTGTTCAAACTGGACTGATAAGATTTCACAATTAAAAGTTCATTTGGTTTTTACCAGCTCAGAGGCAAGTACCTGATAATCTATGAGTGGTAACATATAAACACATATAAATCAGTCTACTTGTGTAGGGGTTTCAAAATTTTAGGACATCACTGTATCTAAGACTTATGCATTCTGTATAACAAACCTGATCACCACAATTTTTAAACTCTTAAGGAGATGTGCTATTCTTTTTCTTGATGATTACAGTTTTGTTTTTCTGCCACCTTACACACTGGGAATATTCATTTTTGCTTTAAGTTTTATACCCTGTGACATAATTTAACTGAACAATCCATGAATAGTAGAATCTAGGTACAAATGGAAAATTATTGACTCATTATGTATTTTCTTATTTTTGGATAATGAATAATTTCAAAATAATACTTATTACTGAAACTTGTTTTCTGTAATACAGAGATATATATTTGATATTTCTGAAAAAAACAAGAATTGAGTAAAGGAGGCCTGTTTAGATCAGCCCTCACAAGCAAAAGTGAGATGAGTTGGGTCTGGGTACTAACTATTCAGTCACACAGGGGCATAAGAACAAGAAATCTTTCAGCATTTTGCATCTGAAATTGCATTGTTCTGTTCTTAGTCCTTGTACAGATTCTTCTTCTAGATTATCACCTGCCATAGGTAATAGTTATGTATTATGACGACTACCCCTATTTTCTGTTTTTCCTAATATATTACCAACATAGAGTCCATTCCTTAGCTTAGGTTTAGTTTTTTTGTTTCTATTGAAAGTTCTTTGAAATAATAAAATTGGTTCCTATACATTTTGCTTACACTTGGTGTTATCATCTTACTAGTTGTATTCTGAAACAGGCTAAGAATAAATGACAATAGACTCTCAAAGTGTTTCACCACATTTATTTTCTCTGCAATCCTACCACAAATATTAATATTGGTTCAGAAATTTTAGCTATTGTTCTGCCAATCATCTAATTTTTTTAAATGTATGTACTGTAATACTAAGTCTCCAGACATTTAAATAATTTTATAACAAAAACAGAGTTATGTTAAAAATTTCCATATACATACAGTGGATCTACCTGAAAACATATGTCACAGAAAAGAGAGTAAGTCAATGTATTAAGGATGGCCTGGTGATTGGAGAAAAATTCTAGTGATTGGAATGAAGTAAATTGGTTCAAAATTCCAATAATAACATACTACCACTGGAGAGAACTGTCTACAAGCATGAATTGGTTCTGTGAAACCAAAATTATCAAATGCATAATTTGCTGAAGGCATGAAGACAAGTATAGAAACAGGCTCTTTCATAGAAATGTGCAATTATTCCAAATATTCATGTATCCTGAATTTTTTTTAATTTCAAATAATTTTATTCCGGTGATTATGTAAAGTCAATCACTCACACTGAGAGATTTTTTTTCTTAGTGTTGAGTTCTGTCTCCATGCAAGATATATGTCCATGCCCCTTTTCCATCTTAAGCTAATCTCCCCAAGTTTCTCAAGTTGGCCTTGATTAGCTATGCTCTGTAGCTTGAACATCTGTCTCCGTCATTCATTCAGGTAGTTAGGATTGTATGTTTGTACATCTATGCAACATTTTAAGGTATTTTTTATTTTTTATTTTATTTTTTTTATTGAGAAAAAAATTTCCGCCTCCTTCCATCCTCCCACTCCTCCCCCACTCCCCCCACTCTTCTCCCCCTCCCCCCCACTTGTCTCCCCCTCCCTCTGCAGTCTGAAGAGCAGCCAGGGTTCCCTGCCCTGTGGAAAGTGGGGCTGATCTATTGCGATCTCACCAAGGCCAGCTGGACTGTGACTGAAAAAGCAGAGGATAAAACTGGACTCTCTGAATATGGCGGACAATGAGGGCTGCTGAGAAGCCAGGGACAATGGCACTGGGTTTTGATCCTGCATAATATTCTGGCTTTGAGGGTGCCTAGCCAGTATGGATGTTCATCTTCCTAGACCAGGATGGAGGGGCAAGGACTTTGGACTATCCTGAATATTTTTAAAGGAAGGCCTCAGATTATTGCTTTATAAACATGACACTTGTTTAGCCAATAAGGATGAGCAGTGCAGGGCCTGTAAGTAACATTTCCACTAGAGAACACTCATCTCTTCTCAGGCAGGCGAGTACGTACACATACATACATACAAATATACCTACATACATGCATGAAATATAAATGCATACATGCATATGTGCATACATGCATACAAAAAAATAAATCCATACATTCATACAAATATACATAAATACATGTATATATATATACAAATAGAAATAAATGTTTTCATTCATAGAAGTATGCTTACATATGTACAAACAATAATGCATGCATGCAAACATAAAAACATACTTACTTTAAAAAATACATACTGCAGAAAAGCTTAATTTCAGAATATAATATTCATGCTTTGGTAATATGACAAAGCATTACATCTACTTTCAGCAATTGATAAAAAGAACCAAAATCTCCCTGCTCCTGGAAGAGACCAAGGTTTTCATGTAAATATTCAGGTTGTTAGAATAAACAGCCAGTTTGAGTACTACCTCCATTTGCAAGAATATGACTTTTCTTTTTGATAATTGAAGCCAGAGCCCTGGGCAAAATAAATTTACCTCACTTCCACTCTACATTAGACAGTTTCAGTTACAAAATACATTCATGTGAGTATACGAATGAATCAGGTGCTCTGATGGAGAGCTCCCAGAGCACAGCAGGATTTGTCTCCATGACTAGGATTGAGATCCTTATTGGTTCTTATTTCATGCTCAATTTGAGTGCCCACACTCATTCAATCAGAGATAGGAGGTCTTCTTACTAGTCAGGGTCTAGCTATCAACCAATTCTCAGTTGAACCTGGGTATAACGAAAGCCCCATTGTACATTGATCCAGACAAGGCACCCTGCTTCTGACTTGTGCAGGAGGCATCAGAATCTGGAGAATTTCACAACAGAAGCAATTGTTATATTCCCAGCATTATCGCACCAAGCCGCCCACTCCTGCCTCCTGTGCAGCAAGTAGCTTCCTGTTTCTGTAGTTACATTTTCTCTTTAAGATGTGCAATCCCTTCCTCAGCTCTGAAGAGCTATATCTTTTGTAAAGAAGATAAACCTTTGCAAATGTACATGTATTACAAACACTAGGGAGATCCACTGTGGGTTTGCGGTAGCATGGGTCAATGTTCATTGTCAACTCCTAGAGACTATGAAAATATCATGAAAACATTTTGAAGATGTCATCCTACTTTTCCCCAGGCAAGGGAGACCAGAAATTATTGTACAGGACATATACTTTTTGGAATATACGAACTCTAGTACTTTGTTCTTCCTTCCTTGTCATTCCATTCCTCTCCATATCATTAGCCATTCATGAGGTTTATTGGAAATCAATTCATTTCTGTTAGTGACAGACTATTGTTTCATTCTCGACATGAAAGAAATTAACACACCAGGTTTCTCTGTTAATGCTTCTGGTGCTTTTGTTCATTTTGATCCCATGCATGACCTGTGTCTGTTATCTCAGCCTCGGAGGAACAATGATGGATAGTAAAGTTGAGGCAAGAAGACACTGGTGCGATGGATTCATTCACATAGATTATTTTTTGTCTTCTTTTCCTTATAGATAAATGGGGTTTTTAATGACAAGTACCATTGCAACACGGTCCCACAAAGTCTCTAGTTGATTTTAAAAAGAGCCTGCCTGCCCATCGTCATTTTATTTCCCTTCCAGTATATACAGAAAATACATTTTGGAGACAATTATGCACTGATCTTTGGGTATATCATTAAGCCTCTCTTTCTTTGCATTGCTCTATCTGAATGATAGACATAGGTTTTATTTAGGCCTGTGACCATTGTAGTCTATGATTCTTGGACACTTGTTCATTATGCAGTATTTCTTCCATCTACTGGAGTTAATCATATTATTCAAATGTAGGTGATTACTGTCATTAATTTAGACGTTACTGACAACTAGGCTGAAAGTGGGGAAATGCAAAAAATACCTCAGAGACAGAAAAGGAGTAAAATATTTAGCTGCATATAAGGAATATCTGTGGTTCTCTGCTTAATATCTCCTGTTATTTTTGCTTTATGATTTAGAAACTACACAGTGTTTGCATGGCTGTATTAACAAGCTGCTCAGTAGGAAATAAAAAAATTGTTGTTGTTTATTGAAATTCATGTATTAATATCATGAAAAAATAATTACCATATTTTCTCAGGCTACGAAGCACAGAAATAAAAACTCTTAGTTCTTACAAATTATGAGATTGCATACTTTAATTGGCTACTTCTGTACCGTTGAGAAACACTATGTCATTCTGACATTGCAAATATACCATTGCATGATGTCTTAATTTTTTTACTTCTGAGTAGTACTTAATATATAGACATGCTACACTTTCATTATCTATTCTTCAGTTGAGGGTCAACTTGGTTGTTTCCAGGTCCTGGCTATTACAAATAATGTGGCTATGAACATAGTTGAATACTCTTGTAGTACAATTGAGCATCTTTTGGATATATTCCCAAGAGTGGAATTGCTGAATCCTGAGGTAGGTTGATCCCCAGTTTTATGATTAACCGCCACATGGATTTCCAAAGTGGTTGCACAAGTGTGTATACCCACCAGCAATGGATGAATGTTCCCCTTGCTCCACAATCTCTCCAGCATAAGCTATTATTTTTTATTATTTGGTTTTTCAAGACAGGGTTTCTCTGTAGCTTTGGTGCTTGTCCCGGAACTAGCTCCTGTAGACCAGGCTGGCCTCGAACTCCCAGAGATCCGCCTGCCTCTGCCTCCCGAGTGCTGGGATTAAAGGCGTGTGCCACCACCGCCCGGCAACATAAGCTATTATTAGTCTTTTGATCTTAGGCATTCTGACAGGTGTAAGATGGTATCTCAAGATTGTTTTAATTTGCATTTCCCTGATAACTAAAAAGGAAGAACATGTCCTTTGCATGCAAATGGATAGAATTAGAAAACATCATTCGGAGTGAGGTAATCCAGACCCAAAAAAATGGAATTTGGTATGTACTCACTCATAAATGGATACTAGTCATAAAGAAAGGGCAATGAGCCTATAGCTCAGGATCCTAGAGAAAATAATTAATCAGGTGAACCCCCCCCCAGAAAACATAAATAGACCCCCCTGGATATTGGAATTAGAGTAAAATGTAGGAGCGGGGGGGGGTAGAAATGGTGGAGAAGAGGGATAGAGGAGGACTTTAAGGAATGGGATGTTCATGATGTAGGAAGCACAGATATGAGAGCAAGGAAAGAGATATCTTAATAAAGGGAGATATTATAGAGTTAGCAAGAAACCTGGTTCTAGAAAAATAGCCAAGATCCCCCAGGGATGAACCCAGCTGAAACCCTAAGCAATAGAGCAGAGGGTGTCTGAACTGACTTTACCCTGTAGTCAGACTGATGATTATCTTAAATATCGCCATAGAACCTTTGTCCAACAACAGATGGGGAACAGAGGCAATGACCCATATTGAAACACTGGATTGAACTCTCAATATCCAGTTGAAGAATGGAGGTAGTGAGAGTATGAGCAAGGAATTCAAGATCTTTAAAGAGCCATCCACTGAGAAAGTTTGCATGAGCTAATGAAACCACACAAAGGCCAACTAGACTGGTAGTGAAAGAGCATGAGAACAACCAAGCCCACCTGAAGGGGGTTGACAGTTGTTGCAGACTTAGGAACACTGATACTGACACAGGGATGTGTGTCTACTGCATATACCGACTTCATGGGATCCTATTCTCTATGGAAGTAAATCTTGTTGTGGAAGATAACATGGCAAATTAGAAAATAGAGCAACAAGCAGTAATTGCCAGCCCAGATCCACAAAAGGAGGCTTCAGTCTATCAAGTACATAGCCAGGTACTCAGCCCCAGAAGCAAATACAGGATGAATCCCTACTTGCTGAATTTGATGTTGCTCTGTTCATTGGTCCTTATTTCCTGCTTCATTTAAATGCACACACTCCTTCAGTCAGAGCCCAGGAGTGCTAATTAAAGCATCTGCAGTGTGGGTTCTTTCCAGTCGAGCACTGGCTATTGTCCAGGACTCACAATAGGAACTGGTATAACCAAAGCCCGGCTGTACAATTGCCCAGACTAGGCAGACTGCTCCTCAGTTATGCATGTGTCAGAGTGGTGGAAAGCAGCAAAGGCAGGGATTGCTTGATTTCTAGCATTGTAGCTCTGAGCCACTTGATCCTGTTTCCTATTCAGCAAGTAGAATTCTGGATTTTAATGTACTGCTTCTTTTTCAAAATGTGAGTTTTTTTTTCTAAATTTTAATAGTCTCTCATTAGTCTGAAACAGAATATTTTACAAGCAAGTTGTGGCTATGTAAAATCAAAATGGGTGTCAAGTACGTCCATACATTGTGGAACCTCAAATAATATTTTATGAACAAACGTGCAATTTCTGAGAGTATACAAGTATTATGACTATTTTCTTTTAAAGTAATGCATCTGTTTATTGCTCAATCATCAGAACACTGTTGCATACATTATTCAAACTGGGGACTTCAGAGAACGGGAAAAATAATATTTGCACTTACAAACAAGCATGTCAATTCAGGCACTCTTATATATTGGGTAACTGATAAAACATAAGCATTTAAACATATGTGGGAATTCAGAAAAGGCATAACACAAAATGACAGCACAAAGAAGTAATTGACAGCAAAGATTCATAATCACCCACCTACAGTCAGACATTGCAGCTTTCAAGTATATAGCCTGGATTGAGACAATGGTATCAGATAAAGGATTGGACCATTCTGACCTCAGGTGTTTCGTTTTCTTTTGTTGATATTTGAGTCTGAAGCCAGGGGAGTCACATTTTTGTCTCACATCCAATTTCAATTTCTCAGCATCAGCTGCAAAATAACTTCCGTTCAGGACAAGAATGAATCAGCAGCTCTGACAGAGATGTCCATGATTACCACAGTATTTGCCTTCTTTGCTGGAACTGAGATCACTCTCCACATTTGTCCTTAATTTATGCTTAATTTGAATGCCCAAACTCCTTCAATTAGAGCTCAGGAGTGGTAATAATGGCGTCAGCAGTTGCAGATTCTGTCCAGTGGGGCTCTGGCTATAGTCCAGGGCTCAGTAGGACCTGGGTATAACCAGAGCCTGACTGATCAAGCACCCAGACTGGGCAGAATGCTCCTCACATATTCAGGAGTCTTAGCAGGTTACATGAAGCGAAGGCAGGGATTGCCTGATTCCCATCATTATACCTCCATATCACCTGATCCTGAGTCCTATGCGCAAGTAGGATCCTGCTTCCGAAGGTACTGCTTCTCTTTGTAGATGTGATTTTTTTTTCTAAATTTCAATGTTTTTAGATTAACATTAAACAGAATATTTTACTAGTTTGGTGTGGCTAGGTAAACTGGAAATTAATGCCAAATGCCTGAAGACATTTATGTAATAGCATCTTAAATCATAAGAACTAATGTGTAATTTCTGACTGTATAAAAATATTAAGAATCTTTCTTTCTAAAATGAATGTCTCAAGTTATTGCTTAATCAGTGGGCACTGTTGGATACTATATACAAACTGGAGATCTATTCCCAAACAACAAGACGCATGATTTGTCCCTGACACTACTGGCTGAATTTGACTATTGGTCATTTTTTAATATGTACTTATTTATTTTACATGGTGACTGTACCCTTCCCTCCCTCCTCTCCTCCCAGGACCTTACCCCACCTCCTCTCCACTTTCCATACACCCTTCCTTTGTATTTGCTCAGAAAGGGGCAAGCTGTCCACTGGAACCCACAAGCACAGCAGGGACTGCCTGGGGTCTGGCTAACGTGGTGCCATTCATAGAGACTAATTGGTGTTTCCCTTACATTAGTCTTCTTCCTGCTCCCATTGTTAATTTTAGCTCAAGCTCAGGGGAAATAGGTCTTTTTTCTCTCTTTCCTTGTCACCCTCCCTGTTCCTGATGCATCAGACAGTGAGGAGGGAGGCACAGATGATTCAGTAGCTCTGGTGGAAATCACCTAGGTTACCGCAGGTTTTTTTTTTCTTTCTTCCTCCAATCAGAGGCAAACACAGCAAATAAAAATGTCCTCAGATGGGGATTTTAGCAGTCAGGCTCCTGGCTAGAGTCCAGCTCAGCTGGTAGCTGCTCTAGCCATAGCCTGACAGTAAACTGCTCCAGAGAATGAAGCCTGCTGCTGACACCCGCAGGAGGCAGAGACAATGGAGACTTAGCACAGACAGGAAAGTGCTGTGATACTTCCTACTTTTTCTCTGAGCCACCTACTCCTGTTTACTGTGCACCGAATATATTCGTGCCTCATAAGCCATTTTTCCTCTAAGGTTTATCTTCCCTGTCTCAGTCTTAGAGTCCTGCAAAATCTGCTAGGAAGGCGATATACTGTAGGAATAATTTTCCTACTGCAACCAGGTGTGGGTTGTTCCTTTGCTCCACTGTGATAAATAGCTCTGAATTGATAATATTCATATGGCCACTGGAGATTCTCAAACACTGTTTTTATGATTCCAAGTGTCTTATTATACAAAATTATCATGTTAGATATCTTGTCTGCTTGTTTAGAGGTTTGAAAATTTAAGAACATTACTGTTGCTCATGGCTTATGCTTTTGTGTAAGAAACCTGACCACTTCAAATTGTTAAACACATAAAGAGATGTCTTATTCTTTTTCTTATGCTGAAAGCTTTGTTTTTCTATCACATTCCTCACTGGGGATATACACCTTTGCTTCTTGATATATATCCTGTGGCACAGACAAGCTGAACTTTCCACTAACAATAGAAACATGAATGCACACCAAAAGTCCTTTTAACTTAGTGACTAATTTTCAAATTTCTGTATGTAGTGTTTTATTTTTTCCTGCTTTGGGTTCCTATGATACAGCTCTCAAATAAAGACATGTATAGTGATTTTTACATGAGAATAAGTGACTCCTCTCCTCTTCCCTAGATTTCTACTCTCATTTATTATCTCTGTCTCACAACCCTGCCAATTTTCCTTACCAGTATAGGTTTTGTGTGTTCAGCCCTTTTATTCAATGAATTCTGATATTTTGACAGTTGAGGGAAAACTGCTTTATAACATTCAAAAAATGCCACTTAAAGAATGCAATATATCTTTGTGTCATTAAATAGTCCACATCATAAATTAATGTAACAGATCTTAAGGTAATATTTTACAACACTAGTGAGTTGTATGAAACTATATTCTGTTGGCTAATCATACACACTCTGCCAAGTAACACAAGTAACAGGTCTAGTTATGAAGAGTTAGCAACTTTCTCCCAGGAAATCCTCCTACCAGCTGGAACAGAAATGAAACAATCACCAAATGCAAACTTGTGTGGCAGGGGAAATCTTTGCTCGCAGTTTGCCTGATAATTTGAATTGTTCCCCACAGATATGAGCAGGTGATTTACATAGGACAATCATCTCAACCACACAACTCACATCTTAGAGAGCTTATCTGGGCCAACTAACGAAAGCTCCTCTCAGGTATTCTTGAAGAGTCTGTCCATCCCCACATAGAAGAGCAAGCAGGGTCACAATACTCTTGCCTGAGTATCAAACTTCTCCCTCATAATAATATGAAACTCTAATTTATAAATTGTTCTCCCAATGGTGATATAAAAATATTTCATTGGCGATTAGAGAATGCACCACAAGAGAAAGAAGTGCACCTCAGGTGCTAGAAGGCCAAGGTGACACAATAGTTGCCGAGTCTGATTTCCTCTGGAAGAAATAGAATCTGTGCTCAAGTCTTATGATGAAGCTGAAAACCCTGGCAAGAAGTTTGTAGAAGACATCTATGATAAATAACTGTAGTGGAAAGCATGTTTATTAATAATGTGGTAATTTATCCAGTGCTGTTTGCTCACTGTGCTACCAATTTTTCAGCAAGAACTGCAAAAATAATATCCATATTCATTATCAAATTATATTACTTAATCACGAGAGAAAGTTTTGAACAAGAGAAACATGCAGAGAAAACAGGTGAGATCATCAAAGAGATTCTTGATACAAAGTGTAGGCATTTGCAAGGCCACCCTGACCTAGGATGTCAATGACTTATCACCTTTGAGTAGCCACTCTTTATGAACCTCACTGCAGGTACCTGAAGGAGATGTTGTCAAGGGCACAAGTGGTATGTGCATAACAGGAGTGCAGAGGGAGCATGATCAATAAATTTTATCAGTGTAAGATCATGAAGGAGAGTTTTACTAACAAGCTCTGGGAGACAGAAATAGAATGGCTCAAGGTTCCATTCCTAATCAATTTAATTCTTCACATATATTCTAACATATCAAAAAATGATAAGAAGGTAAAATAAATAATAGAAGTAATTCCTGTATATTGTTCTTCCATTTGATGTTAGTATCATATTAATAATGAAGATTCTGAAACATGTTCATAACACATAACAATACACTTTCAAAATTCTTCACCACTTTTTTTCTCTGAAATCCCACCACAAATACCAATGTTGTCTAAGGAATTTTAACTACTGTTCTGCCAATCACCTAAATTTTAAATGTATCTACTGTAATCCTATGCCTCCAGAATTTTAAATACTACTACAACAGAGACAGGGGCATTTTAAAAATTATTTGCCTTGCAACAACCTGATATAGCTGAAGAATTTTGAAATGATTATGATGTACCTTCAAGAGCTCAAAGGTTCCCAGTAGTTTGGAATCAGCCGAGTCTGTGCGCCCCGCCCTGTCCGACAGTGGTACAAGAGCCTCTGTAACTGCGTGATCAGTCTCTGTTCCCCTCCCACCTCCGTCCAGCGCTCGGGTCACATGAAGGCGGCCCTGCCAGCCGGCTCCACGCCTTGTGTCCCTTTGATTTGTTCACTTTGGCGGCTTTCTCTCTGTTCCCCTCCCGGCCCAATTGCTATTTATCAACCTGGTGTCTGCTCCATGACTCAACATTGCAAAGGAGACTTTGGGTGATTGCCCAGGTAGTCAGTTGTCTCTGTCATTTGTTGCACATTTTGGATATCTCTCATTTGTTGAGTAATATTTATTCCCTTCTCAGATCTTTGATGGAGTTGAAGATTATTTAATTGTAGTTACTCTCTACATTATTTAGACTCCTTGAGATAGAATGTCTAGCAAAATGTTTGTTCTCAATACTGTTTGTTATATTTATCATTTGTTATTATTGTTTATAGTTCTATTTGGTTTAGTTCTGTCTTATTTAGACAAAAGGGGAGATGTAGGATTAAGTCAGCCCCTTAGGGGGCGGGTTTGCCTCGGGCAAATGTTTACTGATAAATCAGGCACACGGGAGCCTGAGCATCCCTTTTCCTGCTTCCTGTGCTACACGGGAACCTTGGTTCTGTAAGTTTATTTCTCCATTGAAGCTGTATATATTTCTTTACAATCTGCCTGCATTTATTTATGCCGCTACATTGCATAATCTGCAATGCCTGCAAATGAGCTTCCAGAGAAGGGCTGTTAGCAAAATCAGCAATATTTAAGTCAAAGAAGTTTATGAATGGGGGTGGGGCCCCATACAGTATTTTAAAAGGAGTCAGTCCATAGGGGCCTGGAGTGTTGCGGGCCCTATATAAGGCTAGGGGCAAGAGGAGTACCCAGTCTCTAGAGCCACTTGCAAGCATTAATTTAGATAAGGTCTCCTTAATTGTCCTATTCATGTGTTTTACCTGTCCTGAATTTTGGGGTCTATATGTACAGTGTAATTTCCATTTAATCCCCAAAAGCTTGACCACCAACTGACTTACCCGGGAGATGAAGGTGGGCCTGTTATCAGTACCCAGGGCCTGGGGCATCCCATACCTGGGAAAGATTTCTTCCAGGAGTTTCTTGGTCACCATTTTTGCAGTTTAATGTTTGGTAGGGAAGGCTTCTGAAGTCCATCCTGAAAATGTGTCTACGAACACCAAGAGGTACTTATACCCATAGAGACAGGGCTTAATTTCTGTAAAGTCAATCTCCCAGTGTACACCAGGAGGATGTCCCTGTGCCCGGACCCCTGGCCCAAGCTTAGTCTTGCCTGCATTTACTTGAGCACAGGCTTTACAGTTATCAGCTACCTTTTGTAGGGCCCCATCTCTGTTTAGGAGGTAGGGGCCAGTTTCCAGTTGTTTCAGTAAGATTTTCATCTTCTTTGGTCCTAAATGGGTCAACTTATGCAGGTATTTTATCAGTTTATAGGTATGTCTCATTGGCATAACAGTCTTTCCCTTGAAGACCCAATGTTGCTCTTTGGGGTCATAGGTGGCCCCCACTTTTTTTAGGAGGTCGGTGTCCTCTTGACTATAGGGCATTGGACATCGGGATGGCCTTGTATTTTCTGAATCGGTCAGAGGGAAGGCTCGGGAGGTGTTGATTGTTTTTAGGGCAGCCTCCTTGGCGGCAGCATCCGCCAATCGATTTTCTTTTGCCTCCGGGCTGTGGCCCTTTTGGTGGCCAGGACAGTGCATAATATTCAGTTTTTGTGGCAGAAATAGGGCTTTTAGTCTTATTTTTAATTTCTTTTTTCTCTGAGGTCAGTAGCCCTCGCCTTCGGTAAATTTCCCCATGTATATGGGCAGTGGCAAAGGCGTATCAACTGTCTGTATAGACATTTAAGTTTCTTACCTTCTGCCATCTGGAGTGCCTGAGTCAATGTGATGAGTTCTGCTCTTTGGGCTGAGATGCTCGCTGGTAGGGCTTCAGCCCAAATTACCTCTGTTTCCGTGGTTACTGCTGCCCCCACTCTCCGTTCCCCGTTTTCCAGGAAGCTGCTACCATCGGTGTACCAGGTGTAGTCAGCCTCCTGAAGAAGGTGATCCGTCAGGTTTGGTCTGGTCCCGTCCATTTCCGCAAGGATCTGGAGGCAATCATGCTGCTCTGGCTACCCCAGCAAGGAGAGCAAGGTTGTGGGGTTGAGAGCAACCACAGGTCCAAATTGCACCCGGTCTGCATCCAGGAGCATGGCTTGGTAATGAGTCATGTGGGCATTGGAAAGCCAGCGATCTGGAGGCTGGCTCAGAGTCAATTTACCTGCATCCTTGGTAAGGACTGCAATAGATGCTACCATCCGTAGACAGGGCAGCCATCCGGATGCGACTGGGTCAAGTTTCTTGGACAGATAGGCCACAGGACGCCTCCAGGGGCCCAGTCTCTGGGTCAGGACCCCCTTGGCATATCCCCGCTTTTCATCTATAAACAGTTTGAAGGACTTGGTAACGTCTGGAAGGCCCAATGCGGATGAGGTTAGCAAAGCCTTTTTAATGTCCTCAAAAGCCTTTTGTTGTTTCTTTTCCCATCTGAACATTGCCCCCTGCTTGGTTAAGGGATACAGGGGTGCAGCTATCTCTGCACACCCTGGGATCCAGAGGCGGCAGAATCCTCCTGTTCCCAGAAACTCCCGCAGCTGGTGTGGGTTCTGGGGGCCAGGGATGTTAGTGATAGTCTGTTCGCACATTGGCCAGCCATCTCTGTCCATCTCTCAATTGATAACCTAGGTAAATGACTTGTTTCTGACATATCTGAGCCTTTTTGGCTGATGCCCGATATCCTAATTGTCCCAATGTTTGTAGCAGGGCTTTTGTGCCCTCCTGACATTCTTTCTCTGAAGCGGCCTCCAGAAGGAGGTCATCAACATATTGGAGCAATATCAGAGTGGGGTACTGCACCCGAAAGTCTGCCAAGTCCCGGTGTAAGGCCTCATCAAAGGGGGTTGGGCTATTTTTAAATTTCTGGGTGAGCCTGGTCCAGGTCAATTGACCCGAAAGTCCAAGATATGGGTCCTTCCATTCAAAGGCAAAAAGGGAGTGGCTCTCAGGATGCAACCGCAAGCAGAAGAAAGCATCCTTTAAGTCCAATACGGTGTACCAAACGTGGGATGGTGGCAGAGTACTCAATAGATTGTAAGGGTTTGGGGACCGTGGGGTGTATGTCCTTCACCCTTTTTTTAACCTCTCTCAGATCCTGCACTGGCTGATAGTCCCCAGTCCCCGGCTTCTTTACCGGCAGGAAAGGGGTGTTTCATGGCGATCGGCAGGGAGTGAGAATGCCCTGATCCAGTGCCCTCGTTCCTTGCAGTAGGCACGTTGGTCATTATCCATTTTGGCTCCCTTCCGTTCTTCTAGCCTACCTCCATTTCTATCTTGTCCTTGAACTACAGTGACCAGCAGCCTGCTTTTTTTTTTGTTTTTGTTTTTTTTTTTTTTCTCTTTCCTCCTGATCATTTTTCATTCTCTGCCATAATCTCTCCTCCTTCTCCTCCGGAGTTTCCCTTTTGTTAAAGATTCTCTCTGCTTCCTTCAGCAAATCCAGTAAGGTATATCCCTGCAGACCCTCCAATCTTTGTAGCTTGCTTTTAATATCTGGGCTGGACTGCCACATGAAAGACATCGAAAAGCTAGTGGCCTGCCCAGGCTCCTCAGGGTCATAAGGGGTATACATTTTATATGCTTCCTTAAGCCTCTCTGAAAATGTTGAGGGTGTCTCTTCATTCCCTTGTATCACTTGTTTTACCTGAGCCAAATTAGTGGGGTGGCGTGCTGCCCCTCAGAGACCCGCTATGAGCAATTATAGATCTGTAAGGTATTTGAAGACAACTACCATTGTAATACAGTCCCACAAAGTGTCTCATCTATTTTAAAAAAAAAGAATCCACACTGCCCATCATTGTTTAATTTACCATTCAATATATAAAGATATAAATATACAAAAGAATTTCATGTTAGAGACAATTATGTACTGATCTATGGGTATATCATTTGTAATTCCTTAGCCACCCAGAAGACATTACTTCCGGGTTGGTGGCCAGCCCATGTATCCCAGGTGCACATGTGGGAGTCGCTGGCCATCTGTGTCACTACCATCTGACATAGAAGCCCCCATGCACAGGCACAGGGCATAGCGTTGCCTGCCATTAGCATTTGATATAGATATGTCTTTTTCCTCATGCGCATATGCTGGGAAAACTTTAAAAGCTAAAGGCGCCATTCCCATGGCCTCTTCCACCCCTTCTGTTCACCACTCCCCGAGCTCGTCTGCACAGATCTTCTTAATAAACTTTTACACGTGGGTTTGTTTGTGTCTTGTGCTCTCTCTCCATCTCCACAGGACATTTTATTGGTGCCGTGACTCAGATTGGGCTTGGTCCTGGATAACTGAAGGTTCCCAGGGCTCCTTTAACCTGATGATCACTGCCATCTGTAATCAGGAGCCACAGGTATTTATTATGATATCTGGATGTCTCATTTCCTTCCTCTTGGATACTGGAGCGACATACTTGGTTCTGAGGGAATTTTGAGGGCCTACCTCTCCTTCTAGCTCCCCTATTGTTGGGGTAGGGGGCAGCCTTATTTACCTCAACAGACCCCACCACTCAATTGTGTGTTTAGAGGCATTTATCTCACTCATTCATTTTTAGTTATGCCAAATTGTCCAGTACCTCTCATGGGAAGGGATTTTTTTAACAACGGAAGGAGCCTCCTCCCATTCGCCTTACTCCAGACTCACCGGTAGCGCCACTCCTTCTTCTCCTAGCTCCCCAACCTTCTGACACTAATGGTCTTTTCCTCTATGAGCCTCCCAGGTGGACCCCCAGGTCTGGGACACCCAAAACCCCTCCGTCGCTAAACACCATTCTCCTGTTGTTATTTAATTACAGGATCCTACCAAATATATTAATTACCCAAGCTCAGTACATTCTTTCTTTCCAGAGCCTTAAGGGACTTACACCTATTATTTCTGACTTTTTTAGCAAAAAGCTGCTTCACCCCACCTCTTCTCCTTTTAATACCCCTATACTTGCTGTTAAAAAATCTAATGGAACTTATTGTCTGGTTCAAGACCTCTGGCTCATTAACTCTGCCATTGTTTCTCTTCATCCAATCTTCCCTAATCCTCTTACCCTTCTATCTAATATTCCTCCAGAAACCTCCCACTTCTTAGTTCTAGACCTCAAGGATGCCTTTTTCTCTATTCCTCTCAGCCCCCAATCTCAAAACATCTTTGCCTTCACCTGAACTGATCCTGACACCAATTTTTCCCCACAGCTCACCTGGACTGTCCTTCCCCAGGGATTCTGGGACAGCCAACACCTGTTTGGCCAGGCTTTGGCCTCTGACATGCTCTCACTGTCTCTCTCTAAATCCAAGCTCATACAATATGTGGACAACATTTTACTTTGCAGCCCATCATTGGAGATCAGCAAGATTGATGCCTCCACCTTTTTAAATTTCCTATCTAAAGGGGGCTATGGAGTCTCACCTTCTAAGGTTCAACTGTCTACCACTCAGGTCATTTATTTGGGATTAACGATAACCCCAACCCAAAAGGCTCTCACTCTAGATAGAAAAAAAAAAAACCTAATTCAATCTCTTGCAATTCCTTCCACCAAAGAAGAGGTTTTATTGTTCCTGGGGATGGCTGGTTTCCTGCATTCCTGGATCCCCTCCTTTTCTCTCCTCTCCTGCCCCCTATATGAAGCAGCTCTTGGCTCTCTGCATGAGCCTTTTCTCCATCCTGTTACAAAACCCTTCCAGAGACTCCAACAAACCCTTACCCAGGCTCCAACTCTTCATCCTCCGGACTTAACTCGCCCTTTTCCTCTTTATGTAGCAGAGCAGGAGGGATATGCCCTTGGGGTCTTAGGACATCACCTGGGACCTTCTTTTGCACCTGTAGCATACCTGTCAAAGAAGATGAACCTCACTACTCGGGGCTGGATACCCTGCATACATGCCTTGGCAGCTGCTGAGCTTCTTCTTCATGTGTCAAAGAAACTAACCTTTTAGTCACCCACCACTGTCTTCTCCCACCACAATCTGTCCCACCTCTTAACTTACAAAGGCTTACAAACCCTACCCTCTTCACAAGTTCTTTCCCTCCAAGTGGCACTGGTAGAAGTTGCCACACTCACTTTTCAATGCTGCCCACCCCTTAATATCTCAAATCTCCTACCTCAACCTAATGTTAATGATTCCCCATCTTACTCCTGCATTGAAGTCCTAGAGGACCTACTACCCCACCCCTCACATATACAGGAGGGTAAATTGTCCCAGGCCACTTATACCTGGTATACAGATGGTAGCTCCTTTTTATATGAAGGGACCAGTGCCATAGTATCAGATACTGAGATAGTGGAGGCACAGGCACTCCCTGCCCATACCACTAATCAACAGGCTGAGTTGATAGTTCTCACCTGTGCCATTCAGTTAGCGAAGGGACAATCTTTAAATGTTCACACAGACTCCAAATATGCCTTTCATATCCTCCTGTCCCACACAGCTATCTGTAAGCAGCGAGGGATTCTTAGGACGAAAGAAGGATCCATAACTAACTCAGGTTAAAAGCTTCCCATCTCCCCATAGCTATAGGAATTATTCAATGTCGGTCTCATCAGACCGACAGTTCTATTATTTCCAAGGGAAATAATTGGGCTGACCGAGCAGTTCAGACAGCAGCATTCCAAAGCCCAGATTTACCTCAATCACCTTAGGGAGTCCTTACAGTACAGCCCAAATTCTCACAGACACCTCCTGACACCCAACAGATCCTGTACTACCTACATTAGCTCTTTCGTCCTAATAACAAAGCTCTACTTCATTTTTTTTTTTTTTGATTTTTCGAGACAGGGTTTCTCCATAGCTTTCTAGCTCTTGTAGACCAGGCTGGCCTCGAACTCACAGAGATCTTCCTGCCTCTGCCTCCTGAGTGCTGGGATTAAAGGCGTGTGCCACCACCGCCCGGCTTCTACTTCATTTTGTTAAGGCTCATCTCCAACTCATCCCTGAGGATATAAAATTCCTAAAGGCTATCACTGCCTCCTGTCAGATCTGTCAAAAGTCAGAGCCCAAGACCAAATACCATCATTTCCCTTTTCCTACCCACCAGGCCAGGGGCTCCCTTCCAGGAACTGACTGGCAGCTGGATTTTACTCAAATGCCCACAGTCAAAATAGTTAAATATCTCCTGGTCTTGGTGGATACAATGTCTGGGTGGGTTGAAGCATTTCCCACCACTAATAAGAGAGCCCAGACAGTCTCTGATGTTCTTCTCTGAGAAATCATTCCCTGGTTTGGAATCCCAACCTCTCCTCAGTCAGATAATGGGCCTGAGTTCACTTCCCAGATTTCCTAAAACTTGTCAATGGCTCTGAACATTCCCTGGCATTTCGATATCCCATACCACCCTCAGTCTTCAGGGAAGGTAGAATGGTTAAAATGTCACAGGAACTTCACCTTGACTGGGTAAAACTCTTGCCTCTGGCCCTCCTTAGGCTTAGGGCTCTCCCCAAAAGCCCCATTTGATCTCATCTTTCGAACTCATGTATGGGTGGCCAGTTTTACCTCCAGCCTCTCACCTAAAACCTCTCCCTTTCCTGATCACCTGCTTATTCCCCTATAATATCACCTACGCTCTCCACTGTGGTATTTTACCGACCACTCATAACCTCAACCATGTGCTAACCCATACCCACCACTGATTAAAATAGGAGATCAGGTACTATTTTCTCCCCCAGGTCAAAGTCTCTCACCCTTTTCCCTTAAATGGCAGGGTCCCCTCAGAGTAATTCTTTTGACTCCCACAGTTGCCAAGCTCGAGGGAATTCTTCATTGGATTCACCTGTCCCATTTTAAATTGTTTACCCCTCTAGCTCAAGATGACCACTCATACACAGTAACTCAGACAGAACCCTGTTCCCTCAGGTTCCAGAGGACACCAAGTTCAGACTCCCTTACTCCAGTTCAAGGAAAATAAGGGTCCCATCCTTATTAAATTAACTCCCTCGTGCCAATACACTCGCCCTTCTCCTCCTTTTCCTATGTACAATTTCTCCATATACCTCCAATGTCATGCTTAAATTTCCAAGTAACAACTCAGCTGTTGTTACAGGAATCATCATCAGACATAGAGCCAAAGGTACAAGGATTGTCAAAGGCCCAGATGGTAAGCAAAACCTTAACAGGTTCCATAACATAACAGGTTCATTATTGACTGCAGCAGTGTCTCCTGGACGTTGAGGTAATGTCATGATGCACTCCATCATTGTAATCATGGATGGTTAATATATCTAGAGTTTATTTCTTTTTAAGACATTTTTTACGCTCCAGGGAGCCAGTTTGACCCACCTGAATGGACCAGACTCAGGTAGACTAAGTATCATTTAATTTTTTATCATTCGTCGTCTTGGGAATCCCTAAACCCCCATCCATCATTTAATTCTTTCTCTATAATTCCTGGTCTCAGAAACCCTTAAGCCCCCCTCATCTTAAACCTCCCCTTTATTAATCCAATGTTTTCTTCTCCTAAACATAATTTTTGTCTTTCCAGCATCTTACGAGGTCCAAGCCATCAGATGACTCCAGTTCCTCAAAGCCCGAAGAAATGCAGTCTTACTCAACCACTCAAGGACGCCAGTGGACGGAATGTGACCAGACAGGATGCATCGGACACCCCAAACCACTCGATGCCCACAAAGTCAGCAGGAAGCAATTATGAGGGACCTGGCTGCGCCCCCATTCCCTATGCATTAAGAACCTTTATAACCCCCCCCCCGAAATTTTTATAATAAACGGAAGAGTGAAATGTAATTCCTTTAGCAATATGTAAGGCTGCACTTCCAGGTTCTGAAGCCGGTGCCTGTATCTCCTGTCCACATGCGTGTGTCGCCCGCCATCTGCGTCACCAGCATCTGACGTAGAGGCCCCCATGCACAGGCACAGGGCGAAGCATTGCCCATCATCAACATCTTTCCCCTCATGCGCATGTGCTAGGAAACCTTTAAAAGCTAAAAGCACGATTCCCATGGCCTCTTCCACCTCATCTGTTCGCCACTCCCCGAGCTCCTCTGCACAGATCTTCTTAATAAACTTATACCCGTGGGTTTGTTTGTGTTTTGTGTTCTCTCCCCATCTCCGCAAGACATTTTATTACTCAGCCTCTCTTTTCCTCTATCAGAATGATAGACATAGTTTTGTTTAGGCCTTTGACCATGGTAGTCTCTAATTCTTGGACATTTGTAATGTGTGTGTGGTATTTCTTCCATCTAATGGAGTTGATCCTATTATTCAAATGCAGGAGATTACTCCCATTAATTTAGACTATATTGTCAGCATGGCTGAAAGTGGAAAAATGCAAAAAAATAACCTCAGAAATAGAAAAGTAGGAAACTATTTAGCTGCATAAAAGGGATATCTGTGGTATGAAAACAATGGAACATTCCTATATCCCCTATAAGAGTCTTATAACGTATACATTATCGGGGTAATTTACGTTATTTAATCAGATGATGCAAGGGGAAAGAGAGATTTCCTCACAGCCCCTCGGGGCCTGCCAGTGTGCTAGTAATAGATTCCATAACCGTGCACACACACCATTTACCCGAACACAGATGTCACACAAAATACAAAGAAAACGTATGTGCTAAGGAGAGAGTATTGATTTTAGAGAAATGATTGTAATTCTCGTGAAGAAAAGGTAGTGAATTGTTTAATAATGTTCTTGTTCACATATTAATACTGAAATACTATGTTATGAGTACAAACTGGCTCTTTGACACCACAATTAATGCCAAATGCATACAGATATGTGTGTAGCCACAAAGAAACCTTAAAAGCAAATAAACAGTTGTTGAGTTTATGCATGCAATATGAATATTTCTTTCTAAATTAATACCTCATATTATTTTTTAATTTTCATGACATTGTTGCATACAGTTTGACAACTGAAAAATGTTCAGAGCAAAGCTTGACAGTTCTTTGTTTCCACTCACAATACAAGCATCTCATTCAGGACACACAATCATATTTATTTCTGTGAGGTACAAATGTTTATACATATATAAATATATATACATATCTATAAAAATGTGTATAGTTGTCTAGACAGAGAAAGAATTTAAATGTATATGAAGAGAGCTAACAGTCAAGCATTTAATAATTAGGGAGGCTTACTTGACAAATCAGAAAATTAGACCAACAAGTGATATAATTGTCAGCCAGGAAACATAGAAGAAGGTTCCAGTCTGTCAGGTAGGTGGCCAGGTACTGTGCCCCAGCAGCCAAATACAGAATGAAGCGCTATTTGTCAGAAGTTCTTCTTTTTCAATTTATCAATTAGAGTCACAGACCAGGGTAAGTGACAATTTCTCCTCTCATTCACTTTCAATTTCACTTCTTCTGCTGCAGCACACACTTAGCAGAGAGTAAAAACAAAAACAAAAAAATCAATAAGCCTCTAAGACAGAGATCTCCAAGGTTACCTCAAGATTTCTCTTAATTGCTGAAATTGATACTGCTCTGTTCATTGGTCCTAATTTCCTGCTCACTTTGAATGCACATACTCCTTCAATCAGAGCCCATGAGTGCTAATAAAAGCGACAGCTGTGTGGGTTCTTTCCAATCGGGCTCTGGCTATAGTCCAGGTCTCACAGTAGAACCTGGTATAACCAAAGCCCTGATGTACAATTGCCCAGAATAGGCATACTGCTCCTCAGTTTTGCAGGAGTCACAGCTGTGGAAAGAAGCAAAGGCAGGGATTGTTTGATTCTCAGCCTTATACCTCAGAATTACCTGATTCTGTGTCCTGTGAAGCAAGTAGGATTCTCATTTTGAAGGTAGTGCTTCTCTTTCAAGATGTGAGTTTTCTTCTAAATTTCTATATTGTCACATTAGTATGAAACAGAATATTTTATAAGTATGATGTGGCTATGTAAAATCAAATTGAAGTCAAATGCATCCATATATTGTGGACCCACAAATAATATTTTATGAACAAATGTGCAATTTCTACGTGTATACAAGTATTATGAATATTTCCTTTTAAAAGTAATGCATCAGATTATTTTTTATCATCAGGGCACTGTCACATACAGTATGAAAACTGCGGACTTTCAGAGAATGGGAAAATAACATTTCCACTTGCAAACAAGCATGTCCTTTCAGACACTAATATATATTAGATAACTGATAAAATGTAAGCATTTGAAGATACATGGGGACTCAGAAAAGGCATAACAGAAAATGAAAGCACAAAGAAGCAATTGACAGCAAAGATTCATAATCACCCATCGACAGTCAGAAATTTCAGTTTTCAAGTACATAGCCTGGATGGAGACAATGATAGTCAGATAAAGGATTGGACCATACTGGCCACAGGTGTTTCGTTTTCTTTTGTTGATTTTTTGAGTCCGAACCCAGGGGAATCACATTTTTGCCTCACATCCAATTTCAATTTCACAGCTTTAGCTGCAAAATAACTTCCGGTCAGGATAAGAATGAATCAGCAGCTCTGACAGAGATGTCCATGATTACCACAGTATTTGCCTTCTTTGCTGGAACTGAGATCACTCTCCTCATTGGTTTTTAATTCATGTTCAATTTGAATGCCCAAACTCCTTCAATCAGAGCCCAGGAGTGCTTATAAAAGCGTCAGCATTGCAGCTTCCTTCCAGTGGGGCTCTGGCTATAGTCCAGGGCTCAGTAGGACCTGGGTATAACCAGAGCCCCACTGATCAAGCACCCAGACTGGGCGGAATGCTCCTCACATATTCAGGAGTCGTAGCAGGTAACATGAAGCAAAGGCAGGGATTGCCTGATTCCTAGCATTATAGCTCCATATCACCTGATCCTGATTCCTATGCAGCAAGTAGGATCCTGCTTCTGAAGGTACAGCTTCATTTATAAGATGGGATTGTTTTCTAAATTTCAATATTCTAACATTAACATTAAACAGAATATTTTGCTAGTTTGGTGGGGCTAGGTAATTTGAAAATAATGCAAATGCCTGAAGACATTTTTGTTACAGCACATTAAATCATAAGTTCTAATGTGTAATTTCTGAATGTATACAAGTATTAAGAAGCTTTCTTTCTGAAATGAATGTCTCAAGTTATTGCTTAATCAGTGGACACTGTTGGATACACTATTCATTTGGAGATGTTTAGGGAAAGGATGAATATAACCTTTTCACATACAACACATACAAGTCATTTCATGTTCTCACATATATTGGATAATTGATGAAGTTTAAGCATTTAAACATTGTATTGTGGAATCTGACATGGCACATCAGAAAATGACAGAAAAAAACAATTTGCAGTAAATATTCATAATAAGCCAACTTCTGGAAGAAATGGACACTTTCATGTAGATAGCCAGGATGTAGGCTCTGGAAGATGGATATAGAATCTTCCCCTACTTGTGAAATTTTCCCTTTTGATAATTGAAGTCAGACCCAGGGAAAATTTCATTTTCTCTCACATAGATATTTTATTCCTCCCCTTCTGCTGCAGAACACATTCATGTGGGAGACAGGAATGAATCAGCATCTGTGAATGAGATCTTTAGGTTACCACAGAATTTGTGTCCATTGCTGGAATAGAGATAACTCTCCTTTTTCATGATCAATTTTGAATGCATACTCTCCTTCAATCAGAGCCCAGGAGCACTAATAAAAATGTTAGCAGTGCGGTTTCTTGCCTGTCAGGCTCTGGTTATATCCCAGGTCTCAGTTGGACTTGGATATAACCAGAGCCTGACAGTATAATCAGCCAGATTAGACAGACTGGTCCTCACATTCTCAGCAGGCAGAGTCTGTGAAAATCAGCAAATGCAGGGATTTTTTAATTCCCAGCATTATAGCTAAGAGTCTTCTGCTCCTGTCTCAGCTGTAAGAATTAGCAAGCTGCTTCTTAAGCTACTGTTCCTCTATTAAGATTTGAAACCCCTGTCTCAGTCTTGAAGTGTTGCATCACCTGTAAGAAAGAAATTTGAATTCAGAGGTTAGTGTCTGACATACACTAGGAGAGCTAGACTCCTTTCTTCCTCCTGTGAGATATATGGTGTGCTTTGCTCCTGATTGTCAGTGTTCTTCAGTAAGCTTAAGATTTTATGAAAATATCAAGCAATAACCTTGGCTAATGCTGCTGTTACTATCACCGAAGTCATGGGTATACATAGAAATACATTACAGGAAAATTTTTTTTGTTATGGTCCTGTTTCAACTTAGGGTAACAGGTTTAAATCTAAAATGTCAAATTTCATTTCTTGTGTAATTTGCCTATGTGTATCTATTACAAAAGCACAGGAGATATATTAGTTTGACGACAAGGTATTCATCCACGTCTAAGACAACAAATGTTGAAACGGGGAATGCAAAGACAACATCAGAAAAAGAGAAACGTTGCACAATTCTCAGTTATATAAAACAAACATCTCTGGGACTCTGTACAGCAATATCATCAGCATTCCTTTTGCCTTAATGATTATCCTATCTGCATATCTGAGAAACTTTTCTTGGTTGATAATTGATGTTTGAGGGCCATTCCTATGTGGTAAGTGAATGATTTTTAGAGATGGTTAGGAGACGCATATGAATTCAAAGTGTAGGGTGGAAGTATTACCATGCTCTCTGTTTTTGTCCCTGCCTCCAGACACATGCATTATGCACTAAAATGAATTTTCATAATAGTGGGCTCTATATTGTAAAGAGAATTCAATATAATTAATTCTCCTGCTACAAATAGTTGTAGGACAGTGCTTCATCAAAGCAGCAGAAAATATACATCATATAAGGGAAGAAAAATATGTGTGCAAGAGTCGCGTGCCAAAGACTTTGCTGAGATTGCTGTGTCTTTCTTTGGAAAATGAATTTAAATGAATTTAGAAGGTTCCCATACGTCAAAGTGTAACTGCATGACAATGCAAAATGTACATTTTATTTTGAAGAGGTGTGATTAAAATAATAACTTGATGTTCTATTTCATCTTTCCCTAGAAAGCTAGTAAAAATGTCACGGTGGAGTAACCTAAATTGCTTCATATGCACCTTTAAGAAGGTTGCAGGAATCAGTGACTTAGAAGCTGCTCAGGTTGAATGTTCATTTCTTTCCTTATAACTATGAAGTCATCATTAAGTGGATTCTCAGTCAACATAAAAACAGCAAGAAATCATCATATCATTAACAGAGTTATAGTGATTGTCTGATATTTGTTATAATTCACCATCCACTAGATGGGGATCAAATCTTTTTTTGGCTTAAATGAAATATATTTTGAAATATTTTATTTTTATACAAAATTCATATATCTATCCTTCCTGGTTATACACATAAAATTTGACAGATTACTTCTATTAAAATTTTAAAGAAATGTGTTTTTTCTACTTATGTCACTATACTTTTAAAAAAAGGTAATGAATTAGGTAGAACATAGTCACAATGTAAATATGCTTAGATATTGCAATACATATTTTCTTAAGATCTTTCTCTTAGTCTTTTCAAATACATCAACCATATAATAAATTACAGTGACACTTTGATAACTTAGAAATGAAATTCCTCAAGGACTTTATGTGACTTTTTAATATCTGTCTTATAATTACATAAAAGCTCTTTCTTAATGTCTCTGCAGAAAAATGCACAAGGTAATAAAACAGCTAAAAACTTGTTCAAGCTCAGTTGAAGAATGTCTTTTTACCAGTGTATTATGCACTATTAAATGCATTAAGTATTGTTTTTATCAAGAATCAATCAATTCTCACTAGTAATTTCTCTATGTTGCCCAGGAGATTTTTCTACCTTTAAATTCATATGATTCTTCTGCTCCATGCTCTAGTGAGCTATGACCGCAGGAAAATAACCAAGTGTGATATACAATCCCTTAGTATATTTCTTTTATGAATTAGTGTTACGATATCTTTGTTTAGAAATTCAACTGACTTAATTTGATAATGTTAGTTGGAGAAGTAAGAATTCTTTATATTTTAAAATGAGTTCTTTGAATTCCTTAGGATCTTTTAATCCACCAAGTTATGCCATTTTCTCCTCAATGTATTATATTGTCCTTATAATTTTTCAAATGTCCATAGTAAATACGAGATCCCTCATGTTATTACATCATCTAATACAGCTGGTATTAGACTTATAACAAATGTTGAGTAGAAATGTGGAGAAAATCCATGTTTGATTTTTTTTTTATTTGCTGTATTGTGTGTTTTTTTTTTTTTTTTATGAAACCCATGAGGGCAGCAGGATAGGAATAAGTAAGATATCTAATGTGATAATTTTATACTAAAGGACAGTGGGAAACAGGGAAAATAGTGTCTGAGAATCTCCAGCGGCCATATGAATACTCTCACTGCAGGGCAGTTTTTCACGGCGGAGTAAAACAACACCCACATTGGTCACTGTTTGAAAATTGTTCCAGCAGTATATTGTCCTCCTAGCAGATGATGCAGGACTCTGAGACTGAGACAGGGAAGATAAACCTTAGAGAAGAAATGGCTTAAGAGACAGGAATATATTCTGAGCAGAGTAAACAGGATCAGTTTCCTCAGAGCTTCGGTAGCAGGGATCTAAGCATTTTCCTGTCTGTGCTAAGTCTCCATTGGCTCTGCCTCCCGCGGGTGTCAGCATCAGGCTTCCTTCTCTGGAGCAGTTTACTGTCAGGCTATGGCTAGATCAGCTACCAGCTGATAGCTGGACTCTAGCCAGGAGCCTGACTGCTAAAATCCCCAACTGAGGAAATTTTTATTCGCTGTGTTTGCCTCTGATTGGAGGAGTATTGCCTTCTAAGTGAGAATTAATTAATTTAGAACCAATCAGAGGAGAGACCTCAAATGTCAGCATAGAAAGCAGAAAAAAAAAAAGCCTGCAGTAACCTAGGTGATTTCCACCAGAGCAACTGAATCATCCATTATCCCCCTCCCCTCCTCACTGTCTTATACAACAGGAACAGGGAAAGTGAAAGGGAAAGATAAACGTATACCCTGTGTTCTAGCTACAATTAACAATGGGATCAGGAAGAACACTAATGTAAGGAAAACTCCAATGAGTTTTAAGGAAAGCGGCACTTGAGACAGACCCTTTGCAGCCCTGCTATGCTTGCTGATGCCCCTGGAAGGCTTGTCCCTTTCTGAGCAAATACAAAGGAGTTGTGGATGGGGAATGGAATAGAGGTGGGATAAGGTCCTCGGAGGAGAGGATGGAAGGAAGGTTACGGTCATCATATAAAATAAATAAGTACATATTAAAAAAGAACAATAGTCAAATTCAGCCAGTAGTGTCAATGAATATTCATGTGTCTTGATGCTCATTATCTAGCAAAAATCCTCGATTTCTGTCAACATTTTCTGATTATGACTCTCAGCAAACAAGTACAACTTGTTGATGAATCATAATTTCCTGTGTCAGTTTACACAAAATAAATAACTATATGCTTGAATTTTATAACTTTTTAATGTATTTAATTTACTAGATTGCCTTTCAAATCTTTTTTCTGAAATTAAAAAGGAAATGTTGCTGTTTCTGTGGAAGTCTGTAGGTTTTCCCCATCACGTCTTTGTTTCCTTTGCTCACAATATCATTCCTATCTCTATGACTGGCCTTGAGGGGTTAGGTATACCTGAGTAAATGTGAGCTCACTGACTCTAGACCTAAATTGGGGAACCTGAATAGAATAGAATAACGTAGTCTTTCTGAATGTAGGTGACAGTTGTCTGACATGGGCAGTTTGTGGGACCTCTCGTAGAGGATGCAATGTTTATTTTTAGTGCATGAACTGCCTGTTTGGGGCCAGTTCCATATGGAGAAATACCTTGTTCAAATTTGATAAAGTAGGAAGGTACTGGTCCTGCCTCAAGTGATGTGAAAATTTTGTTGGCACCCATGGGAGGCATTACCCTCTAAGATGATTGGATAGTATGTGATAGGGAGCAGATAGGGTGAGTCAGAGGACTGGAGGGTAAGGATTCAGAATTCAATAGTAAAATGAGACTTTTAGAAATAACAAACAGATAAATACATAAATAAATGAATAAATTAATAAATATGAGAGAATTGTTGTTCTCAAAATCTTTTCTGACATACCCAATTACCACAGAATGTCACACAGTGTCATGCAATGAAAAATAATTTTAGAGTGGTAGTTATTTTAGAAGAGATATTCTTAAAATATATGTATAGATTCAAAAATTCTCTGTGTATGTCTGTTACTTTTTATTAGTAATTACAACTGTGTCTAAATTTGTGTTGTCTCATTTTTCTCTATTAGCTTCAGTTAATATGCATAAACTTTTGTATTTTGAAAAGTTCACTCCTTCCCTACATTAGATTTCCTTTTCCATCACCACTATCCTTATTCTATCTGAAGTTCCCCTATGCTTTCCCTCTCTTTAATAATTGACATCATTCCAGATCATGTCATGAAAAATAGTTAGCCTCTCTCATCAAGCATCCCCTAGAAAATCTGACTCATTTTCTCCATCAGCTCATTAAATAACAATAGAAATTCTGATAAGGGTTAGGATACATGACTACCATCTCTAGTCACACTGGGATTTTTTTTTTCCTGTATATTGTGACACCATAAGAGTCTGGAAAAGGTTTCTAAAGAATCTATTTAGGTATAAAATAGGGAGTACACTCACTGATATAGAATAGTTTACATGCCGCCACTGATTCAGCTACATCCATGCAGATCTTCTGCCCAGGGTTGAAGGACTCCAACAGCAAGGCTGCTTATCACACTGTGATCACCCCAGAGAGTGCAGGAAAAACTGAGATAGAGAGTCCCCCCTACCAGTTTTCAGTTACCACATTTGAATGGTCCTCAAAGATCAATTATCAACCAAGAAAGGTCTCTCAGACATGCCCATGGGATAATCAGAAAGGCAAAATAAATGCTGATGTTATTGCTGTACAGTGACCCCAGAGATGTTGGTTTTATATAACCAAGCATTCTGCAACGTTACTCTTTCTGATCCTGTCCTTTGCATTCCCCACTTCCAACATTTGTTGTCGGAGACCTGAATGTATACCTTGGCATCAAACTATTATATCTGCTGTACTTTTGTAATATAATATAGGCGAAGTACACAAGAAATGAAAATTGACATTGGAGATTTTAACCTGTGACCCTAAGTGGGAACAGGACCATAACAAATAAAATTGCTGTATTTTATGTATACCCTTGATTTTGAACATAGGAACTGCAGCATCTGTGAAGGTTACTGCTTGATATTTTCATGGAATCAAAGGGTTGCTGATAAACACTGACAATCAGGAGCAATTCACAGAATATATCTCACAGGGCACAGAAAGAGCTTAGTTCTCCTAGTGTATGTAAGATACTAATGTCTGAATTTGAATCTCTTTCTTACAGGTGATACAACACTCAAGACCGAGACAGCGGTTTCAAATATTAATAGAGGAACAGTAGCTTGAGAACCAGCCTGCTAATCTTACAGCTGAGACAAGAGCAGATGACACTGAGCTACAACGCTGGGAATCATAAAATCCCTGCATTTGCTGATTTTCACAGACTCTGCCTGCTAAACGAGTGAGGAGCAGTCTGCCTAGTCTGGCTGATTGTACTGTCAGGCTCTGGTTATATCCAGGTCCAGATGTGACCTGGACTATAACCAGAGCCTGACAGGCAGGAACCCGCACTGCTGATGCTTTTATTAGTGCTCTTGGGCTCTGATTGAAGGTGGGTGTGGATTCAAATTGACCAGGAAAAAAAAAGAACCAATAACGAGAGTGATCTCAATTCTGGCAATGGATGCAAATTCTCTGGTAACATAGAGATATCATTCACAGATGCTGATTCATTTCTGTCTCCCATATGAAGGTGTGCTATAGTTGAAGGGGCAAACAATATGGATGTGAGGGGAACATGTCATTTTCCCTCGGTATTGACTTTAATTTTAACAAACATGTCCAAAATAAGGGATTATCCTATACTCCTCTACCAGGGCCTATATCCTGGCTATCTCCATAAAAGCTTCCATTTCTGCCAGAAATAGGGTTATTATGAATTCACTGAAAATTGCTTCTTTCTGATGTCATTTTCTGATGTGCCATGTCAGATGCCACAATACAATATCCATTATTCAATATATGTGAAATGAGTTGTTTTTGTAGTAATTGAAAAGGTTACGTTCATCCCTTCTCAACATCTTCAATTGTATACTGTATCCAGCAGTGTGCACTGATTAAGCAATACCTTGAGGCATTCGTTTTAGATATAAGGATTCAAAATACTTGTATTCTTTCAGAAATTACACATTCGTACATATGACATTATATGTGGTTCCAGAAATGTCTGCAGGCATTTGGCCTTGATTGCAATTTTACCTATTTATATAATACTAGTAAAATAGTCTGTCTAATATTAATGTGAGAATATTGAAATTTAGAAAACAATTACTTTTTATAAGAGAGTAATACCTTCAAGTAGGATCCTACTTGCCGCATAGGACTCAGGATCAGGTGATATGGAGCTACACTGCTGGGAATCAGGCAATCCCTGCCTTCGCTTCATTTCACCTGCTAGGACTCCTGAATATGTGAGGAGCATTCTGCCCAGTCTGGGTGCTTGATCAGTGGGGCTCTGGTTATACCCAGGTCCTACTGAGCCCTGGACTATAGCCAGAGTCCCACTGGGAAGAATCAGGACTTATGTCGCTTTTATTAGTGCTCCTGGGCTCTGATTGAAGGAATTTGGGCATTCAAATTGAGCATGAATTAAGGACCAATGAGGAGAGTGATCTCAGTTCCAGTAAAGAAGGCAAACAATGTGGTAATCATGGACATCTCCATCAGAGCTGCTGATTCATTCTTGTCCTGAACGGAAGTTATTTTGCTGCTGAAGCTGAGAAATTGAAATTGGATATGAGGCAAAAAAATGCGATTTCCCTGTGTTCGGACTCAAATATCAACAAAACAAAACGAAAAACCTGAGGCCACTATGGTCTGATCCTTTATCTGACTACCATTGTCTCCATCCATGCTATATACTTGAAAGCTGAAATTTCTGACTGTAGGTGGGTGATTATGAATCTTTGCTGACAATTGCTTCTTTGTGCTGTCATTTGTGTTATGCATTTTCTGAGTCCTCACATATGTTTAAATGCTTATGTTTTATCATTTATCCAATGTATATTAGTGCCTGAATTGACATGCTTGTTTGTAAGTGCAAATGTTATTTTTCCCGTTCTCTGAAAGTCCCCAGTTTGAATACTGTATGCAACAGTGTCCCGATGATTGAGCAATAAACAGATGCATTACTTTTAAAAGAAAATAGTCATAATACTTGTATACTCTCAGAAATTGCACATTTTTTCATAAAATATTATTTGTGATTCCACAATGTATGGATGCATTTGACACCCATTTTGATTTTACATAGCCACATCATGCTCGTAAAATATTCTGTTTAAGACGAATGTGAGACTATTGAAATTTAGAAAAAAAACTCACATCTTGAAAAAGAAGCAGTACCTTCAAATCCAGGATCCTACTTGCTGCATAGGAAACAGGATCAGGTGACTTGGAGCTATAATGCTGGGAATCAAATCATCTCTTCCTTGCTGCTTTCCACCACTCTGACACATGCATAACTGAGGAGCAGTCTGCCTAGTCTGGGCAATTGTACAGCCGGGCTTTGGTTATACCAGTTCCTATTGTGAGTCCTGGACAATAGCCAGAACTCGACTGGAAAGAACCCACACTGCAGATGCTTTAATTAGCACTCCTGGGCTCTTATTGAAGGAGTGTGTGCATTTAAATGAAGCAGGAAATAAGGACCAATGAACAGAGCAATATCAAATTCAACAATTAAGGGAAATCATGGAGTAACCTTGGAGATTTCTGTCCCAGATGCTTATTGATTATTTTCCACTCCCCTAAATATGTGCTGCAGAATAAGAAGTCAAATTAAAAGTGAATGAGAGGAGAAAATATCATTTACCCTGGACTGTGACTCTAATCGATAAATTGAAAAACAACAACTTCTGGCAAGTAGGGATTCATCCTGTATTTGCTTCTCAGGCACAGTACCTGGCTATGTACTTGATAGACTGAAGCCTCCTTTTGTGATTCTGGGATGCCAATTACTGCTTGTTGCTCTATTTTCTAATTTGCCATGTTATCTTCCACAAAAAGGTTTACTTCCATAGAGAATAGGATCCCATGAAGCCGTATATGCAGTAGACACACATCCCAGTGTCACCTTCAGTCTCTGGTAAGTCTGCACCAACACTCAAACTGCTTCAGAGGGGCTTGGTTGTTCTCATGCTTTTTCACTACCAGTCTAGTTGGAGTTGGTGTGCTACCATTAGCTCATTCAAACTTTCTCAGTGGATGGCCCTTTCATGGTCTTAAATTCCTTGCTCATATTCTCACTACCTCCACTTTTCAACTGGATATTGAGAGTTCAATCCAGTGCTTCGATATGGGTCATTGCCTCTGTTCCCCATCTGTTGTTGGACAAAGGTTCTATGGTGATATTTAAGCTAATCATCAGTCTGACTACAGGGTAAAGTCAGTTCAGACACCCTCTCCTCTATTGCTTTGGGTCTCAGCTGGGTTCATTCCTGGGGGTTCATGGCTATTTTTCTAGAACCAGGTTTCTTGCTAACTCTATTATATCTCTTTTTATTAAGATATCTCTTTTCTTGCTCTCATATCTTTCCTTCCTACATCACAACCATCCCATTCCCTAAAGTCCTCCTCTATCCCTTTTATACCCCCTTTCAACCCATTTCTCCCCTCTCTCACATTTTCATCTGATTCCAATATCCAGGTGGGTCTATTTATGTTTGGGGGGTTCACTATATTAATTAGTTTCTCTGGGATCCCGAGCTATATGCTCATTGCCCTTTCTTTATGACTAGTATACACTTATGAGTGAGTACATTCCAAATTCATATTTTTGGGTCTGGGTTACTTTACTCAGGATGATGTTTTCTAATTCTATCCATTTGCATGCAAACGACATGTTCCTCTTCCTTAGCTATCAGGGAAATGCAAATTAAAACAACCTTGAGATACCAGCTTACACCTGTCAGAATGGCTAAGATCAAAACACTAATAATAGCTCATGCTGGAGAGATTCTGGAGTAAGGGGAACATTGATCCATTGTTGGTGGAAACAGAAACTTGTGCAGCCACTTTGGACATCCGCATGGCAGTTAATCATAAAAGTGGGAATCAACTTACCTCAGGATTCAGCAATTCCACTCTTGGGAATATATCCAAAAGATGCTCAATCATACTATGAGAGTATTCAACTATGTTCATAGCGGCATTAATTGTAATAGCCAGGACCTGAAACAACCAAGTTGCCCCTCACCTGAAGAATAGATAAAGAAAGTATGGCAGTATAGATATTATGTACTACTCAGAAATAAAAAATAATGACAGCATGCAATGGTATATTTGGAATTTCAGAATGACATAGTGTTTCACAACAGTACAGAAGTAGCCAATCAAAGTATGCAATCTCATAATTGTACAAACTAAGATTTTTTATTTCTGTGCTTCGTAGCCTGAGATAATATGGTAATGATTGTTTTCATAATATTAATACATGAATATCAATAAACATAAACAGTGTTGTTTATTTATTTCCAACCGAGCAGCTTGCTAATACAGCTACACAAACACTGTGTAGATTCTAAATCATAAAGCAAGAATAACAGGAGATATTATGCAGAGAACCACAGATATTCCTTATATACAGCTAAATATTTTACTCCTTTTCTGTCTCTGAGGTATTTTTTGCATTTCCCCACTTTCAGCCTAGTTGTCAGTAACGTCTAAATTAATGACAGTAATCACCTACATTTGAATAATATGATTAACTCCAGTAGATGGAAGAAATACTGCATAATGAACAAGTGTCCAAGAATCATAGACTACAATGGTCACAGGCCTAAATAAAACCTATGTCTATCATTCAGATAGAGCAATGCAAAGAAAGAGAGGCTTAATGATATACCCAAAGATCAGTGCATAATTGTCTCCAAAATGTATTTTCTGTATATACTGGAAGGGAAATAAAACAACGATGGGCAGGCAGGCTCTTTTTAAAATCAACTAGAGACTTTGTGGGACCGTGTTGCAATGGTACTTGTCATTAAAAACCCCACTTATCTATAAGGAAAAGAAGACAAAAAATAATCTATGTGAATGAATCCATCACACCAGTGTCTTCTTGCCTCAACTTTACTATCCATCATTGTTCCTCCGAGGCTGAGATAACAGACACAGGTCATGCATGGGATCAAAATGAACAAAAGCACCAGAAGCATTAACAGAGAAACCTGGTGTGTTAATTTCTTTCATGTCGAGAATGAAACAATAGTCTGTCACTAACAGAAATGAATTGATTTCCAATAAACCTCATGAATGGCTAATGATATGGAGAGGAATGGAATGACAAGGAAGGAAGAACAAAGTACTAGAGTTCGTATATTCCAAAAAGTATATGTCCTGTACAATAATTTCTGGTCTCCCTTGCCTGGGGAAAGGTAGGATGACATTTTCAAAATGTTTTCATGATGTTTTCATAGACTCTAGGACTTGACAATGAACATTGACCCATGCCATAGCAATCCCACAGTGGATCTCCCTAGTGTTTGTAATACATGAACATCTGCAAAGGTTTATCTTCCTTACAAAGATATAGCTCTTCAAAGCTGAGAAAGGGATTGCACATTTTAATGAGAAGGTGTAACTGCAGAAACAGGAAGCTACTTGCTTCACAGGAGGCAGGAGCCGGCGGCTTGGTGCGCTAATGCTGGGAATATAATCATTGCTGCCCTTGTGAAATTCTCGAGGTTCTGAATCCTCCTGCACAAGTCAGAAGCAGGGTGCCTTGTCTGGATCAATGTACAATGGGGCTTTCATTATACCCAGGTCCAACTGAGAATGGCTTGATAGCTAGACCATGACTAGTAAGAAGTCCTTCTTTCTCTGATTGAATGAGTGTGGGCACTCAAATTGAGCATGAAATAAGAACCAATAAGGATCTCAATCCTAGTCATGGAGACAAATCCTGCTGTGCTCTTGGAACTCTCCATCAGAGCAGCTGATTCATTCGTATACTCACATGAATGTATTTTGTAACTGAAATTGTCTAATGTAGAGTGGAAGTGAGGTAAAATGTAATCTGCCCAGGGCTCTGGCTTCAATTATCAAAGAGAAAAAAACTCCCAGCCTCTTATTTCCCTCCTCCCACTCCTCTCCCCCTCCCACCACTCCTGATCCCCTTCCTCTCCAGTCTAAAGAGCAGTCAGGGTTCCCTGCCCTTTGGAACCTTCATCTGGCGATGGATGGAGATGAAGACAGAGACCCACATTGGAGCACTAGAATGAGTTACCAAGGTCCCAATGAGAAGCAGAAGGAGGAGAACATGAGCAAGGAAGTCAGGACCGCAAGGAGTGCGCCCACCCACTGAAACAGTGGGGATGATCTATTGGGAGCTCATGAAGGCCAGCTGGACTGGAACTGAATAAGCATGGGATGAAACCGGACTCTCTGAACATGGCGGACAGCTAGGGCTGATGAGAAGCCAAGGACAATGGCACTGGGTTTTGATCCTACTTCATGTTCTGGTTTTGTTGGAGCCTAGCCAGTTTGGATGTTCACCTTCCTAGACCTGGATGGGGGGGGGAGGACCTTGTGAATATTTCTTAAACAGTGACAGTACCATGCTGTCTAACCCTATTACACCACCTATTAATAAATTCCATGCAGTGGATGACTGAATTCAAAGTCGTTTAATTTTACTATAGAACCCAGATTGCAAAGTTGAATTTATGAAACCCATAAAATCAGAAGGATGGGAATGAGTTAGATATCTAATCTGACTATATTGTACAAAAATACAGTGTGAAACAGGGAAAATAGTTTCTGATAATCTCCAGCGGCCATGTGAATACTACCACTGCAGAGCAATTTTTCTCTATGGAGTGAAGGTACAGCACATATTGTTCGCTGTTCAATAATTATTTCCAAAGTATATCCTAGTCCTCCTACCAGGTGATACAGGGCTCTGAGGCTGAGACAGGGAAGATAAAGCTTAGAGGAGAAATGGCTTAAGAGGCAGGGATATATTCCATGCAGAGTAAAGAGGAGCAGTTGTCTCAGAGCAGAAGTAGCAGGTATCTAAGCATTTTCCTATCTGTGCTAAGTCTGCAATGGCTCTGTCTCCCACGAGTGTCAGCAGCAGGATTCCTTCCCTGGAGCAGTTTACTGTCAGGCTATGGCTAGATCAGCTACCATCTGATAGCTGGACTCTAGCCAGGAGCCTGACTGCTAAAATGCCCAGCTGAGGAAATTTTTATTTGCTGTGTTTGCCTCTGATTGGAGGAGTGTATGCACTCTAATTGAGAATTAATTAGAACCACTCAGAGGAGAGACTCTCAAAAGTCTGCAAAGAAGGAAAAAGCCTGCAGTAACCTAGGTGATTTCCACCAGAGCTACTGAATCATCTGTCACTCCCTCCTCAAGGAAAGGGAGGGTGAGAGGGAAAGATAGGAAAAAAAAACATATTTACTTCCTGCTCGAGCTAATGTTAATATTGCAATCAGGAAGAAGACTAATGTAAGGGAAACTCTAATGAATCCATAAGAATGGCACCACTTGAGACAGACCCCTGGTGGCCCCGGTGCTTGTTGAAGCCCATGGAAGCATTGCACCTTTGTGAGCAAATACAAAGGAGAGGTGAATGGAGAATAGAGAGCAGGAGCGATAAGGTACTGGAAGAAAAGGAGGGAGGGAATGCTAAAGTCACCATGTAAAATAAATAAGAACATATTCAAAAAAGTACAATAGTCAAATTCATGCTTTAGTGTCAAGGACTATTCACGTGTCTTGTTGTTTGGGAATATATACTTGGTATCTACAAAAAAACCCTTGTCAACATTTTCTGATTGTGACTCTTGGCTGCCAAGTGCAATTTGATGCTGAATCTTGGATATTTTCTATATCAATTTACCCCAAACATATGCTTATATGCTTGAATTATAATACTTCTTAAGGTATTTAATATATTAGAGTTCCCTTCAAATCCTTTTGGTATTAAAAAGGAAACACTGCTGTTTCTGTGGATGTCTGTGGGTTTTCCACATCACGGTTTTGACTATTTGCTCATAATATCGCTCCTAACTCTATGACTGGCCTTGATGGTTTACTTAGACCTGAGTAAGTGTGAGCTCACTGAATACAGAGTGAAAGTTTGGGAACCTGAATAAGAACAATCTAGTCTTTCTGAATGTTTGGGACAGTTGTCTGACTTGAGCAGTTTGTGGGGCCACTAGCTGAGGAACCAATATTTATCCTTAGTGCATGAACTGCCTCTTTGGAGTAAGTTCCATATGGAGGAATACCTTGTTCAGCCTTGAAAGTGGGAAGGTACTGGTCCTGCCACAAGCAATGTGACAACTTTGTTTACTCCCATGGCAGGCCTCACCCTCTCAGATGATTGGATAGTGTGAGATGGAGAGCAGGTAGTGTTAGTTGGAGGAGTGGTGGGTCAGGAATTAGAATTCATAAGTAAAAAACACTTTCAGAAATAACAAACAGATAAATAAATAAAGGAATAAATATGAGAGAACTTTTGTTCTGAAAATCTTATCTGAAATACCCTATTGCCACAAAATGTCACACAGTCTCATAGTAATAAAAAATAATTTTAAAGGGGTAGTTATTTCAGAAGAGATTTTCTTAGAATATATATATAGAGAGAGATTCAAAAATTCTCTGTGAATGTCTTTTACTTTTTAATAGTAGTTACTTATGGGCCTTAATTAGCTTACAGTAATAAGCATAAATTTTGTATTTATAAAAATCCACTCTACTCCCTACATTAGATTTCTTTTTCCACATAATCCTTATTCTTTATGAAGGTCTCCTAGGCTCTCTGTCTTTCTTTACTAAATCTGATCAATTAAGTCATTTGTGAGTTCACAGAGTCTAGGCCATGCCCTGGAACATAGGTAGCCTCTCTCATAAGCATCCCTTAGAAAAGATGGTGCATTTCCTGCATCAGCTCATTAAATCACAATGGACAGTCGGATAAGGCTTAGGATACATGAGTACCTTCCTCAGTCATACTGGGATTTTTTTCCTTGTACAGCATGACTCCACAAGACTCTGGACACTGTACAGTCTGGCTTTGGTTACATGATGGTCCTACTGTGCGACCTTGATTGTAACCAGAGCCTGACTGGTAAGAAGCCCCACTGCCGACACAATTATTTCACTCTTGGTCTCTGTTTGAAGGAATGCGTGCATTCAACTTGAGCAAAAAATAAGAACCAATGAGGACCGTGGTCTCTGTTCCAGCAATGAAGGCAAATCCTGGGCTAATCTCAGAAATCTCAACCTTAGATACTTACTGTTTTTTTTTTCTTCCACCTATGTGTGTTGCAGAGGAATAAGTAAAACTGATATAGGCAAAAAAAATACAGAAAGAAAATTCTGGCAAATACAAATTAAACCTGTATTTGGTTGCTGGGTACAGTTCCTGCCTATCTACCTGAAAGCCTAAGCTGACTTTTTGTTATTCTGGGCGTCCAATAACTGCTTTTATTCTTCATTTTCTGATTTACCATGTCAACCTTCCCAACTGCAAAGAATAAATTCTTGACTGATAGCTCTCCTCATATATATCCTCTCTGTCTATATATGTATACACATTTACATAGAAATGTATATGTATGTGCATATACATATATAGATATGTACCTCACACAAGTATGTGTGTGTGTCTTTGTGTGTACCTAAAATGAGCTGTTTAATTACAAGTGGAAAAATTATATTTAGGCCCCACACTGACCATCGTTAATTTTCATAATGTAATTAACTATGTAAAGAAGATTAAAATATAATTTGTGTCATTAATTTTACAAAGAAAAATTCAAAATACATGAATTCTATAAACAATTACATGCTTGTCTGTAAGGTTTCATTTCTGGTTCCACCCTGTCTGTGTGCATTTCGTATTAATTTTGGTTTCACAGAGCCAATTTATACCCATAATATATTTGCTCCAGTCTTAATGCGTGAGAAAAGAAATATTTGAATATGCACCAGATGTTTTTTACAATAATAAGAAGAATTATCTCCAATCTCTAGTCTATCATTAGTATATGTTTTTCCTCTTCCATTTTATGTTCTTTCTTCAGGTAAATGAACTCTGTCCATGGGTTTGGGAAATAATATAAGCAAATTGTCAGTCTGAGTCCTGTTATAACTGAGGAAATCTGTCTTTCCCCTTTCATCCTCTGACTAAATAACATAAACCACCTTATTAATGTTTAGGCTTTAAGAACTTAATACTTACTCCTGAAATTTTAGTCTGTAACATAGAAATGTAATGGTTTGACATTATTTAAATTTATGATAAATGAGTAAAGGAGGCATTTTTAGAACATCCCACCCAAGGAACATGAAGATAAATTGGGTTTGGGTACAACAACTCAATCATGCAAGGGTATAAGACTAGAAAGTATTTATCACTTTGTATCTAAACTCAAAGTACCATGGTGTTAGCCCCTATACTGATACTCCTTCTACATTACCACGTATCATAGGAAATAATAAAACATAATATCAAGTTATACTACTTTTCTGTGCTGTGATTTCTCCGAGTCCTGCACTTTTTCAGAATATTGCTGAGGACATTCTTGCTTATGCCTTCAAAATGGAAAATTGGTCCTGTCCTGAAAAAAAATACTTCATACATGCTTACAACTGTTCATGACCTGTAAGGTTCACTGCATATTTTTGAGGGAGAAGTAACTCTTGAACATCACTAGCAACATATATTAGTGTCCTAACTTCTCAATACTCTCGTTCAATATTGAGTAAACATGGAACTAACCAAGTACTTTGTATTTATTTAAAGTGCTATTCCATTAGATAGAACCCATACCTGATATTGCTAATGTGGCCAGAATCTGAGTTTACATAGATTAAGATTATCAGAAAAAACCACTCTGACTATACTGCTTTGGGAATTTAAAATTATACCTACTATAATGCTCTAACCTCATGAGTCAGTTCAATGGTCAATCTTCATTAGGGATGCGTCTTCTTGTGTTAAATTTTAAACAACATGGGGATTCTCAATGAGCCAATGTATAAAGTGTGAGCAACATTTCAGCACTAGGTCCTGAAGTGGGATGCCATCAGGAAACCTCTCCAGTAAAGCTTCCGACATCTCTGGATCTTCACAATCCAGGTGGAGATCCATGGTTGATATCGTTTATGAGACTCATCTGGTCTTGTCTCTTATAAGGTCATGTAGTTTTTTTGTAGATTAAATTCATGAATGAGAGAGGTCTTTAATTTTTTTAGTAATTACCCTTTACAATTTCTTTGTTAATAGAATGAACAAAACATAAATCATATGGTTTAAAACGAGCTATGTAAAAATTACAGAATACTTACAGAAAAACGTAGAAATCAAATATGGATTAGAATATTGGTAAGCTTTGGATAGATGGCTCAACAGTTTTTAACAATTGCTAATCTTACAAGGAAGTCTAATTTGATTCCCAGCACCTACAAGAAGCTCAAAAACTTCTGTAACGCTGGAGCATTGGATCTGACAACACTTTGTGAACATTAAGTGACACAAAGCAGCAGATATTAAAAGATATTCCTAAAAACAAAGCACTCACATATATAAAATTCAAACAATTATTTATAAAGTAATACAAAATGAAATTTTATCTAAATATACTGCTGAAACACAGAAACAAAAGAGGAAAACTTAAGAAAGAAATAATTGACCATATAAGACTCTTTCTTCTAAGATTAAATAAAAAGTTTGGTTATGATAAACACATAGATAAACGATGTGTCATTACCTAAATAGAAAGACAGGATACATTTTACAAATCCACAACCCTTTCATGATAAAAGAAATCTCAGCAAATAAGGAAGAGTAAGTATTTATTTAAACCAAAATGTAAACAGAAAAAAAATTTCATAGGCACGGTATTATCTGTAAAGTTTTAATATTCCTGATTTTAAAAAGCACAATAAAGCAAACAAAAAAATCAAACATGCACTTTCTCTACATTTCTACTCAACATTGGTTTTAAAGCTATAGACATCATTATTAGATTAGGAAATAACATAAGAGATCCTGTATTTACTGTGGATCTTTGATAAATACTAAGGACATTATAATACACCTTGAAGAATATGATATAACATGGTGGCCATAAAGATTCTAAGGAATTAAAAGAAGTCATTCTAAAATATAAAGAATTCTCACTTCTACAACTCATCAAATTATGTCCAGTTGCATTTCTAAACAAATGATATCCTAAATGCTAACTCACAAAATAAATATATTAAAGGTTTATATGTCACCCTTGGTTATTTTCCTGAAGTCACAGCTCACTAGAGCATGGAGCTGAAGAATCACATCAATTTAAAAGTTGGAGACCTACCTGGACAACACAGAAAAATACCAGTGAGAATTGATAGATCTTGATATAAAGAATATTTAGTGAATTATATATTGCATAATCCACTTGTAAGGGGACATTCTTCAACTGAGCCAGAACCAGTTTTAGGCTAATTTATTACTGTGTGCATTATTCTGGTGACACATTAACAAAGGGCTTTTAGGCAATGACAAGACCAATATTAAAAAGTCACATAAAGTCCTTGTGAAATTTTATTTCTAAGTTATGAAAGTGTCACTGTAAGTTTATAATATGGATGATGCTTTAGTAAAGACTAAGAGAAGGATTTTAAGAAACTGTGTATTGCAATATCTAAGCATATTTACATTGTGACTATGTTCTACCTAATACATTAACTTTTTCTAAAAGTGTAGTGACATTAGTAGAAAAAATACGTTTTTAAAGCAGGGAATAAAACCAGACTCTCTGAATATGGTGGACAATGAGGGCTGCTGAGAAGCCAGGGACAATGGCACTGGGTTTTGATCCTGCATCATGTTCTGGCTTTGTGGGTGCCTAGCCAGTTTGGATATTCACCTTCCTAGACCAGGATGGAGGGGCGAGGACTTTGGACTTTCCACAGGGCAGGGAACCCTGGCTGCTCTTCAGACTGCAGAGGGAGGGGGAGAGAAGTGGGGGGGAGGGAGAAAGGAGTTGGGGGAGGGGGAGAGGAGTGGGGGGAAGGGGCGGAGGAGTGGGAGGCTGGGAGGAGGCAGAAATTATTTTTTCTCAATAAAAAAAACTAAAAAAAAAGAAAAAAATTTTAATAGAAGTATTCTGACAAATTTTATCTGTATAACCAGGGAGGACCAAGTATATGAATTTTTGTAGAAAAATAAAACATTTTAAAAATATTTCAATAATATAAAAAATGATTTGATCCCCATCTAGTGGTTGGTAAAGGAAAGCAAATATCATACAATCTCTATAACTATGTCAATACTATGATTAGTTCTTGCTGTTTTTTGTATTGTCTGAATAACCATTTAATGACGTGTTAATTGTCCATTTAATGATGAGTTAGTAGTTATAAGGGAAGAACAGAAAATACAACCTGGACTGATTCTAGGTCACTGATTCCTGCAACTTTCTTGAAGTTGCCTATGAAACAATTCAGGTTATTCAGCCACAACCTATTTATTAGCTTTCTAGGGTAAGATGAAATAGAACATAGAGTTAATTCTTTCATCACAGCTCTACAAAAAGAAATGTGCATTGACCAGTACCTTCTAGGTACACTTTGTCTTTCTGGAACATTCTAAATTCATTTAACCCCATTTTCAAAAGAAAAACTCAGGCAATCTCAGCAAAGTCTTTGGCACTCGATTCTTGCCACGTATTTTTCTTTCACTATATCATGCATATTTTCTGCTGCTTTGATAAAATACTAACTTACCATTATTGGTGGGCAGTAGAATCAATGCTCTTGACAATATACAGTCCACCATCATGGAAATTCAATTTTGATGCACAATGCATGTATCTGGAGGCAGGGACAAAAACAGAGAGCGTGGTAATACTCCCATATTATAGTTTGACTTATATGAATCTCCTGACCATCTCTCTAATGCTTTCACTTACCATATTGGAATGGCCCTCAAACATCAATTATCAACCAAGAAATGTCTCTCACATCTGCCCATTGGAAAATGAGACTTTGGTTTTATGGAACACGGCATCTGCAAATGTTACTGCTTGATATTTTCATAGGTCCTAAGGGTTGCTGATGAACACTGACAATGTTAGAGCAATTCACATTATGGATCTCCTGGTGGGCAGAAAAGTGCCTGACTCTGCTACTGTATGACTGATGCTACATCTGAATTAGAATTTCTTTCTTACAGATGATTAAACACTTCAAGACTGAGACAGGGGATTCAAATCTTAATAGAGGAACAGTAGCTTAAGAAGCAGCTTGCTAATTCTTACAGATGAGACAGGAGCAGATCACTCTGAGCTATAAGTCTGGGAATCATAAAAATACCTGTATTTGCTGATGTTCCCAGACTCTGGCTCCTGAACAAGGGAGGAGCAGTCTGCCTATTCTGGGCATCTGTACAGTCAGGCTTTGGCTATATCCAGATCCACCTGAAACCTGGGATACAGCCAGTGCTATACGGGAAAGAACCCACACTGCTGACACTTTTATTTGTGCTGCTCTGATTGAATGAGAGTATGCATTCAAATTGATCATTAAAACAAAGAGTCAATAAGGGGACTGATCTCAATTCCAGCAATGGACAGATATTCTGAGGTAACCAAGAGATATTCACAAATGCTGATTAATTCCTGTCTCCCCCGTGAATGTCTGTTGCAGCAGAGGGACAAAACTGAATATGGATGTAATTTTCCCTAGGTACTGACTTCAATTATCAAAAGAAAAAAAATGCCGTAAGTAGGGGTTGATCCTATATCGATCTAATAGTTCCTATATCCTGGCTTTATATATGAAAGCTTCCATTTCTGCCAGAAGTTGGGTTATTATGAATTTTTACTGCAAATTGATTCTTTCTGCTGTCATTTTCTGATGTGGCATGTCAGATTCCACAATACAATGTTTAAATGCTTAAACTTCACCCATTATTCAATAAATGTAAGAGCCTGAAATGACTTGTTTGTGTTGTTAGTGAAAAGGTTACATTCACCCCTACTCTGTATATTTTAATTGTATACTGTAACAGCAGTGCCCACTGATTAAGCAATAACGTGATGCATTCATTTTAGAAATAAGGATTCGTAACACTTGTATTCTTTCAGAAATTATGCATTAGTGCATAAGAATTTAAATGTGGTTCCACAAATGTCTGCAGGCATTTGACATAAATTTCTATTTTACCTAGTCATACCATACTAGTAAAATATTCTATTTAATATTAATATAAGAATATTGAAATTTAGAAAACAATCCCATTTTATAAATGATGCTGGACCTTCAGAAGCAGGATCCTACTTGCTGCATAGGACTCAGGATCAGGTAATATGGAGGCATAATGCTGGGAATCAAGCAATCCCTGCCTTTGCTTCATGTCACCTGCTACGACTCCTGAATATGTGAGGATCATTCCGCCCAGTCTGGGTGCTTGATCAGTGGGGCTCTGGTTATACCCAGGTCCTACTGAGCCCTGGAATATAGCCAGAGCCCCACTGGGAAGAACCTGCACTTGTGACGCTTTTATAAGCACTCCTGGGCTCTGATTGAAGGAATTTGTGCATTCAAATTGAACATGAATTAAAAACCAATGAGGAGAGTGATCTCATATGCAGCAAAAAGGGCAAATACTCTGGTAATCATGGAGATCTCTGTCAGAGCTGCTGATTCATTCCTGTCCTGACCGGAAGTTATTTTGTAGCTAAAACTGTGAAATTGAGATTGGATGTGAGGCAAAAAATCTGATTCCCCTGTGCTCGGACTCAAATATCAACAAAAGAAAACGAAACACCTGGGGACAGTATGGTCCAATCCGTTAACTGACTACCACTGTCTCCATCCAGGCTATGTACTTGAAAGCTGAAATTTCTGACTGTCGATGGGTGATTATGAATCTTTGCTGTCAATTGCTTCTTTCGGGTTCTCATTTTTTGTCAGTTTTGTCGATTTTGCACAGTAAACAGGAGCAGGTGACTCAGAGCAGAAGTAACAGGTATCACAGCACTCTCCTGTCTGTGCTGTGTCTTCACTAGCTCTGCCTCCCGCGGGTGTCAGCAGCAGGCTTCCTTCTCTTGAGCAGTTTACTTTCAGGCTGTGGCTAGATCAGCTACCAGCTGATAGCTGGACTCTAGCCAGGAGCCTGACTGCTAAAATGCCCAGCTGAGGAAATCTTTATTCGCTGTGTCTGCCTCTCATTGGAGGAGTGTGTGCCTTCTAAGTGAGAATTAATTAGTTTAGAACCAATCAGAGGAGAGAAGTCATTTTCAGCATAGAAAGCAGAAAAAAAAAAAGCCTGCAGTAAGCTAGGTGATTTCCATCAGAGCTACTGAATCATCTTTCTCTCCCTCCTCACTGTCTGATGCAATAAACACAGAGGAAGTGAAAGGGAAAGATAGGAAAAAGACGAATTTATACCCTGAGCTCTAGCTATGCTCTCTCTCTCTCTCTTTAATAATGGAGATCATTGAGGTGGGGACCGGCTGGGACCCGAGCAGCAGCAGAGGCCGCAGGCGGCAGGAACCATCGTGGCAGCAGATGCAGGCTACAGGGACCGCGCGCACCTAGAGCAGATCGCCCCACTACAATTAAAGAGGTAGGCCTTGGGTTGGTGAGATCCCTGGCAAAGGAGGAGCCAGACCCTATTCCTGAAGACCCTTCTGAGGGGTGAGAGGGACCTTGCCCCCCCCCAGCAGGAACCAGGAAACAGAGCAAGAGCATTTTTTAAGAGGAGCCCCTGGCCAGCAGGGAAACCTGAACCAGTTTTAAAAGACCCACTAGATAGCATCGATAGGAGGAGATGGGCAGGCGCCAAGGCAAGAATTCACCCAATAATCTGAAAAACAGCATGAAAACACCAGAACCCAACGATCTTACAACAGAAGGTCTTCAAAACCCTAGCACAGAAGAAGTGGAAAAAATTGACTTTATGAAAGCAATAGAGTCCCTTAAACAACATGTGAAAAATGCCCTTATAGAAATGGATGAGAAGTATAACCAAAAGTATGAAGAAATGAGTAAATACGTACATAATACCCTGGGAAACCAAGAAAGAACAATCAAACAGGTAATGGAAACAGTTCAAGAATTGAAAACTGAAATGGAAGCAAGGAAGAAAACACAAACTGAGGACCAGCTGGATATGGAAAATCTAGGTCAACGAGCAGAGCCTACAGAAACAAGCATAATCAATAGAATACAAGAAATAGAAGAAAGAATCTCAGATTCTGAAGATACCATAGAGAAAATAAATGCACTGATCAAAGAAAACTGCAAAGCCAACAAAGTCTCATCACAAAACACTCAGGAATTATGGGACACAATAAAAAGACCAAACCTAAGAATAATAGGTATAGAAGAAGGAGAAGAGTCACAGCTCAAAGGCCCAGAAAATATTTTTAACAAAATTATGGAAGAAAACTTTCCCAACATAAAGAAAGATATTCCTCTGAATATTCAAGAAGCTTACAGAACACCAAACAGACTAGACCAAAGAAAAACATCCCCGCGACATATAATAATCAAAACACAAAATATACAGGTTAAAGAAAGAATATTAAGAGCTGCAAAGGAAAAAGGCCAAGTAACTTATAAAGGTAAACCGATCAGACTTACACCCGACTTCTCTATGGAAACAATGAAAGCCAGAAGGTCCTGGATAGAAGTACTGCAGAAGCTAAGAGACCATGGATGCAAGCCCAGACTACTATACCCAGCCAAGCTTTCATTCACTATAAATGGAGAAAACAAGACATTCCAGGATAAGAACGAATTTAAACAATACGTAGCCACGAATCCAGCCCTACAGAAAGTAATAGAAGGAAAATCGCAACCCAAAGAATCCAACATTGCCAACACTGCCTACAATAACTGAGGCATCTAGCGACCCTTCACCAACACAACTCAAAGAAGGGAGACACACAAATTTTACCTCCAAAAACAATAAGAATATCTGGAGTAAACAACCACTGGTCATTAATATCACTTAATATTAATGGTCTCAATTCACCTATAAAAAGGCACAGGCTAAGAGATTGGTTACGAAAACAGGATCCAACATTCTGCTGTTTGCAAGAAACACATCTCAACCACAAAGACAGGCATCTACTCAGAGTAAAGGGTTGGGAAAAGGTCTTTCAAGCAAATGGTCCTAAGAAAAAAGCAGGTGTGGCCATATTAATTTCTAACAAAACTGACTTCAAACTAAAATCAATCAGAAAAGATCGAGATGGACACTTTATACTCATAACAGGAACAATTCATCAGGAAGAAGTCTCAATCCTGAATATCTAAGCCCCTAATATAAAAGCACCCACTTATGTAAAAGAAATATTACTAAAACTCAAGGCAGACATCAAACCACACACACTAGTAGTAGGAGACTTCAATACACCTCTCTCAGCAATGGACAGGTCAATCAGACAGAAACCTAATAGAGAATTAAGAGAATTATTGGAGGTAATGAAGCAAATGGACTTAACAGACATCTATAGAACATTCCACCCAAATAGGAAAGAATATACCTTCTTCTCTGCAGCTCATGGAACCTTCTCGAAAATTGACCACATACTCGGAAACAAAGGATACCTCCACAGATACAAAAAAATATCAGTGTCCACCTGTGTCTTATCAGATCACCACGGATTAAAGTTAGAAGGCAACATCCATGCTACCCCCAGAAAACCGACAAACTCATGGAAACTGAACAGTCAACTACTGAACCACACCTGGGTCAAGGAAGAAATCAAGAAAGAAATTAAAGTCTTCCTTGAATTTAATGAAAATAAAGAGACAACATACTCAAACCTATGGGACACTATGAAAGCAGTGCTAAGAGGAAAGTTCATAGCACTAAGTGCCCACTTAAAGAAAACGGAGAAAGCATACATCGGAGACTTAACAGCACACCTGAAAGCTTTAGAAAAAAAAGAAGCAGACGCACCCAGGAGAAGTAGAAGACTGGAAATAATAAAACTGAGGGCTAAAATCAACAAAATAGAAACACAGAAGACAGTCCAAAGAATCAATGAAACAAAAAGTTGGTTCTTAGAGAAAATCAACAAGATTGACAAACCCCTTTCCAAACTAATTAAACGACAGAGAGAGAACACACAAATAAATAAGATCAGAAATGAAAAGGGGGACATAACCACAGACACAGAGGAAATTCAGAGACTCATTAGATCCTACTACAAAAGTCTATACGCCACAAAACTAGAAAATGCAAAAGAAATGGACATTTTTTTAGATAAGCACCATATACCAAAGCTAAATCAAGACCAGGTGAATGATCTAAATAGACCTGTTAGTCGCGAAGAACTAGAAACTGTTATCAAAAATCTCCCTTCCAAAAAATGCCCAGGGCCAGATGGTTTCAATGCAGAATTCTACCAGAACTTCCAAGAAGAGCTAATACCTATACTCCTTAATGTATTTCACAATATAGAAACAGAAGAGTCATTGCCAAACTCCTTTTATGAAGCTACAGTTACCCTGATACAGAAACCACACAAAGACCCAACCAAGAAAGAGAATTACAGGCCTATCTCACTCATGAATATCGACGCAAAAATTCTCAATAAAATACTGGCAAACCGAATCCAAGAACACATTAGAAAAATTATCCATCATGATCAAGTAGGCTTCATCCCAGAGATGCAGGGCTGGTTCAACATACGAAAATCTATCAATGTAATCCATCATATAAATAAACTGAAAGAAAAAAACCATATGATCATTTCATTAGATGCTGAAAAAGCATTTGACAAAATTCAACACCCCTTTATGATAAAAGTCTTGGAGAGATTAGGGATACAAGGGTCATACCTAAATATAATAAAAGCTATTTACAGCCAGCCGACAGCTAACATTAAGTTAAACGGAGAAAAACTCAAAGCCATCCCACTAAAATCAGGAACACGACAAGGATGTCCACTCTCTCCATACCTCTTCAATATAGTGCTTGAAGTTCTAGCAATAGCGATAAGACAACATAAGGGGATCAAGGGGATTCGTATCGGAAAAGAAGAAGTTAAGCTCTCGTTATTTGCAGATGATATGATAGTATACATAAGCGACCCCAAAAACTCTACCAAAGAACTCCTACAGCTGATAAACACCTTTAGTAATGTGGCAGGATACAAGATCAACTCCAAAAAATCAGTCGCCTTCCTATACACTAAGGATAAGGAAACAGAGAGGGAAATTAGAGAAGCATCACCTTTCACGATCGCCACAAATAGCATAAAATATCTTGGGGTAATTCTGACCAAGGATGTGAAAGACCTATTTGACAAAAACTTCAAGGCTTTGAAGAAAGAAATTGAAGAGGACACCAGAAAATGGAAGGATCTCCCTTGCTCCTGGATTGGGAGGATCAACATAGTAAAAATGGCAATTCTACCAAAAGCAATCTATAGATTCAATGCAATCCCCATCAAAATCCCATCAAAATTCTTCTCAGATCTGGAGAAGACAATAATCAACTTTATATGGAAAAACAAAAAACCCAGGATAGCCAAAACAATCTTATACAACAAAGGATCGTCTGGAGGCATTACCATCCCTGACTTCAAACTCTACTACAGAGCTACAATATTGATAACAGCTTGGTATTGGCATAAAAACAGAGAAGTCGACCAATGGAATCGAATAGAAGACCCTGACATTTACCCACAAACCTATGAACACCTGATTTTCGATAAAGGAGCTAAAAGTATACAATGGAAAAAAGAGAGCATCTTCAACAAATTGTGCTGGCAAAACTGGATGTCAACATGTAGAAGAATGAAAATAGATCCATATCTATCACCATGCACAAAACTCAAGTCCAAATGGATTAAAGACCTCAATATCAGTCCGAACACACTGAACCTGTTAGAAGAGAAAGTGGGAGGTACTCTACAACACATGGGCACAGGAGACCACTTCCTACGTATAACCCCAGCAGCACAGACATTAAGGACCTCATTAAATAAATGGGACCTCCTGAGACTGAGAAGCTTCTGTAAAGCAAAGGACACTGTCGCTAAGACACAAAAGCAACCCACTGACTGGGAGAAGATCTTCACCAACCCCGCAACTGACAAAGGTCTGATCTCCAAAATATATAAAGTTCTCAAGAAACTAGACCGTAAAAGACTAATCAACCCAATTATAAAATGGGGCACTGAGCTGAACAGAGAATTCTCAACAGAAGAAGTTCAAATGGCCAAAAGACACTTAAGGTCATGCTCAACTTCCTTAGCGATCAGGGAAATGCAAATCAAAACAACTTTAAGATACCATCTTACACCTGTCAGAATGGCTAAAATAAAAAACACCAATGACAGTCTTTGCTGGAGAGGTTGTGGAGAAAGGGGTACCCTCATCCATTGCTGGTGGGAATGCAAACTTGTACAACCACTTTGGAAATCAGTGTTTCGGTTTCTCAGGAAATTCGGGATCAACTTACCCCTGGACCCAGCAATACCACTCTTGGGAATATACCCAAGGGAGGCCTTATCATACAACAAAAATATATGCTCTACTATGTTCATAGCAGCATTGTTTGTAATAGCCAGAACCTGGAAACAACCTAGATGCCCTTCAATGGAAGAATGGATGAAGAAAGTATGGAATATATACATATTAGAGTACTACTCAGCAGTAAAAAACAAGGGCTTCTTGAATTTTGCAGGCAAATGGATGGAAATAGAAAACACTATCCTGAGTGAGGTAAGCCAGACCCAAAAAGAGGAGCATGGGATGTACTCACTCATATTTGGTTTCTAGCCATAAACAAAGGACATTGAGCCTATAGTTAGGGATCCTAGAGAAGCTAAATAAGGAGAACCCAAAGAAAAACATATAGGCATCCTCCTGAATATTAACCTTCATCAGGCGATGAAAGGAGACAGAAACAGAGACCCACATTGGAGCACTGGACAGAAATCTCAAGGTCCAAATCAGGAACAGAAGGAGAGAGAGCACGAGCAAGGAACTCAGGACCTCAAGGGGTGCACCCGCACACTGAGACAATGGGGATGTTCTATTGGGATCGCACCAAGGCCAGCTGGCCTGGGTCTGAAAAAGCATGGGATAAAACTGGACTCGCTGAACATAGCGGACAATGAGGACTACTGAGAACTTAAGAACAATGGCAATGGCTTTCTAATCCTACTGCATGTACTGGCTGTGTGGGAGCCTAGGCAGTTTGGATGCTCACCTTACTAGACCTGGATGGAGGTGAGGGTTCCTTGGAATTCCCACAGGGCAGGGAACCCTGATTGCTCTGCGGGCTGAGGAGGGAGGGGGTCTTGATTGGGGGAAGGGGAGGGAAATTGGAGGCAGTGGCGGGGAAGAGACTGAAATCTTTAATCAAAAAATTAAATAAATAAATAAATAAATTAAAAAAAAATAATGGAGATCATTTAAGTCATTCGTTAATTTACCAAGTCCAGACCATATGCAGAAAAATTGTTAGCCTCTCTCATCAAGCATCCCTTAGAAAATCTGATGCATTCCCTCCATTAGCTCATTAAATAACAATTGACACTCTGATAAATGTTAGGATAAGTGAGTACCATCTCTAGTCACATTGGGATTTTTTTCCTGTATTGTGTGACACCACAAGAGTCTGGAAAAGTTTTTAAAGAATTTCTAGAAAAAAAAGAAGCACACTCACCTAGGAGGAGTAGAAGACTGGAAATAACCAAACTGAGAGCTGAAATCAACAAAATAGAAACACAGAAAACAATACAAAGAATCAATGAAACAAAAAGCTGGTTCCTGGAGAAAATCAACAAGATTGACAAACCCCTATCCAAACTAATCAAACGGCAGAGAGAGAATTTGCAAATTAATAAGATCAGAAACGAAAAGGGGGACATAACCACAGACACAGAGGAAATTCAAAGAATCATTAGATCTTACTACAAAAGCCTGTACGCCACAAAACTGGGAAACGTAAAAGAAATGGACACATTTTTAGATAAATACCATTTACCAAAGTTAAACCAGGACCAGGTGAACAATCTAAATAGACCTGTTAGTCGCGAAGAATTAGAAGCTGTTATCAAAAACCTCCCTACCACAAAAAGCCCAGGACCAGATGGTTTCAATGCGGAATTCTACCAGAACTTCCAAGAAGACCTAATACCTATACTCCTTAATGTATTTCACAATATAGAAACAGAAGAGTCATTGCCAAATTCCTTTTATGAAGCTACAGTGACTCTGATACCAAAACCACACAAAGACTCAACCAAGAAAGTGAATTACAGGCCAATCTCACTCATGAACATTGACGCAAAAATCCTCAACAAAATACTGGCAAACCGTATCCAAGAACACATTAGAAAAATTATCCATTATGATCAAGTAGGCTTCATCCCAGAGATGCAGGGCTGGTTCAACATACGAAAAGCTATCAATGTAATCCATCATATAAATAAACTGAAAGAAAAAAACCATATGATCATTTCATTAGATGCTGAAAAAGCTTTTGACAAAATTCAACATCCCTTTATGATAAAAATTTTGGAGAGATTAGGGATACAAGGGACATACCTAAATATAATAAAAGCTATTTACAGCAAACCGACAGCTAACATCAAAGTAAACGGAGAAAAACTCAAAGCCATCCCACTAAAATCAGGAACACAGCAAGGCTGTCCACTCTCTCCATACCTCTTCAATATAGTGCTTGAAGTTTTAGCAATAGCAATAAGACAACATAAGGGGATCAAGGGGATTCGAATTGGGAAGGAAGAGGTTAAACTTTCATTATTTGCTGATGATATGATAGTGTACATAAGTGACCCCAAAAACTCCACCAAAGAACTCCTAAAGCTGATAAACACCTTTAGTAATGTGGCAGGATACAAGATCAACTCCAAAAAAATCAGTCGCCCTCCTATACACAAAGGATATGGAAGCAGAGAGGGAAATCAGAGAAACATCACCTTTCACGATAGCCACAAATAGCTTAAAATATCTTGGGGTAACTCTAACCAAGGAAGTGAAAGATCTATTTGACAAGAACTTTAAGGCATTGAAGAAAGAAATTGAAGAGGATACCAGAAAGTGGAAGGATCTCCCTTGCTCTTGGATTGGGAGGATCAACATAGTAAAAATGGCAATTCTACCAAAGGCAATTTATAGATTCAATGCAATCCCCATCATGGTCCCATCAAAATTCTTCACAGAGCTTGAGAGGACAATAATCAACTTTATATGGAAAAACAAAAAACTCAGGATAGCCAAAACAGTCTTATATAATAAAGGAACTTCTGGAGGCATAACCATCCCTGACTTCAAACTCTATTACAGAGCCACAGTAATGAAAACAGTGTGGTATTGGCCTAAAAACAGAGAAGTCGACCAATGGAATCGTATAGAAGACCCAGATCTTAACCCACAAACCTATGAACAGCTCATTTTTGATAAAGGCGCTAAAAGTATACAATGGAAGAAAGAAAGTATTTTCAACAAATGGTGCTGGCACAACTGGATGTCAACATGTAGAAGAATGAAAATTGACCCATATCTATCACCATGCACAAAACTCAAGTCCAAATGGATCAAAGACCTCAATATCAGTCTGAACACACTGAACCTGATAGAAGAGAAATTGGGAAGTACCCTACAACAGATGGGCAAAGGCGATCGCTTCCTAGGTATAACCCCAGCAGCACAGACATTTAGGGCAACATTGAATAAATGGGACTTACTGAAACTGAGAAGCTTCTGTAAAGCAAAGGACACTGTCACTAAGACAAAAAGGCAACCCACTGACTGGGAGAAGATCTTCACCAACCCGGCAAAAGACAAAGAATCAAGAATGTTCTAGGATTCATAATTCCTATAAGCCATTAGTCTAAAGGATTGAAATCCCATAACACTTGATTGGGTGTCATCATTAGCAATATTTTCATTTTTCCAGGAAAAAGAATCCTGAAATGCTCAAACTTCACACAAAATTAGCAGTGTTATCTCAAACCCAAACTGATCACCTGAAAATATTCACCATTATTCCTAAACTGAGACAACGTTGCACAAAGTATACAAAGAGTTATGAACCTTATTCCAAAAAGGGATATCTGTTGTGATAAAAATATATTCTATGTGGTAAAAAAGCTACCAACAGAGAAATCAAAAACATGTACACCTAAAATGATTAGCACAAAACACCGCAAGTTATTATGCAAATATGGATGGTAAATTCTCTCCAGACCTCTCATTCAGCTCACCAGAGACATGATCTCTGATACACTATTAAATACCAAACAATCAGATATAAACAAATTTCCATATGATATATAATTTATGAAGTAAATGAGTGTGATAAAATATATTGGTTCTAACCAATTGTACAAAGAAATTTGTTCACCTGTGCTCATTACAGCATCTTTTGTCATAGATAGAAACTGGAAAGAACCTGGATGTCCATCAACATAATAATAAATAAAGAAAATGTGGTGCAATTATACATTGGAGAACTAGTCAGTGATAAAATCCATTAAATCTTGGAATTTGCATGCAAATGGAGTATGCACATGAAAATAAAAAATGAATATATGACAAATCATGACAGAGACCACACACCTAGGAATTAAATCAAAGTTTGTTATAAATAATGAAATATATCAGATCTTTTTTTTTTGAGACAGGGCTTCTCTGTAGCTTTGCAGCCTCTTCTGGAACTACCTCTAATAAAGCAGGTTGGCCTCAAACTCACAAAGGCCTGCCTGCCTCTGCCTCTGGAGTGCAGGGTTTAAAAGCATGCACCACCACTGCCCGGCTCAGATCTCCTTTTCCATTTCATTTAACCAACTCTCTTTATATGACAATAGAAATTGAACATTGTAAAGAGAAAGTTAGGAAACATCCTTAGCCTTGCTTCAGAAAACCAAGGCAAACCATGAATTCATGCTTAGTGGTTGAACACGAATCTCTCTACTTGGTTTATCCGAATAGCTATCAAAAATAAGGCCTCCATTTCTGTCTGGGTATTCCAGATTCTGACTCTGGGCTGAGCAGTGCATGTGTTTTCTTTGTGTGATTTGCCTGTATCTCTTTGTACAAGTGTTATGCTTGTGTGTATGAATTATACCACAATATCAGATAGTTATGGTATTCGAGTATAGTACACATGTTACTTAGATTTTGTGATGAAATAGTAGTTTCTAGCCATACATCCAACATTATAGAGTTATTTCCAGTATCATAGTGATAAATGAACACTTTAGATTCTTTATTTTTTAAATAAATATATAAAACACATTCATGTTTTCACAAATGCATCAGATTTTGATTTCAAATTTTATGTTTGTATATTACCAAATTTTAAATATTTTAATTAGGTTTCCATACATGTGTGTACACAAGTTGGTAGTGGACTCTCACACATTGGTTCACCTGGTAAAATAACTGAATCAAGTTTCATCATTAACTGTTCCTTGGGCATCCAACCTTTTTGTCCTCACTTATTCTCTGAAAGATACATTTACAAATTCAGATTATTTCACTGTGTTAGTTTTCTGTTAATATAGTATAATCTAGAAATTCAAATATAAGCTTTTGGAGATTTTTCCTGACACAAATAAGAATCAAAGAGATGAATAAAATTGACAACTAATGATGTAGGGAAATGAGGAAAATGGAAAATATGTTCCCAATTATGAGACTGGAAATTTATCAAGCTACTTTGGATATAAGTATGGGACTTTTCAAATACTAAATATACATCTACCACTTACTTTAAATCTACCATTATTTCTCTTGGACCTAAGGGATTCAACCTCCTTCTTCACAGTTCTTTGCTTGATCATGTTTGTTATGAAATTTTATTAACAGCCAGAAAATAGAAACATGCTAATTCTTTCTTGTAAAACATTCAATCAACCAATAAGCAATGCTTCTTCATTGGGGCCAATGAGAGTCACCGCCCTAAGCATTTGTTTTATGTAACCATACCACTTGCAATATTTTTTCAGCCAAATTTTATTATCAAACACAGTAATTCAGAGTATGATGTAAAAGACATAAGATCTGAATGGGGCAAACCATGTAACCTATGTAATACAAATCTGTCACTATGAAAATAAAATGATTTCCAAAATAAGTTCATACCTGGCCTGTTGACAAAGACAGGAATGGGCTGACAAGAAAGGAAGTACAAAGTAGTAGAGCTTGTATATGCCAAATTGCAAAGCAATTGCAAACCAAGATTAGAGTATTGAACTGATAATCTTAAACAGCAACTGGAAGATAAAAAGAAAATTTCCTGTACTAAATTTCATTTAGACCCATTCCTTTGGTGGCAGGAGAACCGAACATCTGCAAAAGTTACTGCTTGATAATTTCATCGGATCTAAGGGTTGTTACAGAACACTGACAATGCCACAGCAACACCCACAGTGGATCTCACAAGGGATAAATAGGAGCCTGTATCTCCTAGTATCTGACACATACGGATGTAAGTAATGAATTTTCTTCCTTACAGGTGATAAAATGCTTACAGACTGAGACAGGAAATTCACATCTTAGAATCAGCAGCTTTAAGAGCAGGATGGTACTTCCTGCAAAAGAGACAATGTAAGGGACTCAGAGCTATAATGCTGGAATCAAACATTCCTGAATTGCTGATTTCGACAGACTCTGACTCTTGATCATGTGAGGAGCAGTCTGCCTTATCTGAGCCAATGTACTGTTGGGCATTGGTTATATCCAGTTCAATCTAAATGGGTTATAGCCAGAGCCTTACTGGTAAAAAGCCACAGTGCTCACACATTTTTTTAAAATTTTTTTAGCACACTTGGGTTCTGATTGAAGGAGTTTGTGCATTCAAATTGAGCATGGAATAAAGACCAAAATGAAGAGTGATCTGAATCCCAGCAATGGAGCAAATTCTCTGGGAACCATGAAGATGACCATCAATGTTAATAGAATGAACAAAACATAAATTAAATGGATCCAAACAAGCTAAGTAACAATTACAGAATACTTACAGAAAAACTTAGAGGTCAAATATGGATTAAAAATATTGGTAAGTTTTGGATAATGGCTCAACAGTTATTAACAATTGCAAATCTTACAGAGAAGAGTAATTTGATTCCCAGAGCCTACAAGAACCTCAAAAAGTTCTGTAACTTTAGTTCATTGGATCTGACAACACTTTGTGACCATTAAGTGACAAAGCACTCACATACATAAAATTCAAACATTTATTTATAAAGCAATACATAATAAAATTTCATCTAATATACTGCTGAAACAGAGCAAAAATAGGAAAAAAATTAAAAAAGAAATCATTGACCATATAAGACACTTTCTTCTAAGATTAAATAAAAAGTTTGGTTATGATAAACACACAAATAAACTCTGTGTAAATACCTAAAGAGAAAGACAGGATACATTTTACAAATCCACAACTCTTTCATGATAAAAAAAAAAACATTCAGCAAATAAGGAAGAGAAAGTATATATTTAAACCAAAATGCGATCAGAAAAAAATTATTTTCATAGGGACAATTTTATCTGTAAAGTTTTAATATTCTAGATTAAAAAAAAACACAATACAGCAAATAAAAAATCAAACATGCATTCCATTCAGATTTCTACTCAACATTTGTTTCAAGGCTATAGACATCTTTATTAGATGAGGAAATAACATAAGGGATCCCGTATTTACTGTGGATCTTTGATAAATACTAAGGACATTATAATACACCTTCAAGAATATGACATAACTTGGTGGATATAAAGATCCTAAATAATTAAAAGAACACATACTAAAATATAAAGAGTTCTAACTTCTGCAGCTCATATTATCAAATTAAGTCCAGTTTCATTTCTAAACAAATAATATCCTAAATGCTAATTCACAAAGGATATATATTAAAGCATTATATGTCACCCTTGGTTATTTTCTTGAAGTCACAGCTCACTAGAGCATGGAGCTGAAGAATCACATGAATGAATTGTTTGATCTTGATATAAAGAATATTTAGTGAGCCGGGCTGTGGTGGCTCACGTCTTTAATCCCAGCACTTGGGAGGCAGAGGCAGGCAAATCTCTGTGAGTTCGAGACCAGCCTGGTCTACAAGAGCTAGTTCTAGGACAGGCTCCAAAACCACAGAGAAACCCTGTCTCGAAAAAAAAAAAAAAGAATACTTAGTGAATTATATAATGCATAATCCACTGGTAAGGGGAGATTCTTCAACTCAGCCAGAACCAGTTTTAGGCTAATTTATTACTGTGTGCATTATTCTGGTGAGTGGTGAGACATTAACAAAGGGCTTTTAGGCAATGACAAGACTAATATTAAAAAGTCACATAAAGTCCTTGTGAAATTTTATTTCTAAGTTATGAAAGTGTCACTGTAAGTTTATAATATGGATGTTGCTTTTGTAAAGACTAAGAGAAGGATTTTAAGAAACTGTGTATTGCAATATCTAAGCATATTTACATTGAGACTATGTTCTACCTAATACATTATCTTTTTCTAGAAGTATAGTGACATAAGTAGAAAAATGCATTTTTTAAAATTTTAATAGAAGTTTTCTGACAAATTTTATATGTATAACCAGGGAGGAACAAATATATAAATTTTGTAGAAAAATAAATCATTTTAAAAAAATATTTCACTAAAATGAAAACAATGATTTGATCCCCATCTAGTGGTTGGTAAAGGAAAGCAAATATCATACAATCTCTATAACTATGTCAAAGCTATGATGAGTTCTTGCTGTTTTATGTTGTCTGAATAACTATTTAATGATGAGTAATAGTCCATTTAATGATGAGTTAACAGTAATAAGGGAAGAACAGAACATTCAACCTGGACTGATTCTAGGTCACTGATTCCTGCAACTTTCTTGAAGTTGCCTATGAAACAATTCAGGTTATTCAGCCACAACCTATTTATTAGCTTTCTAGGGTAAGATGAAATAGAACATAGAGTTAATTCTTTCATCACAGCTCTACAAAAAGAAATGTGCATTGACCAGTACCTTCTAGGTACACTTTGTCTTTCTGGAACATTCTAAATTCATTTAACCCCATTTTCAAAAGAAAAACTCAGGCAATCTCAGCAAAGTCTTTGGCACTCAATTCTTGCCACGTATTTTTCTTTCACTATATCATGCATATTTTCTGCTGCTTTGATAAAATACTAACTTACCATTATTGGTGAGCAGTAGAATTAATTCTCTTGACAATATACAGTCCACCATCATGGAAATTCAATTTTGGTGCACAATGCATGTATCTGGAGGCAGGGACAAAATCAGAGAGCATGGTAATACTCCCACATTATAGTTTGACTTTATATGAATCTCCTGACCATCTCTCTAATGCTTTCACTTACCATATTGGAATGGCCCTCAAACATCAATTATCAACCAAGAAATTTCTCTCACATCTGCACATAGAAAAATGAAACTTTTTCCAATATTTTTTATTAAAATTTTCTGCCTCCTCTTTGCCCCCCTTTTCTCTCTTCCTTCCCCACTCCCCACCCCACATTCCCCTACTTCTCCCTCTGCAGTCCATAGAGCAGTCAGGGTTCTCTGCCCTGTGGGAAGTCCAAGGTCCTTCCCCCATCCATCCAGGTCTAGAAAGGTGAGCATCTGAACAGGCTAGGCTCCCACAAAGCCAGTTCATGCAGTAGGATCAAAACCCAGTGCCATTGTCCTTGTCTTCTCAGCAGCTATCATTGTCAGCCATGTCCAGAGAGTCCAGTTTTATCCCATTCTGTTTCAGTCCCAGTACAGCTGGCTTTGGTGAGTTCCCATTAGATCAGCCCCACCTTGTCAGTGGGTGGGTGCACCCCTCACGATCCTGACTTCCTTGCTCATGTTCTCCCACCTTCTGCTCCTCATTTGGACCTTGGGAACTCAGTCCAGTGCTCCACTGTGGGTCTCTGTCTCTATCTCCATCCATCACCAGATGAAGGTTCTATGGTGATATGCAAGATATTCATTAGTATGGCTATAGGATCGGGCCATTTCAGGCTCTCTCTCCTCAGCTGCCCAAGGACCCAGCTGGGGACTCTCTCTGGACCCCTAGGAACCCCTCTAGAGTCAAGACTCTTGACAACCCTAAAATGGCTCCCATAATTAAGATTAAAAAAAAGAAAACATAGCATCTGCAAATATTACTGCTTCATATTTTCATAGGTTCTAAGGGTTGCTGATGAACACCGACAATGTTAGAGCAATTCACATTATGGATCTCCCGGTGGGCAGAATGGAGCCTGACTCTCCTACTGTATGACTGATGCTACATTTGAATTAGTATTTCTTTCTTACAGGTGATTAAACACTTCAAGACTGAGACAGGGGATTCAAATCTTAATAGAGGAACAGTAGCTTAAGAAGCAGCTTGCTAATTCTTACAGATGAGACAGGAGCAGATCACTCTGAGCTATAAGTCTGGGAATCATAAAAATACCTGTATTTGCTGATGTTCCCAGACTCTGGCTCCTGAACAAGTGAGGAGCAGTCTGCCTATTCTGGGCATCTGTACAGTCAGGCTTTGGCTATATCCAGATCCACCTGAAACCTGAGATATAGCCAGTGCTATACGGGAAAGAACCCACACTGCTGACAATTTTGTGAGTGCTGCTGGGCTCTGATTGAATGAGAGTATGCATTCAAATTGATCATTACAAAAAGAGACAATAAGGGGAGTGATCTCAATACCCATAATGGACAGATAATATAAGGTAACCTAGAGATATTTACAAAGGCCGATTCATTCCTGTCTCCTATGTTAATTTTGTTGCAACAGAAGGGACAAAACTGAATAGGGATGTAATTTTCCCTAAGTACTGACTTCAATTATCATAAGAAATATGTCGCAAGTAGGGGATGATCCTATATCCATCTACCAGGTCCTGTATCCTGGCTTTATATATGAAAGCTTCCATTTCTGCAAGAAGTTGGGGTACTATGTATTTAAGGCAAATTGATTCTTTCTGCTGTCATTTTCTGTTGTACCATGTCAGATTCCACACACACAATGTTTAAAGGCTTAAACTTCACCCATTATTCAATAAATGGGAGAGCCTGAAAGGACGTGTTTGTGTTATAAATCAAAAGGTTATATTCATCCCTACTCCGAATATTTTAATTGTATACTGTATTCAGCAGTGTCCACTGATTAAGCAATAACTTGAGGCATTCATTTTAGAAATAAGGATTCATAACACTAGTATTCTTTCAGAAATTACGCATTAGTAAATAAGAATTTATATGTGGTTCCACGAATGTCTGCAGGCATTTGGCATAAATTTCTATTTTACATAGTTATACCATACTAGTAAAATATTCTGTTGAACATTAATATGAGAATATTGAAATTTAGAAAACAATCACATCTTATGTATGAAGCTGTACCTTCAGAAGCAGGATAGTACTTGCTGCATAGGACTCAGGATCAGGTGATATGGAGCTATAATGCTGGGAAACAAGCAATTCCTGCCTTCGCTTCATGTCACCTTCTACTACTCCTGAATATGTGAGCAGCATTCTGCCCAGTCTGGGTGTTTGATCAGTGGGGCTCTGGTTATACCCAGGTCCTACTGAGCCCTGGACTATAGCCAGAGCCCCACTGGGAAGAAGCTGCATTACTGACACTTTTATTAGCGCTCCTGGGCTCTGATTGAAGGAATGTGGGCATTCATATTAAGCATGAATTAAGGACCAATGAGGAGAGTGATCTCAGTTCCAGCAAATAAGGCAAATACTGTGGTAATCATGGAGATCTCCATCAGAGCTGCTGATTCATTCTTGTCCTGAACGGAAGTTATTTTGCAGCTGAAGCTGAGAAATTGAAATTGGATATGAGGCAAAAAATCTGATTCCCCTGCACTCGGACTCAAAAATCAAAAATAAATAAATAAATAAATAAATAAATATAAAAAAAATTTTTAAAAAAAGAAACGAAACACCTGTGGCCAGTATGGTCCAATCCGTTATCTGACTGCCACTGTCTCCATCCAGGCTATGTACTTGAAAGCTGTAATTTCTCACAGTAGGTGGGTGATTATGAATCTTTGCTGTCAATTGCTTCCTTCGGGATCTCATTTTTTGTCATTTTTGTCATTTTTGCACAGTAAACAGGAGCAGGAGACTCAGAGCAGAAGAAGCAGGTATCACAGCACTTTCCTGTCTGTGCTATATCTTCACTAGCTCTGCCTCCCGTGGGTGTCAGCAGCAGGCTTCCTTCTCTTGAGCAGTTTACTGTCAGGCTGTGGCTAGATCAGCTACCAGCTGATAGCTGGACTCTAGCCAGGAGCCTGACTGCTAAAATGCCCAGCTGAGGAAATCTTTATTCGCTCTGTTTGCCTCTCATTGGAGGAGTGTGTGCCTTTTAAGTGAGAATTAATTAGTTTAGAACCAATCAGAGGAGAGAAGTCATTGTCAGCATAGAAAGCAGAAAAAAAAAGCCTGGAGTAACCTAGGTGATTTCCACCAGAGCTACTGAATCATCTTTCCCTCCCTCCTCACTGTCTGATGCAACCTGAACAGGGGAAGTGAAAGGGAAACATAAGTAAAAGACGAATTTATACCCTGAGCTACATGAGTCCCCTTATACTCTCTCTGTCTCTGTCTCTCTCTCTCTCTAATAACTGAGATCATTTAACTCATTAGTGAGTTCACAATACAATGTTTAAATGCTTAAACATGTTTGTGTTATAAATCAAAAGGTTTCATTCATCCCTACTCTGAATATTTTAATTGTATACTGTATTCAGCAGTGTCCACAGATTAAGCAATAACTTGAGGCATTCATTTTAGAAATAAGGATTCATAACACTTGTATTCTTTCAGAAATTATTCATTAGTACATAAGAATTTATAAGTGGTACCACAAGTATCTGCAGGCATCTGTCATAAATTTTTATTTTCCATAGTCATACCATACTAGTAAAATATGCTGTTTAATATTAATAAAAGAATATTGAAATTTAGAAAACAATCACATCTTTTAAACGATGCCGGACCTTCAGAAGCAGGATCCTACTTCTGCATAGGACTCAGGATCAGGTGATATGGACTATAATGCTGGGAACAAGCAATCCCTGCCTGTGCTGCATTTCACCTGCTAGGACTCCTGAATATGTGAGGACCATTCCGCCCAGTCTGGGTGCTTGATCAGTGGGGTTCTGGTTATACCCAGGTCCTACTGATCCCTGGACTATAGCCAGAGCCCCACTGGGAAGAAGCTGCACTGCTGACACTTTTTTTTCCATTTTATTTTTTTATTCTTTTTTTATTGAAAAAAAATTTCTGCCTCCTCCCTGCCTCCTACTCCTCTTCTCCTCCCCCCTCCTCTCCCCCTCCCCCACTCCTCTCTCCCTCCCTTTCCAGTCTGAAGAGGAGTCAGGATTCCCTGCCCTGTGGAAAGTTCAAAGTCCTCCACCCTCCATCCTGGTCTAGGAAGGTGAACATCCATACTGGCTAGGCTCCCACAAAGCCAGAACATGAACTAGGATCAAAACCCAGTGCCATTGTCCTTGGTTTCTCAGCAGCCCTCATTTCCCGCCAGATTCAGAGAGTCCGGTTTTATTCCATGATTTTTCAGTCACAGTCCAGCTGGCCTTGGTGAGCTCCGAATAGATCAGCCCCACTGTCTCCGTGGGTGGGTGCACCCCTTGTGGTCCTGACTTCTTTGCTCATGTTCTCTCTCCTTCTGCTCCTCATTGGGACTTTGGGAGCTCAGTCCAGTGCTCCAGTGTGGGTCTCTGTCTCTATCTCCATCCATTGCCAGATGAAGGTTCTATGGTGATATGCAAAATATTCATCAGTATGGCTATAGGATAGGATCATTTCAGGTTCCCTATCCTCAGCTGCCCCAGGAACTAACTCTTAGGGTTGGCAAGAGACTTGGACCTAGAGGGGCTTCCAGGTGCTGACGCTTTTATAAGCACTCCTGGGCTCTGATTGAAGGAGTTTGGGCATTCAAATTAAGCATGAATTAAGGACCAATGAGGAGAGTGATCTCAGTTCTAGTAAAAAGGGCAAATACTGTGGTAATCATGGACATCTCCGTCGGAGGTGCAGATTCATTCCTGTCCTGACAGGAAGTTATTTTGAAGCTGAAGCTGAGAAATTGAAATTGGATATAAGGCAAATATGCTGATTCCCCTGGGTTCGGACTCAAAAATCAACAAAACAAAACGAAACACCTGTGGCCAGTATGTTTTGATCCTTTATCTGATACCATTGTCTCCATCCAGGCTTCGTACTTGAAAGCATAATTTTCTGACTGTAGGTTGGTGATTAAAAATCTTTGCTGCCCATTTGCTTCTTTCAGCAGTCATTTTGTTTTATGCCTTTTCTGAGTTCCCATGTATGTTTAAATGCTTCCGTTTTATCAGTTATCTAATATATAACAGTGCCTGAAAGACATGCTTGTTTATAAATGGAAATGTTATTTTCACCCAATCTCTGAACGTCCCCAATTTGCATACTCTATGCAACAGTGTCCTATTGATTAAGCAATAATCTGTGGCATGACTTATAAACAAAAATAGTCATCATCCTTGTATTGTCAGAAATTGCACGTTTGTTCATAAAATATTATTTGTGGTTCCACAATGCCCACATGCATTTGATATTAATTTGATTTTACAGTGCCACATCATACTCTTAAAATATGCTTATTATACTAGCATGAGAATATAGATAATTAGAAAAAAACTCACATCTTGAAAGAGAAGCAGGACCTTCAAAACCAGGATCCGATTTGCTGCATAGGACACAGGATCAAGTGACTCAGAGATAAAATGCTGGGAATCAAGCAATCCCTGCCTTTGCTGCTTTCCACCGCTTTGACTCCGGCAACACTGAGGAGCAGTCTTCCTAGTCTGGGCCACTGTACAGCCGGACTTTGATTATACCAGGTCCTACTGTGAAACCTGGACTACAGCCAGAGCCCGACTGGAAAGAGCCCACACTGTGGACGCGTTTATCATCACTCCTGGGCTCTGATGGAAAGAGTGTGTGCATTCGAAGTGAGCAGGAAATAAGGACCAAAGAAGAGAGCAATCTCAATTTCAGCAATTAAGGCAAATCATGGGGTAACCTTGGAGATCTCTGTTTTAGATGCTTATTGATTTTTTTTTACTCTAACCTATGTGTGTGCTCCAGCAGAATAAGTGAAACTGAAATTGAACGACAGGAGAAATTGTCACTTACAATGGACTGTGACTTCAATTGATAAATTGAAAAGAAACAACCTCTGGCAAATAGCGCTTCATCCTGTATTTGCCTCTGGGGCACAGTACCTGGTTCCATACCTGATAGAATGACGCCTCCTGTTGTGATTCTGGGCTGCCTATTACTGCTTTTTGCTCTCATTTTCTGATTTGCCAAATAAACTTCCCGAAATTCAATGATTAAATGCTTGACTGCTATCTCTCTTTATATATATATATATATACATATATGTATATATATACATATATGTATATATATAAATATCCAAGGAGAGTATATATATATAAATATATATATACACACATACATACATATATATAAACTTTCTCTCTGTTTATGCAAGTATATACCATTTTATATATATGTATACGTATGTCTATTTATATATGTATATACATTTGTAATTCACACACATGAATATATTTGTATGTTACTGAATATTATGCTCGTATTTTGAGAAGAAACAGTGAACTTTCAAGCCCTGCTCTGAACACCTCCAATTTTCAAACTTCTGTGTCTTGAACATTAAAAAATGATGTGAGCTATTAATTTTCAAAATTAATATTTCTAATGCATGTATAAAATCAACAATTGATAATTTGCTTTTAAGGTTTTTTTTTTGGCTACATACACATCTGCATTCATTTGGCATCAATTGTGGTTTCAAAGAGCCAATTTGTACTCCTAACATATTTTTTCAGTATTAATGTGTGAAAATGGACATATTAAAATATTCACTACATTTCCCTCACAAGACTCACAAGAATGTCTCTTAAATCAATACTCTAACCCTAGAACCTATGCTTTCTCTGTATTTTGTGCCATCTGTGTTGGGGTAAATAATCTGTGTGCATGGATATGGAATCTAACACCAGGACACTCTTAGTCTCTCAGGGCTGTGAGGAAAATCTGTCTTTCATGTTTCATCATCTGATTTAATAACGTAAACCACCCTGATAATACTTAGGCTTTACACAGGGTATTATAATGTTCCATTGGTTTTATACTGATAGCAGTATATATGCAAAATGTTTGGATAAATATTTGTGGGTGGTAAGTGTGAAATTTTCCTGAAATATGCATCACAAGCTGGTTGCATGCAATGGTATGTAAGCAATGTCAGAATGACATAGTGTTTCTCAACTGTACAAAATTATTCAATCAAAGCATTTAATCTCATACTTTGTAAGAACTCAGAGTTCTTATGTCTATGTTTCTTAGCCTGAGATAAAATGGTAGCGATTGTTTTCCTGATTTTAATACATGAATTCCATCAACAGGCTCCTGTTCTTATTATTTCCTACCAAGCAGCTTGCTGATGTAGCAGTGCAAGACACTGTGTGGGCTCTAAATCATAAAGCGAATATAACAGGGACTATTAAGCAGAGAACCACAGATATTCCTCTTATGCAGCTAAATATTTTACTACTTTTCTATATCTGAGGTTATTTTTTACCTTTCCCTTCTTTCATCCTTATCGCCATGACAAACAAAATTAATGGGAGTAATCGCCTATATTTGTATAATATGATTATCTCCATTTGATGGAAGAAATACCACACACTGGTAAAGTGTTCAAGAATCTGAGACTACAATGGTCACAGGTGTAAACAAAAAAAAACATGTCCATCATTCTGATAGAGTAATACAGAAAATAGAAGCTGAATTATATAGCCATAGATCAGTGCACAAATGTCCCCAAAATATTGGGAAATAAAACAATGATGGGCGGAGGGGGGGCTCTTTTTAAAATGACTGAGAAACACTGTGGAACTGTGTTGCAAAGTTACTTGTCTTCAAAATCCTTACTGATTAATACTGAGAAGACAGAAAGATTCTAACACATTCTGAGGAGGTGAATGATACATGACACCAGGTTTTTTTTTTCTTCATCAAGTTACTATCAATCATTGGTTATCCGATGCTGATTTAGCAGACACAAGTTTCCTGCATAGGTCAGAAACAGAGTGCTTTTTCTGGGTTAAAGTACAGTGGGGCTTTTGCTATGCTCAAGCCCAACTGAGTTCTGGGCTATAGCCAGAGCCTGACTAGTACGAATTCACACTGCTGAAAATTTATTAGCACTCCTGGCCTCTGTTTGAATGAGTGTGGGCACTCAAATTGAGCATGAAATAAGAACCAATAAGAATCTCAATCCTAGTCATGTAGGCAAATCCTGCTGTCCTCTGGGAGCTCTCCATCAGAGCAGCTGATTCAGTCTTGTCCCCACATGAATGAATGCATTTTGTAGTTGAAGCTGTGAAACCTGAAGTGGAAGTGATGGAAATTTTTTCCTGGGCTCAGGCTCAAATTATCAAAATGAAAGACCATCCTCTGTCAAATAGGGGTAGTACTCTAAGAGGCTGTCTGAACTAACAACCTGAGAATCTACATGAAAGCCTTGGTCTCTTCCAGGAGCTGGGTGATTTTGGTTCTAGGCATCAATCGCTGCTAATGGCTGAAATGCCATATTATATTACCCAAGCTTAAATATTAACTTTTGAAGTCAAGCTTTTCTTCTCTTTGTATTAATGTATGTATGCATGTTCATAAACATATTTGTATTTGCATTATGTATGCATGTATTTATTATCTTTGCATGAATATATGAATTTATTTACATTTTATGTATGTATGTGTGTACACATGCATGCATATATGCATGTATGTATGTATTATATTTTATGTATGTATATATGTATGTTTGTACGTGTACATACATGCTTACCTGAGAAAAGTTGCATGTGTTCTAGTCAAAATATTACTTTCAGGCCCTGCACTGCTCATCCCTATTTGGTAACCGAGTGTCATGGTTAGTAAGCAAAAATCCAAGGTCCTCCCTTTAGAAAGAAATGTTCAAGCTACATGCATATTCTGAATCATTGCACATTTCTCTGATATAGTGTGTTTCTTCCCTTGTAGGCATGCCTTTGGAAAATTATGCATTTGATAATTTTTGATTTCACAGAGCCAATTCATACTTGTAAAATGATCTACACAGTTGTAATATGTTAATATTGAAATGTTGAACAAATTCACTACATTCCTATCACTAGATTTTCTCTTCAGTCAACAGTCTATTTACTAACTCTCTTTTCTGTGACATATGTTTTCAGGGAAACCAGCTGGTGTACACGGAAATGGGGCCTAATACTATCATATTGGGAGCATCTCAGGTCTAGCATAGCCTAGGAAATCTGCTTTTCCAATTTCATCAGACGTTTAAATAACATAAGTAACACCTATAATGTTTTGGATTCAGGAATATTCCACAGAAAAATTAGAATATTCCATGGGTTTCATAGTGAAATGGTTATACATGAGAAAAGTCTTTCTTTTTTGATCAAGGCAGAAATGTATAATTCACAGGAAGACAAACTTTACTCAATAGAGTAATGAAGCATGGATTTCACATAGTTTCTATAATGGAATCAACCTGTAATAGATTTCCTCGGCTTATTAACTCACAGATTCTCCAGTGGCTAATCATTCAGTGTAAATTTGCATAGACAACTTGTAGGGTAGGTTGTATGAATACTCAAGGGAGGATTTGATGATGCTTCCTGTCATTTGTGAATGGATGGAAACTATCCACAAGACCAAGGAGGCTATTGATTTTCCAGACAGAACATGGTTTGCTCCAAGATTGTAGTCATTTGCCTCAGATGAAAATACTAAAAATCACCATCATCATTCATAGTCATATAAAATAATTTTAGAGTGATACTTATTTTAGGAGATAAATTCTTAAATTATATGTATAGACTCAAAAATTCTCTATGAATGTCTGTTATTTTTTATTAGTGGTTCGAATTGTGTTGTCTCATTTTTCTCTATTAGCTTCAGTTAATATGCATAAACTTTTGTGTTTAGAAAACCCCACTGCACTCTATATATTATATTTCCTCTTACATCATCACTATCCTTATTCTATCTAAAGTTCCCCTAAGTTCTCTCTCTTTAACAGCTGAGTTTCATTAAGGCACTTGTGAGTTCACGGAGTCCAGACAATCTCATGGAAAATAGGTAGCCTCACTCTTCAAGCCTGCCTTAGAAAATCTGATGCATTTTCTCCATCAGCTCATTAAATAACAATGAACACTCTGATAAGACTTGGAATACATGAGTACGGTCTCTAGTCATACTGAGACTCTCCCCTGGTATAGCGTTATTCCAAAAGAGTCTAGAAAATGTTTTCAAAAATTTACTTAGGTACAAAATAGGGAGTCCACTCACTGGTGCAGAACAGGTTAGAAGCCACCACTGATCCAGCTACATCCACATAGATCTTCTGCCCTGGGGTGAAGAACACCAACTGCAATGTTGCCTAAAACACTGTGATCACTCCAGAGAGTCCTAGAACCACTGAGATAGAGAGTCATTCCTTCATATTTTATGTTATCACAATCACAAAAAAGAAAATGCCCTAAGAGTCATGATTCCTAAAAGCCACTAGCCTAAAGGATTGAAATCCCACAACACTACTTTAGCTGTCATCCTTAGCAATACCGTCCTTTTCCAAGAGATAGAGATTCTTACAGAATCCAAAAAGCTCAAACTACAAACAACAATTGCCTTTATTATGTCAAAGCTTAACTGATCATCCCCAAACACTCACCCATCATTCCAAACATGAGAATATGTTGCAGAAAGTATACATACCAATGATAAGGTTTTAAAAAAAGGATAGCCTTTGTGAAAAAGTATTTTCTATGTGATCAAAAAGCTAAGAACACAAAAATGGAAAACATGTGCACATAAAATGATTAACACCTCTCAAGATCTGTGAAGAATTTTGATGGGACCTTGATGGGGATTGCATTGACTCTATAAATTGCCTTTGGTAGAATTGCCATTTTTACTATGTTGATCCTCCCAATCCAAGAGCCCATCAAAATTCTTCACAGATCTTGAGAGGACAATAATCAACTTTATATGGAAAAACAAAAAACCCAGGATAGCCAAAACAGTCTTATATAATAAAGGAACTTCTGGAGGCATCACCATCCCTGATTTCAAACTCTATTACAGAGCCACAGTAATGAAAACAGTGTGGTATTGGTATAAAAACAGAGAAGTCGACCAATGGAATCGTATTGAAGACCCAGATTTTAACCCACAAACCTATGAACACCTCATTTTCGATAAAGGAGCTAAAAGTATACAATGGAAGAAAGAAAGCATCTTCAACAAATGGTGCTGGCACAACTGGATGTCAACCTGTAGAAGAATGAAAATTGACCCATATCTATCACCATGCACAAAACTCAAGTCCAAATGGATCAAAGACCTCAATATCACTCCGAACACACTCAACCTGATAGAAGAGAAATTGGGAAGTACCCTACAACAGATGGGCACAGGCGATCGCTTCCTAGGTATAACCCCAGCAGCACAGACATTAAGGGCAACATTGAATAAATGGGACCTACTGAAACTGAGAAGCTTCTGTAAAGCAAAGGACACGGTCACTAAGACACAAAGGCAGCCCACTGACTGGGAAAAGATCTTCACCAACCCCACAACAGACAAAGGTCTGATCTCCAAAATATATAAAGAACTCAAGAAACTAGACCGTAAAAGGCGAATTATCCCAATTAAAAAATGGGGCACTGATATGAACAGAGAATTCACAAAAGAAGAAGTGCAAATGGCCAAAAGACACTTAAGGTCATGCTCAACCTCCTTAGCGATCAGGGAAATGCAAATCAAAACAACTTTGAGATATCATCTTACACCTGTCAGATTGGCTAAAATCAAAAACACCAATGATAGCCTCTGCTGGAGAGGTTGTGGAGGAAGAGGTACCCTCATCCATTGCTGGTGGGAATGCAAACTTGTGCAACCACTTTGGCAAGCAGTGTTTCGGTTTCTCAGGAAATTCGGGATCAACCTACCCCCAGACCCAGCAATGCCACTCTTGGGAATATACCCAAGAGATACCTGATCATATGACAGGGGCATTTGTTCAACTATGTTCATAGCAGCATTGTTTGTAATAGCCAGAACCTGGAAACAACCTAGATGTCCGTCAATGGAAGAATGGTTGAAGAAAGTGTGGAATATATACACATTAGAGTACTACTCAGCAGTAAAAAACAATGACTTCTCGAATTTTGCATGCAAATGGATGGAAATAGAAAATACTATCCTGAGTGAGGTAACCCAGACCCAAAAAGATGAACAAGGTATGTACTCACTCATAATTGGGTTCTAGCCATAAATAAAGGTCAGTGAGTCTATAATTTGTTATCCTAAAAAAGCTAGATAAGAAGGTGAACCCAAAGAAAAACATATAGCTATCCTCCTGGATATGGGAGTAGACAAGATTGCCAGGCAAAAAATCGGGATCTTGGGTGTGGGGTGGGAGGGGGTAAGGGGAGATGGGGAGAGAAAAGTGAGAAGGGTAGGATGGGGAGAACTTGGGGAAATGGGATGATTGGGATAAAGGAAGTTTGGATAGGGGAGCAGGGAAGCACATATCTTAATTAAGGGAGCCATCTTAGGGTTGGCAAGAGACTTGGACCTAGAGGTGCTTCCAGATGCCCAAGGCGAGGTCCCCAGTTAGTTCCTGGAGCAGTTGAGGATAGGGAACCTGAAATAACCCTATCCTATAGCCATACTGATGAATATCTTGCTTATCACCATAGAACCCTCATTGGCGATGGATGGAGATTGAGACAGAGACCCACACTGGAGCACTGGACTGAACTCCCAAAGTCCCAATGAGGAACAGAAGGAGGTGAACATGAGCAAAGAAGTCAGGACCACAAGGGGTGCACCCACCCACAGAGACATTGGGGCTGATCTATTGCGGAGCTCACCAAGGCCAGCTGGACTGTGACTGAAAAAGCAAGGGATAAAACCGGACTCTCTGAATATGGCGGACAATGAGGGCTGCTGAGAAGCCAAGGACAATGGCACTGGGTTTTGATCCTGCATCATGTTCTGGCTTTGAGGGTGCCTAGCCAGTTTGGATGTTCACCTTCCTAGACCAGGATGGAGGGGCAAGGACTTTGGACTTTCCACAGGGCAGGGAAGTCTGGCTGCTCTTCAGACTGCAAAGGGAGGGGGAGAGAAGTGGGGGGAGGGGGAGATAAGTGGGGGAGGGGGAGAGGAGTGGGGAGGGGGAGAGGAGTGGGGAGGGGGGAGAGGAGTGGGGGGAGGGGGGAGGAGTGGGAGGATAGGATGAGACGGAAATTTTTTTCCTCAATAAAAAAAAAATGATTAACACCTAACACCAAAAATTGTTATGCCAATATTGACAGTTTAATCTTTATAGATCCCACATTCAGCTCAAAATTTTCCAGCAAGTGATGGATGGTAAGTGACAGAGACTCATTCTTCCCCAGAGACATGCCCCCAGTAGACTATCCAATACCAAAGTATCAGCTATAAACAGATTTACATATAATCAATAATTTATGGAACATGGAGTAGCTATGTACTTTGTTTTATAGGTAAGAAACAATAGCAATTAACAAGAAGTGGAAATGATTTTGGTAATGAATTAGAAAACATTAAAAGGGCAGCAGCTAGAAGAAGGAGTCAAAATAAAATAATAAAGCATTAAAATATAAAACTGATGTGGTTGTGGTAGTGCTTGCTGATGCTCCAGTTGGTCTTTTGAAGTCTTTTCTTTTTTTCTTTTATTTCTGTTCCTTTTTTTCATATTGTTTTGAATTAATAGATAAAAAGAAAGTTGGAGAGAGGGATCTTGCATACATGAAAGAATTTTGGAAGTGAGATATGGAATATCTGAGGAATATTAAAGAATGTGATAAAATATGTGTTGAAACCAATTGTACAAGGAAATTTTTTCAACTGTACTCATAAAAGAATTCTTTGTCATAGGTAGAAATTGGAAACAACCTAGATGCCTATCAACAGAATAAGGAATAAAGAAAATGTGGTATATTTACACATTGAAGAACTATTCAGCAGCAAAACAATTACATCTTGAAATTTGCCTGCAAATGGAGAATGCTCATGAATATAAAGAATGGATATATGACAAATCATGACAGAGATCTCAAAACTAGAAATTAAATCAAAGCATGTTGTAAGTAAGGAAATCTATATCAGGTCCCCTTTCTCATGTCACTCAACCAGCTCTCTTTATATGACCATAGAAATAGAAAAGTGTGAAGAGAAAGATAGGAAAACTTTACCCTGAGCCCTGACTTCAGAAAACAGCAAGCAAAACCAAGAATTCATGCCTGGTAGTTGAGGACATATCTCTTTGCTTGGTTTTCCCTACTAGCTATCCAGAATAAGGCCTTCATTTCTATCTGGGCATTTCAGATTTTGTTTTTTTTTTTTTGTTTTGTTTTTTTTTTAATTTTAATTTATTTATTTATTAAGGATTTCTGCCTCCTCCCCACCACCGCCTCCCATTTCCCTCCCCCTCCCCCATGAGGTCCCCCTCCCTTATCAGCTCAAAGAGCAATCAGGGTTCCCTGACCTGTGGGAAGCCCAAGGGCCGCCCACCTCTATCCAGGTCTAGTAAGGTGAACATTCAAACTGCCTAGGCTCCCCCAAAGCTAGTACGTGCAGTAGGGTCAAAAACCCACTGCCATTGTTCTTGAGTTCTCAGTATTCCTCATTGTCCGCTGTGTTCAGCTAGTCCGGATTTATCCCATGCTTTTTCGGACCCAAGCCAGCTGGTGAGATCCCGATAGAACATCCCCTATGTCTCAGTGTGTGGGAGCACCTCTCGCGGTCCTGAGTTCTTTGCTTATGCTCCCTCTCCTTCTGCTCCTGATTTGGACCTTGAGGTTTCTGTCCGGTGCTCCAATGTGGGTCTCTGTCTCCTTTCATCGCCTGATGAAGGTTAATATTCAGGAGGATGCCTATATGTTTGTCTTTGGATTCACCTTCTTATTTAGCTTCTCTAGGATCGCGAATTATAAGTTCAATGTCCTTTATTCATGGCTAGAAACCAAATATGAGTGAGTACATCCCATGTTCCTCTTTTTGGGTCTGGCTTACCTCACTCAGGATAGTGTTTTCTATTTCCATCCATTTGTATGCAAAATTCAAGAAGTCCTTGTTTTTTACTGCTGAGTAATACTCTAATATGTATATATTCCATACTTTCTTCATCCATTCTTCCATTGAAGGGCATCTAGGTTGTTTCCAGATTCTGGCTATTACAAACAATGCTGCTATGAACATAGCTGAGCATATACTTTTGTTGTATGATAGGGCCTTTCTTGGGTATATTCCCAAGAGTGGTATTGCTGGGTCCAGGGGTAGGTTGATCCCGAATTTCCTGAGAAACCGCCACACTGCTTTCCAAAGTGGTTGCACAAGTTTGCATTCCCACCAGCAATGGGTGAGTGTACCCCTTTCTCCACAACCTCTCCAGCAAAGGCTATTATTGGTGTTTTTTATTTTAGCCATTCTGACAGGTGTAAGATGGTATCTCAAAGTTGTCTTGATTTGCATTTCCCTGATCGCTAAGGAAGTTGAGCATGACCTTAAGTGTCTTTTGGCCATTTGAACTTCTTCTGTTGAAAATTCTCTGTTCAGCTCAGTGCCCCATTTTATAATTGGGTTGATTAGCCTTTTACGGTCTACCTAGTTTGTTATTAAAATACTGTTACCTAGAAATGCATATTAAACCTATTTGCTATTATAGCTGCCCCAAATAAGAATAAAAGTGATGAACAAAATTTTGGAAACTGATGTAGGTAAATAAAAAAGATGGAAAATACGTTCCCACTTATCATATTGAAAATTTGTCAAGCTACTCTGGAAATAAGTGAGGGAGTTTGTCAAATGCTAAATGTACATCTACCACTTGTTTTAACTCCATCACCATGTCTCATGATCCTAAGGGATTCAACGTATTTCCCAGAGATGATTGCTTGAACATCTTGCTATGTAAATATTATGAACAGCCAAAAAAGGAAACATCCTTACTCTGTTTTTACTTGTAATATATTGAATCAACTAATTGAATCTTTGTTAGAACCTGTGAGAGCCCCTCCCCTAAGCATTTGTCTAAGGTTACCATACCACTCGCAAGTTTTTCCAGTCTAATTTTATTATTATTCACAGGTATTCAGAATATCAGATAGAATATATAAGATCTGGACAGGGGCAAAACACAAAACCCAAGTAATATAAATCTCTCACTAAGAGAATAAAATTATTTCCAAAATAAGTTCATACCTGTCCTGATGACTAAGAGAGGAATGGGCTGACAAGGAAGGAAGAAGCAAGTAGTAGAGATTGTATATGCCAAATTGTACAGCAATTGCAAACCAAGATTGGAGAATTGAACCTATGATCCTAAATAGCAACAGGATGATAACAAGAAAATTTCCCACTGTATTTCATTGTACACCATGCCTTCAGTGATAGGAGTAGGAGCACCTTCAAATGATACTACCTTGACATTTTCATAGAATCTAAGGTTTGCTAGGGAACACTGACAATGCCACAGCAATCCCTACAGTGGATCTCCTCAGGGATAAACAGGATCCTGTATCTCCTAGTGTCTGACAGATATGAATGTATGAAATGGATTTTCTCCCATATAGGTAATAAAATACTTAAAGTCTGAGAGAGAGATTTCACATCTTAGAATTAGGAGTTTCAGGAGCAGGATGATACTTCCTTCAGAGCTGCTGAAAAGTTGTCTCTGTAAATGTGTGCTGCAGCAGAAGCAGCGATATCGAAAAAAGAACGGAGGGGAAACTGTAATTTATCTTGGGCTCTGACTCTAATTAGCAAAAGGAAAATATCAACCTCTGCAATGCATAGCGAGATCCTATATCAGGCTGCCTGAACACTGCTTCTGACTATCTATATTGCGGTCTGCATTACTACCTCGTGCTGGCTTTTTGTGACTTTGGTGTGCAAAATGCTGCTTGTGGCTGATATTTCTGATATATCATATTAGATTCCCCATCCACAATGATCAAATTTTAAAATCCGGTTGTTGTTACATGTTTATATTACTTGTGTGTGTGTTTGTGTGTGTATGTATATTTTCATGTGTAAATTAGTGCCTGATATGAAATGCTTGTTAGTGGAAATGTTAATTTTAAGCCCTAATCTGAACATCCCCAATTTGCATACTGTATCAAGCAGTCTCATGATGATTAGGTAATAGTCTAAGGCATTCATTTTAGGATGAAAGATTCATAAAACTCCTTTACTCTCAACAATTCCTCATTTTTTCATATGACTCGATGTGTGGTTACACAAATGTCTGCATGAATTTGGCATTAATTTTCTTTTCACATTGACAATACATTCTCACAAAATATTCTGTTAAGCATTCCTTCTGGAATATTGAAATTATGAATAAATCAAGTCTGAAAAGAGAAGCAGTAGCTACAGAAGCCGGATCATACTTCCGGCACACATTAAAGAAACGAGTGCTCAGCACCGTAATGCTGATAATTAAACAATCCCTGACTCTGCTGTCTTCCACAGGCTCTGACACCTGTATACATCAGGGGCAGTCTGCCTTGTAGCTGACAGTTTAGAGTCGGGCTGGTTATAGGCAGGTCCAACTAAGACCTGGCCTATAGCCAGGTCCGACTGGTAAGAACACTCACTGCCGCTGCTTTTATTTGCACTCCTGGGCTCTGATTGAACGAGTGTCTGCATTCAAATTGCACAGGAATTAAGAACCAATCAGGGGAGTGATCTCAATTCCACCAATAGAGGAAAATCCTGCTGTATTCTTGGAGCTCTCCATGAGAACTACTGATTCATTCTTGTTTCCCCCGTGAATGTGTGCTGCAGCAGATTCAGCGAAATCGCAAGTGGAAGAGAGGAAAAAATGTAATTTATCCTGGGTCCTGATTATAATATCAAAGGGAAAATATCAATTCCTGTACAATATGGGGTGATTCTCTATCAGACGCCCTGGACTGTGAATGTGGCAATCTACCTAACAGTCTCCATTTCTGCCATGATCTGGCTTTTTCTGATTCTAGTCTGAAAATTGCCGCCTGCGGCTGAGATTTTCTGATACTTCATATCAATGAAAGGCTTAAGTTCTTAAATGTCAGTTGTCCTCATATGTTTATACAGACATATGTATGTGTGCATGTGTGTGTTTGTGTGTGTATGAGTGTCCTGTATGAAAAGTTAGTAAATGGAAATGTTACTCTCTTGCTCTGCACTGAACATCCTAAATATGCTTACAGTATACAGTAATGTCAAGATGCTTAAAAAATAATCTGAAGTATTAATAATGGAGAACATTATTCATAATAATTTTTATACTCTCAACATTTGCACATTTGTTTGTATGATTTTATGCGTGACTAAACACATGTCTGTATGCATTTGCCATTAATTTTAAATTTACAAAACCAATTGATGTTCATAATATATTCTGTTTAGCATCAATATATGAATATTGTAATTTTGAACAAATTCACTACATCACCTTCATTAGAATTCCTCTCCAGGCAGTACTACATCCTGAGTACACATTTATTCTTTTTTTGTGACATCTGTGTTAGGTAAACCACCTGTGTGTTCATGGATATATGGTCTATATACTAGCATATTTCCAAATCTCAGGGCTATCATAACTGTGCTGAGGAAATCTTGCTTTCCAGCTTCATCAGCAGAATAAATACATAAGCAACTCTGATAATATTTTGACACTGGGAGTCTTTGATCGGATTATTAGTAAGTTCTGAGTGTTTTATAATGACAGAATTATGCATGCCAAATCTGATACTGCCAACTCAAGAGTACAAGCATGCTCAAGTATCTGGTATCTGTCACATACTACTTGGATGCAGAGGTAAATCAGCAATGTCATAGTGACACAGTGTTTCTCACAGGTATGGGATTTACCAGTAACGGAATGCAAGCTTGTCAGTAAAACTCAGAGTTATGACAGTTACTTCCTATATCTCCCCACCTGGGATTGACTTGTGATGCTAGTTTTTCTTGTTTTTAATGTGTGAAATCTAATAACAGGTGCCAGTGCTTCTTATTTCTACATTGGAAGGTTATTGATATAGCTATCTTTTTTATGATTTTTTATTAAAAATTTCTGCCACCTCCCCACTTCCATTTTCCCTCCCCTTCACCCCACCTCCCACTCCCCACTCCCCTACCCCTCCATCTCCAGTCCAAAGAGCAGTCAGGGTTCCCTGCCCTGTGGGAAATCCAAGGTCTTCCCCCCTCCATCCAGGTCTAGGAAGGTGAGCATCCAAACAGGCTAGGCTCCCACAAAGCCAGTACATGCAGTAGGATCAAAACCCAGTGCCATTGTCCTTGTCTTCTCAGTAGCCCTCATTGTCCACCATGTTCAGAGAGTCCGGTTTTATCCCATGCTTTTTCAGTCACAGTCCAGCTCGACTTGGTGAGCTCCCATTAGATCAGCCCCACCTTCTCAGTGGATGGGTGATCCCCTCGAGGTCCTGACTTCCTTGCTCATGTTCTCCCTCCTTCTGCTCCTCATTTGGACCTTGGGAGCTCAATCTAGTGCCTAAGTGTGGGTCTCGGTCTCTATCTCCATCTATCGCCAGATGAAGGTTCTATGGTAATATGCAAGATATTCATTAGTATGGCTATAGGATCGGGACATTTCAGGCTCTCTCTCCTCAGTTGCCCAAGGACCTAGTTGGGGACATCTCTCTGGACCCCTGGGAACCCCTCTAGAGTCCTGTTAGTTGCAAAGAATTAGAAACTGTTATCAAAAACCTTCCTTCCAAAAAAAGCCCAGGACCAGATGGTTTCAATGCAGAATTCTACCAGAACTTCCAAGAAGAGCTAATACCTATACTCCTTAATGTATTTCACAATATAGAAACAGAAGCGTCACTGCCAAATTCCTTTTATGAAGCTACAGTTACCCTGATACCAAAACCACACAAAGACTCAACCAAGAAAGAGAATTACAGGCCAATCTCACTCATGAACATCTACGCATATATTCTCAATAAAATACTGGCAAACCGAATCCAAGAACACATTAGAAAAAAATATCCATTATGATCAAGTAGGCTTCATCCCAGAGATGCAGGGCTGGTTCAACATATGCAAATCTATCAATGTAATCCATCATATAAATAAACTGAAAGAAAAAAAAACAATATGATAATCTCATTAGATGCTGAAAAAGCATTTGACAAAATTCAACACCACTTTATGATAAAGGTCTTGGAGATATTAGAGATACAAAGGTCATACATAAATATAAAAAAAGCTATTTACAGCAAGCCAACAGCTAACATCAAATTCAATGGAGAGAAACTCAAAGCCATCCCACTAAAATCAAGAACATGACAATAGCTTCAATATAGTGCTTGAAGTTCTAGCAATAGCAATAAGACAACATAAGGGGATCAAGGGGATTTGAATTAGAAAGGAAAAAGTCAAACTTTCGTTATTTGCAGATATGATAGTATACTTACGCAACCCCAAAAACTCTACCAAAGAACTCCTACAGCTGATATACGCCTTTAGTAATGTGGCAGGATACATGATATAGCTATCTTAAAGGCGGTGTAGACACTAAACACAATAGAAAGGAAAGCAAAGAGAGTATAACTCAGAGATGCCACGGATGTTTTTTTGTACATTACCACCTGTTTTGCTATGTTTCTGTCTCTGATTCTATCTTTTGCATTTGGAAATTTGTGTTACACGCCTTCAATTTTATTAGTCTTACACCTGGACTAAAAGATTAGTTTCATTTAAGGATATCAGCTGCATTTTTTAATCCCCACAATATGAAATAAGTGCGATCCTGCAGATTCTCCAGTGTACAAACCCTTCTCATCCTGAAAAATTCTGATTTTTCCTTATTTTTGAAAATAAGGTACTTTTAACAATTTATTTTATTATTGATATTTAAGATACTGTCCCCTAAGCTGTTACAATACCTACTGTTACTATCCATACCAATATGGCTCTTTAAATGTCAATATCACAGCTAAGAGAACTACAAAATCAAATCTGAACACGTGATTAAAATACCATCTTCTTCAAATGCTATAACTTGTCAACACATAGCCCTTCATTGTGTATTAGTGGCTAGTTTCCCAAAGCATGAATGAAGTTTTCATTCTGTCTTTCTTGGAGAAGGAAGACATATACTATGCATGGGAAAACAAATTTTGCCTTATACATTAACCACGCCCGTGACACATGGCTAGAGAGATTGTGGATCCAGAAGCAGGACTATCATCTGCAAATTACATGAAGTCATATCATTTCTTATTGTGATATGTGTGTGTGTGTGTGTGTGTGTTTGATTTCCCTGGGTTCTGACTACAAATATCAACAAAACAAAATAAAACTGTTGTAGGAAGATTTGCAGCTTGTGATTACCCGCCTACTGGGGCGTGCCCTCTTATACTATATACGTGGACTCAGAACCTGCATCTGTCCATTTTTTCTTTCCTTCTTTCTCCCTTCTGCTCGTTTGGATTGCAGGATTCAACTGGTCAAGCAGAGGATTCTAATTTGTGAGTTTATCCCTAAATAAATAACTATGTATTTCTGATTTCTGAGCCACTGTGGGATTTATTTCAAGTGCCCGTTCATCACTTGGTTCGGTCCACACAAAACACCTGTTTCAAGTAGGAGACAATCCTATATATCTGCCTACCAAGTTCTTCACTTGGCTAAATACTTGAAAACTGCAATTTCTGCCAGTAGGTGGGTGATTATGAATCTGGGCTGCCAATTGCCTCTTTCTGCTGTGATTTGGTGATATGTCGTGTCAGAGTCCCAACGTACAATGTTTGAGTGTTTAAATTTCATCAGTTCTCCAATATATATGAGTGCCTGAAATGGCATGCTTGTTTGTAAGTGGAAATGTTATTTTTGCACCTTCTCTGAGTGTTCTCAATTTTCATACTATATGCAACAGTGTCTGGATATTAAGCAATATTCTGAGACATTACTTTTAGAAGAAAATATTAATAATACTTGTATACTTTCAGGAATTGAACATTTGTTAACATAATATTGTGTGGGTCCACAAATGTACGCATACATTTGGCATCAATTTTGATTTTACAGAGCCACATCATACTCTTAACATAGTCTGCTCAATATTAATGTGAGAATATTCAAATTTAAAAAAAATCACATTTTAAAAGAGAAGCATTACCTTCAGGAAGAGGAAACTACTTGCTGCCTAAAACAAAGGATCATGTGACTCAGAGCTATAATGCTGGGAATCAAACAACCCTGACTTTTCTCCTTTCCGTTGGCTCTGCTTCCTGCAAAAGTGAATAGCAGTCTGCCTAGTCTGTACAATTTTACAATTGGGCTTTGGTTATACCCAGGTCCAACCGAGACCTGAACTATAGCCAGAGCCTGACTGGAAAGAACCCGCACTGCTGATGCTTTTATTAGCGTTCATGAGTTCTGATTGAAGACGAGTGTGCAGTCAAATTGAGAAGGAAATAAGGACCAAAGAGGAGAGTGATCTCAATTCCACCAATAAGGGGAAATGATGTGATACTTTTAGAGATCACTATCAGAGCTGTTGACTCATTCTTATGCCCACCTGAATGTAGTTTTCTGCTGAAGCTGCAAAATTAAAAGTTCATGTGAGGGAATGTGTAATTTACCCTGGGCTCTGTTTCCAATTATCAATGGAAAAATTGATAATCCTCTGGCAAGTAAGGAGTGGTCCTATATACAGTTGTCTATGCCAAAATCCTGGTGAGCTAAATGAAAGTTTCAGTTCATTCCAGAAAGCAGTGTGATTGTAATTCTAGACTGCCAATTGCTGCTTGCTGCTGAAATGCCATATCATATTACTTATGCAAATATATGAGTTCTGAAATTACTGCTTTTCTACTGTATGCAAATATGTTTGCATGTATTTATATATATATATATATATATATATATATATATATATATATATATATATATGATTGCCTAAGAATAGATTCATTTTTTTAGACAGGGAAGATTTTAATTAAAGTCCATCAGTGAAATGGACGGCTTGGGTCTATGACAAATCCTTCATATTTCACAGCATAAGTCAATAACTGTATGAAAGCACACATTGCCACATACAAATTAGCTGATCAGACCACACTTTATGTTGGAACACAATACACTTCCCTGTAAAAGCAGCATTTAATTTAGTATTCCTCGCCTTCTTCCTCACCCTCTCCTTCAACTGAATCAACACCAACCTCCTCATAATCCTTCTCTAGGGCAGCCATGTCTTCACGAGCCTCAGAGAATTCCCCCTCCCCCATACCGTCACCCACATACCAGTGCACAAAGGCACGCTTGGCATACATCAGATCAAACTTGTGATCTAGGCGAGCCCAGGCTTCAGCGATGGCTGTGGTGTTTCTCAGGATGCACACAGCTCTCTGGATGTTGGCCAGGTCTCCACCAGGTACCACAGTGGGAGTCTGGTAATTAATGCCAACCTTGAAGCCAGTGAGGCACCAGTCCACAAACTGGATGGTACACTGGTCTTGATGGTGGCAATGGCAGTATTGACATCTTTGGGAACCACATCACCATGATACAGCAGGCAGCAAGCCATGTATTTACCATGGTGAGGGTCATATCTCACCATCTGGTTGGCTGGCTCAAAGCAGGAATTGATGATCTCTGCTACAGAAAGCTGCTCATCATAGGCTTTCTCAACAGAGATGACAGGGGCATATATGGCCAGAGGGAAGTGGATAGGAGGGTAGAGCACCAGGTTGGTCTAGAATAACTGTCAGGTAAACATTCAGGGCTCCTTCAAATCTGAGGGAAGCAGTGATGGAGGACACAATTTGACCTATCAACCTATTTAGGTTAGTGTAATTGGGGTGCTCAATATCTATGTTTCTACGACAGATGTCATAGATGGCCTCATTGTCTACCATGAAGGCACAATCAGAGTGCTCCAGGGTGGTGTGGGTGGTGAGGATGGAGTTGTAGGGCTCAACCACAGTGGTGGAAACCTGGGGGGCTGGGTAGATGGAGAACTCCAGCTTGGACTTCTTTCCGTAATCAACAGAGAGCCTCTCCATCAGCAGGGAGGTGAACCCAGAGCCAGTTCCCCTGCCAAAGCTGTGGAAGACCAAGAAGCCCTGAAGACCTGTGCACTGGTCAGCCAGTTTGTGAATTCTGCCGAGACAAGGTCAGTAATCTCCTTGCCAATGGTGTAGTGGCCAGGGGCATAGTTATTGGCAGCATCTTCCTTGCCTGTGATGATCTGCTCAGGGTGGAAGACCTGGCAGTGGGTACCAGTGAGAACTTCATCAATAACCGTGGGCTCCAGGTCTACGAACACTGCCAGGGGCACATTCTTGCCAGCGCCTGTCTCACTGAAGAAGGTGTTGAAGGAGTCGTTTCCTCCCGCAATGATCTTGTTCCAGGCAGTAGGGTTCCCAGAAGGCATTGCGGATCTGGACACCAGCCTGGCCGTCGTGGATGGAGATGCACTCAGGTATGGTTGCTGCTTCGCGGCTTCCCAGAGGATGGTGGAGATGAGGAGGAGGTGTTGCTTCTTACACGTGACTTTTAGGTGGTCCATGTAAGAGAACCTCCTGAGAAGAGATTCTTGTGCTGTAAAGTGCCAATGTCAATTTCAAGTCCTACACTGCTTATTCCTGATTTGCATACTGAGTAATAGTGATTAAGCAATAATCTTTTGTCTTTCTTTTACAGTAATATTGTAGTGATGGAGCTGCGGGCTGCGTTCCCGCCCAGCTCCGCATGGCTAGCTTTACCCGAAATAATTACACAGAAACTGTATTTTTTTTAAACACTGCCTGGCCCATTAGTTCCAGCCTCTTATTGGCTAACTCTCACATCTCGATTAACCCATTTCTAATAATATGTGTAGCACCACGAAGTGGTAGATTACCAGGTAAGATCTTAACCTGTGCCTATGTTGGAGAGGAGAATCATGGCGACTGCCTGACTCGGCTTCTTTCTCCCAGAATTCTGTTCTGTCTACTCAGCCTACCTAATTTTCTATCCTATTAAAGGGCCAAGGTAGTTTCTTTATTAACCAATGAAATCAACACAAAAAGAAGACTCTCCCACCTCTTAATATTCATAATGCATGCATATTCTGAACAATTGCACATGTTTGTGTGATCTATGTGTGGTTCCACGTGTGTCTCCATGCATTTGGCATTAATTTTGTCAAATGCATTAAACCCCAACAAGCCAGCCCTCATTGTTACACTAACTGTCAGAAAAAAGCATAATTTTACACAATTGTGCACTGCTAAAATGGGAAATAACTTACCATATTGTATTCAACCACACACAATCAATACAAACACCTATGTATTATTCTTAGACCCAAAAATTATTGCATGGAATTGGCAGATAGAGTTTATGATTCCAATGATTACATTATCTATTGTGAACAAAGTGTCTTCTAAGAGACATGGGGAATTTAAAAGCATAGAAATTTGAAAACTTCAATGTCAAAAGGATGCAAATAAAACTACAACAAAAAACAAAATGTTTAGCACAATCACACCTGAACTTGCCATGCTAACACAGATAGAAAACTCTCTACACTCTTGACATTTACCAGAAAAGCCACAACACAAATATGGATGCTAAGATATAAATAAACCATTTGCACTATATAATAATCAGATAAATTTCCATTCCAATTATAAAAGTTAAAAACTGTTACTCATAATTACAAATTAAGTACACATAATGGGTAAGTTAGTTTTTTATTTGCATATGTAAGACACATTTTTTTAATAAGAAGTTTTATTTATTTTTACATCTAGAAGAGCAGACATGGAATTGATTGGGAAGCAGAAAGAAATGTAGATAAATATAAAAACAGTGTTTAACATATAATTTGCAACTAGGTAAAAGAAGCATACATAAACACGCACATACATACACATACACACACAAACACTTATATATGTCTATTCAAATGAATAGTCAAAAACACATACATATGCATGCATAAATCTACAACCATATACATACACATACACAAACATATACATATATACTCATTAAAAAGGAATTGAAGAGCTACCACAACAACTGCACATATTATATCATGAAGGAATAAAAGAGATATCCTTCTCAGTAGCCAGAGATAATTTGTTTGCTCTTTGACTAAGGGCATTCTTTTAGACCCCCATTAGAAGTCACACAGACAATTTTAAAATCATGGGCTTACCTCCCAACATGATGACCAGAATTTATTTATGAAATTACTAAATATATATGTCATCATAGGACAGAAAACCATATGGTTCCTAGATAGAAGCTTCACTATAACTTACTACATCTGACAGGCCTGAAATTTACTCTGTACATTATTGGAGAAGCAACACAATTCCTTATTCTAATGAACTACTTACCCTAAAACAGAATGCAGTGAGCAATTTTCAGACATACTGAGGCCAAAGTGGCTTAAATTTCATGAGAAAAATTAACTATATTTGCGTAATATGATTAATTCCATGAGAAGAAAAAATAAACCACACTGAGACTACAAGAGTCGCAATCTTAGGCAAGAAATATTGCTCACATTCTTCTCAAGGAATATAGAGATAAACTGAGCACTAATGACATATTAATATACCCATCGATCTGTGCATCAAGTGTCCCTAATCAGAGATGTTTCTTTGGCCCTACAAGGAATAAAACAATAATATGCAGTGGGGTGCCTTATATATTATCTTACATCCATTGTGGTAATAAGATGTGATGATACTTATCTTCCTCAAGGCCCTCACCTAAAGCCTCGAAAATCTATATTGAAAAGGATGCAGAAAGATTCTCACAAACTCAGAAGAGATGGATGAATTCATGTTAACAATGTTTTCCAGCCTCAACTTTACTATAAAACATAAGAATTCAGAGTCTGAAGTAATAGACAGAAGAACTACATAGGATCAAAACATAGAAAAACATGAAAACTATGAGAAAATAAAACTGGTGTGTTAAATTTTTCAACATAAGTGTGTAATACTTGTAATGGCACTGTAAATGCCAGGAATGAACAGATCTCATCAATCTGATGGCTGGTCTGATGACATACAGTAGAATGCACTGACAAGAAGGAAAAACAAAGTTCTAGAGTTTGTATATGCCAAATTGCACAAGAAATACAAACCAGTATTGCAGAGTACAACTTTTGCTCGTAAATGGCAACAGGATGACAAGGATTTATTTTTACAATTTAATGGTTTTTTTATTGTCTAAACAAACTATATTTTACATTCCAATCCCAGTTCCATCTTTCTCCCCTACTATGACTCCCCCCCACCATCACACCACCACACTCCCCATCTATTCTTCATAAAGGGTGAGGCCTCCAATTGGGAATCAATAAAGTCTGTCCCACCACTTGAGGCATGACCTAAGCACTCTTTCCTGTTTCTATGATTAGCAAGGTATGCCTCTATAGGAAATGAGCTCCAAAAATGCAGGTCATGCACTAGGGATAAATATTGGTTCCACAATTAATGGCCCTACAATCTTCCCAAACCAGACAACTGTCACCCAAATTCAGAGAGCCTGGCTCAGTCCTACACAGGTTACCCTGCTCTCGGTCTAGAGCTAGTAAGCTTCCATGAGTTCTTGTCAGCTGTTTCTCTGGGTTACCATACCATGGTCTTGATTGCTTTGCACATATTATCACTCCTTCCTCTCTATGACTGCATTCAAAGAGTTTGACCCACTGCTTAGCTATGGATTTTTGCATCTGCTTCCATCAGTTTCTGGATATAGGTTCTATGGTAGCAAATAAGGTAGACATCAATCTGTATACAATGGCAGGGCAGTTAAGACACCTTCTCCACTATTGCTTAGATTCTTGGCTGTGGTCTTTCTTTGGATTCCTGGGCAAGTTCCTAGTCCTAGGCTTCTCCCTAACTCCATAGTGGCTCCCTTTATCAAGATGTTTCTACTATATTTTATTATACACTCATGCCTTGGGTGACAGGTAGATGGTATCTATTAAATTTATAGCTTGATATTTTCATAAACTAGTGCTTGCTAATGCACATACAATACTATAGCAATCCCATAGATTATATCACAGTGCCAATAAAGGGGGAATGAATCCCATCACATCTGTCAGACACTAATGTCCAAAATGGATTACCTTAATTAAATAATGCAGCACTTCAAGATTTAAGGATTTCATATATTAAGATAAAAGCAGAAAATTCAGAAGCAGGATCTCACTTGCTGCACAGAATACGGATTATGTGACTGAGAGATATAATGCTGGGAATCAATGAATCACAGCCTTTGCTGATTTCCACAAGCTCTGACTCTTGCACATGTTAGGAGCTTTCTAACTTGTCTGTGCCAATATTTAGTCAGGCTTTGGTTAACTCCTTGTCCAGCTGGACCAGTGCCTGAGAAACATTAACATACTAGGTTGAGAAACTGTTTGTTTTATGATTTTTTTTTTTAAAAATGCTGGCTGGTCCTGAGCAGCTGGCAGCGGGTCCCAGTGCCCGGTCCTGAGCAGTGGGTGCTGGGTGGCTGGTTCCAAGAGCTGCCAATCCCAGGCAGAGCCCAGCCATGTGGTGCTGGGCTGGTCCCAGCAACACTGAATCCCTGGAAGGTGCAGTTTCACAGTGGCGAATAGCTGGGCACTGAGCGGGTGTGAGACATGTGGGCAGACACATCATATGGATCAGAATTGGATATTTATTACTTGGGGGGAAGGAGAAGAAGAGGACACACACACAGACAGAGAGGGAGAGAGAGGGAGGGAGGGAGGGAGAGAGAGAGGGGGGGAGAGAGAGAGAGAGAAAGGGGGAGTGCAGAAGTGAGGAGAGAGGCAGAAGCGAAGGTGCCTCTCTGAGAGGAAGAAGGAAGAGAGAGAGAGAGCTCAGGCTGGAAGCTGATGATTAGCCTGGCTCAGCAGATGGGGGAGGGAGTGGGTGTGGCTTGTTTCTTAAGAGATGAAAACCATAACCTTCCCAGCTTTTTTAATAATAAAAAGCGGGAGACTAGACACCACAGTTTGACAAAATTGGGGTGGTGGGTTCTCAAGACTGCTTCTGGCTTATTTGTGGGCATCATCTTTGGGGGGGGGACCTGAGAAGGCTGGGTGCTGGCCACATCCTGGCATACCTGGTCTCTTTGTTCCTGACCGGTATGTGTGGAATGGAAATGTCTGGTGTCTCTTATCCTGTTTAAGGTATTGGCAGAACAAAGAACAAAGTTAAATTAAGGAAAAAGAAAAAAAATAGGACCAGGGGATTGAGGGGGATGTTTCTGACCTGTTTAAGGTGGATCTTTTAATTCGGGTCCCTGGAACTCACAAGAATTTCTTGGGTTTGTGAAAACAGAAGTTTTAGACACATAATGACTGTGGCATATTTTTGTACAATGAAAATTATTTTTTAAGACTATGAAGGCCCATATGAGAGAAATTTGATTTGAAATTTGGTGAGATAACCTGGCAAACCCTCTCAGCTATCAAACTGTATCAGAGCTCTTTGAGAAGGATAAGATTTTACTTAAGTTACTGATTAAAAATGATAGAAAACTTACTTGGTTGGCACCCAGAGCTACTCTTTTTTGGGTCCTCCATGGTCACTGAAGGTTGCACTTCACCTTTGCTGTTTAGTGCAGGGCCTACCAGGCTCCAGAAGACCCTGTGGGTTAAAAAATCTGTAGGAAGACAGGCCTACCTTGACCTGAGAAGCTAGGCTGTCAATTCCAGTGTTTCTGTCCACGTCTGGAGATCTTTAATTTAGATGAAAGGCAGTTTTACCCAATGGTCAGGGCTCGGCAGTTGAAGCAAACTGTGGATGGACGTTGTTGTGTGTCCACCTGTCTTCTGTCTTCTTTGGAGGAAGTAGAGTGTTGCTGCTAGGAGCCAACCTGTTTTTTTGTTATGAAAAGTTTTTTTAATAATTAAATATTTAAATATCACATTCCCCAGATCTCTGAGCAGTTGAGGGCTGTTTATTAGGTATAACTGCAGTATAGGATCTGCCTGGAAGTCTAGGTCTGAGCCTCACTGTACTGGCTCTTAACAGGTAAGATTTATACTCATAAAAAGACAGAAAGAAGAAACTGTTTGCAATAGAAGGATAATGGCAATCTGACAATAATAGAGAACAGCTTAATATGTTTTAAATGAGGCTATGATTAAATATAAGGCATTCTATTTATTTATTTATTTAAGATTTCTGTCTCTTCCCTGCCACCACCTCCCCCAATAAAGTCCCCCTCCCTCGTCAGCCCTAAGAGCAATCAGGGTTCCCTGCCCTGTGGGAAGTCACTCATATTTGGTTTCTAGCCATAAATAAAGGACATTGAGCCTATAATTAGTGATCCTAGAGAAGCTAAATAAGAAAAAGAACCCAAAGAAAAACATATAGGCATCCTCCTGAATATTAACCTTCATCAGGCGATGAAAGGAGACAGAGACAGAGACCCACATTGGAGCACCGGACAGAAATCTCAAGGTCCAAATATAAGGCATTTTTGTAAGAGACTTAAAAGTACATACCAGTTTAAAACATGGGACTTATGTTTTTGTAGTCTGAAATGAGATGTAATGAACAATTATTATACACAGCAAGAACAGGAATTGGGGAACATAGATGATTTGATGAACCCTATCAAAGGCATGCCACTGTGCAAAACACATGTAACAGAGTTAACAGGATTTTAGTGAAAACCAGGGGATAAGGCAGGGTATCACCTGACCTGGCTCTTAGCCAAGATGGCAGCAAAGTCACCTGACCCCAGTCAAAATGGCGGCAGCCCCATGTTATATGAAAAAGAGCCAGAATTTTTGAGCTGTAAGGATTTTAAGCTTAGTGAGAGGGACCTAAAGGCATGATCTGTCCTGTTGCTGAGCCGCCATGCCAGAACACAAGCCACAGAGCAGAGCAAAAGGCTGGAACTAAAAAAACTGCACCATGCGGAGGGGGGGTGGGCGGGGAGCTGAGAAGTAGGGAGAGAGGAAGAAGCAAAGCTGCCTCTCTGAAAGGAAGATGAAAGAGAGAGAGAGAGAGATCTCAGGCGGGAAGCTGAAGATCAGCCTGGCTCAGCGGATGAGGGAGAGAGTGGATGTGGTCTGTCTCTTAAAGAGATGAAAACCATAACAGCTTGTCTTCAACAAGCTCCTCCCATAAAAACTCAAAGATTTATAATGAAAAGTAGGCCAAAAGATTCTAACAGATTCAGAGGAGGTGGATGAGTCCATAGTAACAATGTTTTTCAGCCTTAGCATTACCATAAGACATAGGAACTCAGTCAGAGTCTGAGGTAGAAGACACTAGATCTGCACAAAATCAGAATGTACAGGAACTGAAAATGACATAGAAATTCCTATGCTGGATCTCTCTGGGAAAATAAAGGAGACTATCTCCCCCTAGTGTCATCAGATAATAATGTCTGAAACGGATTATCTTCCTTTCAGATGATACAGCACTACAAAGCTGAGACAGGGATGTCACAACTTAAAAAGAGCAACAGCAGCTTGAAAAGCAGGATTCTACTTTTGGCACATTTGACAGAAATGGGTTCTCAGATCTATAATGCTGAGAATCAAATAATCCCTGCCTTTGCCGCTTTCCACAGGCTCTGACTTTTGCAAAAGTAAGGAGCAGCCTGCCTAGTCTAGGCAAATGTACAGTCAGCCTTGGTTATACCCAGGTCCAAGTGAGACCTGGACTATAGTTAGAGCCCGACTGGTAAGAACCTACACTCCCAACACTTTTATAAGCACTCCTGGCCTCTGATTGGGAAAGAATATTTTTGTTCAAAGTCAGCATTAGCGAAAACCAATAAGAACAGTGATCTCCATTCCAGCAATGGAGACAAATACTGTGGTAATCTTGGAGATCTCTATCATAGCTGCTGACAGTTGTAAGAGCTGCGGGCCTCTTCCCACAGCCTGGTTCCTGGCACCTGGATAGCTTATGCCCCAAAATAACAATACACAAACTGTATTCATTTAAACACTGCTTGGCCCATTTCTATTAATGTGTGTAGCACCCATGTGCACTTACCAGGAAAATTCTAGCCTACGTCCATCCTGGATTGGAGCTTCATCGCGTCTGCTCGGGAGAGGGAAGCATGGCGTTTGAGCTCACTTCCTCTTCCTCTCAGCATTCTGTTCTGTTTACTTCACCCACCTATGTTCTAACCTATGAAGTCAAGCAGTTTCTTTATTAATTAACCAATGACCTTCCTCTGTCAGCTGACTCTATCTTGTCTCCCACCTGAATGTGTGCTTCAGCAATAGCAGCAATATTGAAAGCAGATGAGAGGGAAAAAGTATAATCCACCATGGCTTATGACTCCAATTGCCAAAACTAAGAATAGCCAAATAATCAATCACTGGAATTTAGGGGGATGCTCCTATATCATGCTGCTTGGGACTACATTCTGGCTACTTGCATGAAAGTCTCTCTTTCTTCATGGATCTGGATGACTGTTATTCTAGGCTTCAAACTGCTGCTTGCTGCTGACATTTTATGATATCCATGTCAGATTCCACAAGAACAATGTTTAAATGCATGATTAGAGATTTCCGTGTAGTTATTGTGTGCGTGCCTGAAAGTAAATGCTTGTATTATAAGTAGAAATGTTATATTCTAGCCCTGGACTGATCATACCCAGTTTTCATTCGGTAACCAACAGTGTCATGATGTTTGTATGATTTTATGTGTTTTTTCACCACTTCTACATCTCTTCTGCTGTGGGACAATGGTCTGTCACCTCTCACTTGAATTTTAAATAAACGCTGGTTGGCCAGTAGCCGGGCAGGAAGTATAGGCAGGGCAACAGTGATCAGGCAGAAAGTAGAAGCATGACAACGAGAATTAGGGGAAGATGGAAGTTTCAGTGTGCAGTTGTCACCCTGATGCAGAGGATGCAAGATGTGACTGCCTCGCCAAAAAAAATACCAAGCCACATGGCTTACACAGACAAGAATAATGGGCTAATGTAAGATACAAGAAAGAGTAAATAAGAAGCCTGAGTTAATAGGCTAATCAATTTATGATTCATGTAGACCTCTGTGCGTTAATTTGGGACTAAACAGCTGTGAGTGGCGTGATTAACATAGAGGGACTGGGTAGGACAGAAAACTGGTCAACACACTTGGAATTTATTTTGGTTTCTCAGTGACAATTCATACTCATAAATTATTCTGTTCTGTGTTAACATGTGAATGTTGAAATCTTCAAAAAATTCAATACATTCCCTTCACTAGAATTCCTCGCCAATCACTGTGTCATCTTGGTACATTTAACTACTCTCTATTTTGTGACATCTGTATTCAGATAAATGAACTGTGTCCATGGATATAGGGTCTATTACTAGCACATGGGCAGACTCTCAGGACTAGCATAAGTGAGGAACTTTATCTTTTCCCTTTCAACAGCTGACAAAATAACTTATGCCACTGTGATAACTTTAAGGCTTTACTATTCTTCCACCACATAATTAGAATGTCTCGCAGATTTTATAGGAATAGAATTATGAGTGTAAACACAGCTAAAAGTAATTCAGGAAAACAAGAGTACTGACAATTCCCTGACATAGAAGATACATTGGAGAGCTATATCTCACTGTCAGAATTACAGTTTTTCTTACAGATATGTAATTTGTCAATCGTGGTATTCAAGCTGACCAGGGAAACTCAGAAAACTTACCATCACTCCCTATGGCTCTTGGCCTGGGATCTGATGGTAATGCTAGTTTTTCTGATTTTTAATACGAGTCTTCTAATAAGAGTTGCCAATGGTTCATGTTTCCAATCCAATCTGGTTGCTAATACAGTCTTCTAACAGTCTGTGTAGACTATAAACAGAAAAGAAAAATAACGTGGGGTATATCGCTCAGAGACCCCACAAATATTTCTTTTTTGTAACTAATTATCCTACTACCTTCCTCTCTTGTGTGATTCAGATTGCATACCTCATTTATGTGTGTCATAAGAAGGGCATATAGTTTTCAAATTATAAGGCACCTTGCAAGGTGACTGCAGGTGCCATCTTTGCAAAGGGTGACCACAAGACCACCACCAATGTTTTTAATGTTAAAGGAGATGCTTTACCTCCATCTTGACTAAAGACAAAAGGGACAGGTCAGGTGACCTATCCACTATCTTTACTTGCCTTGCCTTGTTATTTATTCATGCCTCTGTCTTTTAGTTGCTCTTATAGACTCTGTTGCTTGTGACATGTGTGTACAGTGATCTGCATTTTGGCAGGGCCTCCAAGAGTACCCACATCATGCAGGGACTCTACCTACCTGTAACAGACATTATACTGACCCCCTGACAACAGGCAGGATGAACCCAGGCACTACTTTTGCAGTCCAGTGTCCTATGGCTTCTATTTTACTACATATGTAAGCAGGTGCAAAATGTCCCTTTAAGAAGCAAGTTTTCCCCTTCCCACTCTCTTTACCCAGTGCTCTTCTGAAGATACAGGCACATCCTTACCTCTCCTTTCTCTTCTAATTTCTCTCTGTATTTCTGTTTCTCTCTTCCCTCCCACACTCCATGTATATCAAAAAGTCACAAATAAGCTCTGACAACCTGGCATGTCTGGTCCTCATAAGACATAAGTTCTCAACTTCAAAATGGACCCTTTGTGCATCAACGTTTACCTCGCATTGTTTTACAGCATTTCCTGCATATAAAATCTCTTAAACATAAAAATGAGGTTCTCATCTCTTTCTTTCTGAAACTAAGTTCCTCTTCACTATTTCTTACACTATTAAATTGATGTATCTACATATAAAGCACCCATCTGTTGCTTGTAGGTGATATTCTGAAATATTCCCTTTATCACATTCTAGTAATCCTAAACAATTCCTCTGCCTTTTTTGCTGTGTAAGAGCCACTACCTTAGAAAATGTGTTCCCTGTGATTCACTTATTCTTAAATCCATAATGCATAAGCAAGCAAATTAAACGATGACTTATTGTCTTGCCCCACGTACCTAGGTTATTTGTATAATGGAAAGCTCAGCTTGTTTTTATGATGGAAAAAAGCAAATGAAGGCAAAACTGGAAAGACCCAGTGCATGATAGGGCATAAATCATATAATGCAGCACAGTGAAAGAGAATATGCCATATCATTTTGATTTAAATTGTCTAGTGGGTGGAGTTTTTTTAAAGGAAATATAAACATTATGAAGCATTGCGTCTCTAACATTTCCAATTGCACACCAAAGCTGGCAGACCCTCTTTTCTTCTAGATCTTACTGGCAAAATCATAATTTGGGCATGGATCTCATATGGTGCAAATTATAGTGAGCTTTCCAGTTCCAGCCTTCTTAAAGACAGGACTCAAAGGTATGGAAATAATTACATCTTCTTTAGACAGATAAAACTTATTTTCCCCTTGAACTGACTATTCTAGACCTTCAGAGAGAACTCAGTGCTTCAGATAGCCAGACAAGTTTTATATCACTGAGCTTTCACCTTAGGCTATTTTATTATTTTCTTCCCTTCTTACACATCATCACGGGGAAACCCTAGAACGTCATGTCTTTGGCAAGTCCAACAGAGTTATCTAGTACACACAAAAGGGGGTGAAGGAGCCTGAATTAGGGAAGGGTAACATATGTAACATATGCATAACACTGATTTGTAAGGCCATTGCTATTATTTGTCAGATATTCCAGCTAACCACTCGCTGTTCACATATATCATACATCATACCCCATATGGTGGCCACAGGAAAGGAAAGACACAAGTCCCCACCAATGCAACAGCAATTGGTGATATCCCTTTGAAGCAGCACCTTCATGCCTATACCACTGAGCTCTCGAAGTAAGCACACATACTTACTAGTAGCCCTATGAGTTCTGGACAAATCTTTAAATCTCTTAGGAAAGTCAGCCTATATCAAATATTATCTACAGAGATACATAACTTTCCTTTCTAACTTACTCAAGCTACTTTCTAAGGAGTTCCTAGTACTAGCCACCTTTAACTAAGTGCAAAAAATGCTTGAATTTATTTCAGTACTTCATAAAACTGCAAGACAACTTCATTCTTTAAAAATTATGATTAGTTCCCATTTTCCAGACTGTTTATTCTTAAGTGGATATACATAACTATGTATAACATGAGGAACCTGAGCCGTAATGGGGATTTTCAGGGAAGTAACTATATACTCGAAGAAATCCTGATTGTCATGTAGGAGGGTCTCCTTTCTATGTGTTGCTTTCATTGGTTGAATAAAGAAAATTGCCTTGGCTTTTGATAGGGAAGCCCTTAGTTGGGCATGGTAGACAGAACAGAATTCTGGGAGGAAGAAGGCTGTGTGGCAGACGCCATGACTCTCCTCTCTGAGATGAACTCTGGTTAGACTCATGCAGGTAAGCCACAGTCAAGTGGCAATACAGATTATTCGAAATGAGTTAATCAAGATGTGAGAGTTAGCCAAAAAGAGGCTAGAACTAATGAGCCAGGCAGTAATTTAATTAATACAGCTTCTGTGTGGTTATTTCGGGAGTTAAGCTAGCCAGGCAATGGGAAGTGGTCCACTGCTCGTTTTGCAACATTTCCTGTGGGTTCTTCACTGCTGAGATATTTTTTTTTGTTTTGATGAATGTTTTATTGTTACAGGTTCAAAGAAAGTAATAAATCCAGGTATTAACAACATGCGTGATAGAGACGGGTAGAAGAGTTATAACAAAGAGGGAAAACCGCTACCACATGTTTTAGGGCTTATCTGATAATGCTTAGTTCGAGTTGTTGAAAGATAGTAGTCAGATACATTAACTCAGTCAATCTTTCTAATGCTGTGACCCTTTATTACAGTTCCTTGTGTGGTGGTGACCCCCAACCAGAAAGTTATTTTTCCTGCTACTTTCTAACCCTAATTTTGTTACTTGTATGTATCATAATGTTAATGTTTTTGGAGATAGCGATTTACCAAGGGGCTCATGATACACAGGTTGAGAAGCACTGCTCTAAAAGTGTTTGGTTGGTAGTTGAAAGGAAAATAGGTTAGACACAAAATTATATACAGTTGATATTTAGTAAGAGAACACACACAAAAAAAAACAAGATAACTGGGGTCTGGATCTATAACATCCCAACTCTGCCATGATATTTGGGCTGATGGGACTTAGAACATATGTAACAGTGTTAAATATTTTTGGATTTTACAATCAAAATCTGCTAGGTATGATCTTAAGGAAAAACCTTATACAACATTCTAAAGGAAAGACTGAAATTTTTCATATATTCATTAAAGGTATGATTACATTAAGTACTTAAATGAGAAGCAATAAAAGTTGTATGAACAAATTATTTTAAATTCATATTTCACTAAATTAATCATTTGCATCACTAAGAATAATCCTCAGCAATAAGAACATTATAATAGCTTAGTTAAAAAGAAAGAACCAACACGTATCTGAAAAAAGGAATGAAAAGAATTTATGTCAAGATACATTTTTGAAGTAGGAAAAAACTGGGAATTAAAGACAATAGTCTGAAAAAATGAGAACACTAAGGAATTTTCTGATTTGGACAACTGAATAGATGCCACTGACACAAAATGCCAGCAATGACAATTGTGACATTCATGGTGCACATCTTCCCAAAGCTGAATTGAATCTGTCTGCAAAAGCTTGTAAACATATAGACGTAAACATTTGGAACATTGCCAGGAGAATTTTAGAAAACCAAAATATAGTAGTGAGTGTTGCTGGAGGATTGCACTACCTGTCTGTGCACCAGTATGCACCTGTAGTCTTCCATTCTCTGTGATAAGAAAACAAAAAGACAATAGGCCAGAATCTGGTGATGAAGACATGGGTGCAAATTAATATATTTGAACCACAGAATATTTAATGAATATCATTCATGGTTTTATTTTATATGGGGATGGTTTAATTTTATTTTATAAGGGCATGTAAGAATTTTTCAGAAAAAATAATACAGAGGAAGAAAACAAAATAAAATAAGGAAATTCAAATAGTTCAGAATAGAGTCTAACACTTCTAGAGAAACAGGTACAAACACAATAGAAAATAATAAGGTTGAGTCCTACAGAGAAGGCACCCTGAGAGTTCAGGATTGTCTGAAACAACACAAAAACAAAAAAGAAAGTTAAAGGAGAGTTTTCTTATGTATGATTAGGGACAGTATGAGGGACATATACACAGTATTGAATTTATTCATTTCTTTTGGAATTCTGTGATTTTTTTTTCAATGTCCATGCATTCTGAAAATATTTCAGTTCTTTTTTTTTCTGGTAATTCTTTCTTTTTTTTATTGAGAAAAAAATTTCCGCCTTCCCCCTTCCCCCACTCCTCTCCCCCTCCCCCCACTCCTCTCCCCCTCCCTCTGCAGTCTGAAGAGCAGCCAGGGTTCCCTGCCCTGTGGAAAGTCCAAAGTCCTTGCCCCTCCATCCTGGTCTAGGAAGGTGAACATCCAAACTGGCTAGGCACCCTCAAAGCCAGAACATGATGCAGGATCAAAACCCAGTGCCAATGTCCCTGGCTTCTCAGCAGCCCTCATTGTCCGCCATATTCAGAGAGTCTGGTTTTATCCCCTGCTTTTTCAGTCACAGTCCAGCTGGCCTTGGTGAGCTCGCAATAGATCAGCCCCACTGTCTCCGTGGGTGGGTGCACCCCTTGTGGTCCTGACTTCTTTGCTCATGTTCACCTCCTTCTGTTCCTCATTGGGACTTTGGGAGTTCAGTCCAGTGCTCCAGTGTAGGTCTCTGTCTCTATCTCCATCCATCGCCAGATGAAGGTTCTATGGTGATATGCAAGATATTCATCAGTATGGCTATAGGATAGGATCATTTCAGGTTCCCTATCCTCATCTGGCCCAGAAACTAACTGTGGACCTCGCCTTGGGCATCTGGAAGCACCTCTAGGTCCAAATCTCTTGCCAACCCTAAGATGGCTCCCTTAATTAAGATATGTGCTTCCCTGCTCCCCTATCCAAACTTTCTTTATCCCAATCATCCCATTTCCCCAAGTTCTCCCCATCCTACCCTTCTCACTTGAGACCCATTTTCAGAAATAGTTTATATTACTACACAGACAATGTTAGGGCTAAAGGAGGAGATCCACTACATTTGCTTTGAAATTTAAAGCTAGTTTTTTATTTGTTTGCTTATTTCTCATATACCATACTTTGAGTCCTGAGAAAAATGGCTTCCCAGGAGTATATAAAAATTAAATTAAAATAAAAGATTGAATGAGAGCCACACAGCTCATTGTATCAACATGTTGAATTTATGTTAAGCTTCCTTTATAATATCTTGATTTTCACTCCAGAATTTATATATTGTTTTTTGTATTTTGAAAGCATTTAGCCAATTTTTTTCTGCACTATTTTAAAATAGGGTGCCACAACCACTTCTGAATCAATTCAAGAACAGGATATGAGATAGCTTAACTCTACATAAGAGGAGATGAAAATAAGTGCCACCATGTTCATGAGCAAAGTGAGCACATTGTTTACACCAATGCTCAAATGACACAATTCGGTGGATACCTAAACAAAAGGCAAAATAAATACATCTGCTTTTATGTAGTGCTCATTAGGACACCATTTTTTATGAAGATAGGAGGCAAGACTCTAAGGCAGATCCCATAAGTCATAGTCAAACAGACACACACCTACACATAAATAGAAATAAATCTGAAAAAAGGCAAGAAACATAATAATAAATGGGTGCAAAATAATATTAATCTGTCTTATGGGGAAAGTATTTAAACATCTCTAATCAGTATTCTATGCTCTTCTTTCAGAAGTCTTTTTCTTAACTTCATCTATTATGACATAATTTTAGTTAGCAATGACTTCTAGTTTATTTGAAACTATCATAGATAGATAATTGCTTGATGCTGTTTAGTTATTTTGGGATATGATAGACGTTCACTGTTAAAGAGGGTAAAGAAATCATGCCCCACATGCAATTATATCAGAACACAAGTGTAATTGTAAGAAATGGGTCTGGGGTCTGTGTGTGTGTGTGTGTGTGTGTGTGTGTGTGTGTGTGTGTGTGTGTGTTTGTCTGTATGTTTACCCATAGACAACATTAGATGCAATCTCCTAAAAGTCAGTGCTAAAAACTTCTATACATTGACTACATTATGTTGACATTCTGTGCTGCTTAAGTATGTATCTTTAAATTCATGATAAAATTGAGTAGAAATATAGTATTCATATATGAAATTCTCTACTATATGAAATATGTATATACACGCATATATATTAACACATATCCATATACATAGCAGCAGGAGCTTGAAGCCGGATCTGACACATGTGAAATAAAGAAGTCCTCAGCCCCATGATGCTGGGAATCAAACAATCTCTGACTTTGATGATTTCCACAGGCTCTGACACCTGCATATATCAGGGCCAGTCTCCCTTGTCGCTGACGGTTTACAGTCGGGCTGGTTATAGGCAGGTCCAACTAAGACCTGGCCTATAGCCAGATCCGACTGGTAAGAACTCTCCCTGCTGCCGCTTTTATTTGCACTCCTGGGCTCTGATTGAACGAGTGTCTGCATTCAAATTGCGCATGAATTAAGAACCACCAATGAAGGCAAATCCTGCTGTATCCTTGGAGATCGCCATGAGAGCTGCTGATTCATTCTCGTCTCCCCCGTGAATGTGTGCTGCAGCAGAAACAGCGAAATCGAAAGTGGAAGAGAGGAAAAAATGTAATTTACCCTGGGCTCACTCCCATTATCTAAAACAGAAATTATTAACCTCTGGAGAGTATGGGGTGATGCTGTATCTGACGACCTGGACTGTGCATGTGGCTATCGACATAACAGTCTCCGTTTCTGCCATGATCTGACTTTTTCTGATTCGTGACTGAAAAATGATGCCTTACAGCTGAGATTTTTTTGATATTTCATATCATATTTCCCAAAAGAAATGCTTAAGTTCTTAAATTCCAGTTGTCCTCACATGTTTATAGAGACATTCGTACCTGTGTGTGTGTGTGTTTGTGTGTGTGTGTATGAGTGCCCTATATGAAAAGCTAGTAAATGGAAATGTTACTCTCTTGCTCTGCTCTGAACATCTTAAATTTGCTTACTCTATACAGAAATGTCAAGAAGCTTCAAAATAATCTGTGTTATTAATTTTTGAGAACATTATTCATAATACTTTTTATAATCCCACCATTTGAACTTTTGTTTGTAGGATTTTATGTGTGGCTCAACACATGTCTGTATACACTTGCCATTAATTTTAATTTCACAGAGAGAATTCACGCTCATAAAATACACTGTTCAGCATTAATATATAAATATTGTAATTTTGAACAAATTCACTACGTTACCCTCCCTAGAATTCCTCTCCAAGCAGTACTCCATCCTTTGGACACATTTACTTTCTTTTCTGTGACATGTGTGTTCAGGCAAACAACCTGTGTGTGCATGTATAAATGGTCTACATACTAGCACATTTCCAAATCTCAGGGCTCTCAGGGCTGAGCTGACGAATCTAGCTTTCCAGCTTCATCAGCAGAATAAATACATAAGCATCACTGATAATAATTTGGCATTAGGAATCATTGACAGGATTATTAGAAAGTTCTGTGTCTTTTAAAATCACAGATTTATGCATGCAAAAGTATATTTATTTGGACATGGTAAAGCATACGAGATATTGCAAGAGAAAGCAACTGAGACATCCACAGTACAAGTTTATTCAGGTATCTTTCACATACTAGTTGGATGCAATGTAAATCAGCAATGTCATACTGACACAGTGTTTCTCACAAGTATGGAATTTACCTGTCAAGGAATGGGAGCTTGTCAGTAAAACTCAGAGATCTTACTGTTGCTTCCTATATCTCCCTGCCTGGGATTGACTTGTGATGTTTGTTTTCCTGGTTTTTAATGTGTGAATTCTAATAACAGGTGCCAGTGTTTCTTATTCTACTCCGGAAGGTTGGTGATAGCTATATCTATCTAAAAGGCAGTCCAGACACTAAACAAAATAGTAAACAAAGAGGTTAACTCAGAGACACCACGGATGTTTTGTTGTATATTACTGCATGTTATACTATGTTTCTATCTCTGATCTATCTATTGCATTTTCAAATTTTTGTTACACAGCTTTCAACCTTATTAGTCTTCCACCTGGATTAACGATTAATTTCAATTAAAGATATCTGTTGTATTTTGTAATTCACACAATATGGAGTAATAATAATGCTGTGAATTCCCCAGTGTTTCAAAATCTCTACACCCTGAAAAATTGTGAATTTTCTTTATGTTTGAAAATAAGGTCCTTTTAATTATTTCTTGCACTATTCATGTCTAAGAGACTGTCCCCTATGCTGTTAAAATACCTACTGTAACTATTCATCAAATGTGGCTGTTTGAATGTCAATAGCACAGCTAAGAGAACTACAAAATCAAATCTGATTACTTGATTAAATTACCATCTTCTCCAAATGTTATAGCTTTTCAACAAGTAGCCCTTCATTCTGTATTAGTGGATAGATTCCCAAAAGGCATGCCTGAAGTTTCCATTATATCTTACTTGGCAAATGTAGACTTATACAATTCACGGAACAACAAATTTGCCTTATGCATTAACCTACCCTGTCACACATGGCTAGGGAGACTGTGGATCCAGAAGCACTTTCATCTGCACATTACCTGAAGTAATATCATTTCTAATTGTGACATATAGAGGTGTGTGTGTGTGTGTCTGTGTCTGTGTGTCTGTGTCTGTGTACCCAGAGACAACATTAAGTCTAACTATCTAAAATATCAATACTAAAAAGTTCAATATACTCAAAATATTGTGTTCACATTCTGTACTTGTTATGCATGTACTTTTAAATGTACAATAAAGTTATTTCAAGAACAAGTATAATTATTTGGACATGGTTAAGCGTACGAGATATTGCAAGAGAAAGCAGACAAAAGTGGGAACAAGTATAAAAACAGTACTCATATATGAAATTTCTACTATATAATATATGTATATACAAGGATAGATACTAACTCATATGCATATACATAGCAGCAGTAGCTTGAAGCAGCATCCTATTTCTGGTGCATGTGAAAGAAACTGGTGCTCAGGCACCCTAATGCTGAGAATTAAACAATCCCTGACTCTGCTGATTTCCACAGGCTCTGACACCTGTATATATCAGGAGCAGTCTGCCTTGTTGCTGAAAATTTACAGTCAAACTGGTTATAGGCATGACTATAGCCAGATCCGACTGGTAAGAACGCTCCCTGCTGATGCTTTTATGTGCACTCCTGGGCTCTGATGAACAAGTGTCTGCATTCAAATTGAGCACGAATTAAGAGCCACCAATGAAGGCAAATCCTGCTGCACTCTTAAAGATCATAGCTATTGATTCATTGTTGTCTCCTCCGTGAACGTGTGCTGCAGCAGAAGCAGCCAAATAGAAAGTGGAAGAGAGGGAAAAATGTAATTTACCTTGGGCTTTGATTCCAATTATCAAAATGAAAATATCAACAACTATAATGCATAGTGTGATCCTCTATCAGGCAGCCTGGACATTGCATCTGACTATCTACAGGACAGTCTCGATTACTACCTTCGAGCTGACTATTTGTGACTCTGGGCTGCACAATGCTGCTTGCGGCTGATATTTTCTGATATATCATATTAGATTCCCCAACTGCAATGATTACATACTTAAATTCCTGTTGTTCTCACATGTTTATATATACGTATGTGTGTTGTGAGTGTATGAGCGTCCGTGTATTTTGGTGTGTGAATGAGTGCCTGATATGAAATGCTTGTTAGTGAAAATGTTCATTTCAAGTTCTGCTCAATCATCCCCAATTTTTTCATACTGTATCCAACAGTCTCATGATGATTTGGCAATAATCTAAGGCATTTATTTTAGAATGAAATATTCATAAACCTATTTTATTCTCAACAATTGCACAGATTTCCATATTTTTTCATGTGTGTGTAGAGAAATGTTTGCATGAATTTGGCATCAATATTCTTCTGACATTGACAATTCATTCTTGTGTTATATTTTGTTAAGCATTCCTTGTAGAATATTGAAATTATGAATAAATCAAGTCTGAAAAGAGAAGCTGTAGCTGCAGAAGCCGGATCATACTTCTGGCATACATGAAAGAAACGCGTGCTCAGCACAGTAATGCTGACAATCAAACAATTCAGACTCTGCTGATTTCCACAGGCTCTGACACCTGTATATATCAGGAGCAGTCTGCCTTGTCGCTGACAGTTTACAGTCGGGCTGGTTATAGGCAGGTCCAAGTAAGACCTGGCCTATAGCCAGACCGACTGGTAAGAAGGCTCCCTGCTGCCGCTTTTATTTGCACTCCTGGGCTCTGATTGGACAAGCGTCTGCGTTCAAATTGAGCACGAATTAAGGACCAATAAGAGGAGTGATCTCAATTCCACCAATAGAGGCAAATCCTGCTGTACACTTTGAGATCTCCATCAGAACTGCTGATTCATTCTTGTCTCTCCCATGAACGTGTGCTGCAGCAGAAGCAGCAAGCTGCTGCAGAAGCAGCGAAATCGAAAGTGGAAGAGAGGAAAAAGTGTAATTTACCCTGGACTCTGACTGCAATTATCAAAAGGAAAATATCAACCTCGGACAGAATGAGGTGATGCTCTATCAGACGACCTGGGCTGTGCATGTGACTATCTACATAACAGTCTCCGTTTCTGCCATGATCCGGCTTTTTCTGATTCTGGACTGATAATTGCTGCCTGCAGTTGAGCTTTTCTGATTTTTCATATCAGCTTCTTCAAATGAAATGCTTAAGTTCTTAAATTCCAGTTGTTCTCACATATTCATAGAGACATACGTATATGTGCATGTGTGTATGTGCATGTGTGCATGTGTGTGTGTGTCAATGAGTAACTGATATGAAAAGCTTTTAAATGGAAACATTATTTTCTTGCTCTGCTCTGAACATCCTAAATATGCTTACTGTATACAATAATGTCAAGATGCTTAAAAATAATCTGAGGTATTAATTTCAGAGAACGTATATGTGCATGTGTGTATGTTCATGTGTGCATGTGTGTGTGTGTCAATGAGCCACTGATATGAAAAGCTTTTAAATGGAAACGTTGTTTTCTTGCTCTCCTCTGATCATCCTAAATATGCTTACTGTATACAATAATGTCAAGTGCATTGCTCTGGAAACCTATCAATGTTTCTTTCACATTGTCACCTATTGTACTATGATTCTGTCTCTGACTCTATGCTTTGCATTTCCAACTTTGCATTGCACAACTTTTAACCTTTTTGTCTGCTACCTTGTTTAAAAGCTAAGTTTCAATTAAGTATATCTACTGTACATTTTTAATGCCCACACATATGGAATAAGAACAATGCTGACAACTCCCCTGTGTACAAAATCACTTCATACTGAAAAATATATTTTCACTTATTTTTGAAAATAAGTTCCTTTTAACTGTTTCTTGCACTATTTGTAACTTGGAAACTGTTCCCTAAATCAAAAATTAATTTGCTAATCCTATTCATACCAATACTGCTGTTTTTATGTAAAAAAAGCACAGCTAACAGAACTACAAGAGCAAATCTGAATACTTGATTAAATTACCATTTTCTCCAAATTTAATAACTTGCCAATATTTAGCCTTTCATAGTGTATAAGTGGAAAGTTTCATAGTTTCCCAAAGGCATGTCTGAAGTTTTCATTCTATCTATCTTTACTACAACAAACATATATCATTCACAGGAACACAAATTGTACCTAGTACAGTAACTAGCCTACTATACAGGACTAGGGCGATTGTGGTCAGAGAAGCACAACTTTCTTCTGAGACTTACCTGAAGACATAAATTTATAATTGTGGTTATAAATAAAATACATATACCCATAGACAACATTAGTTCTGTCAGGGAAATGCATCATTTTACGATTCAACAACTGTTATAATAGCTAAGAATTTATCAAGTTTTGTCTAACCACAAAATTCTCTTTTATTTCTAGATACAAAATATATTGCATGCAATGGGCTTACACAGTTTATGATCTGAATGAAGCTGAAGACATTTCTAATCATAGTGTAGAGAGTAAGGAAATGTCAAATTACAAAATTTTGAAAATTTGAATTCCAAAATAAAATACACATGTACCAGAAACAAACAGAAAAATGTTGTTTAGTGTAGTCACACCATTAATTTTCATGGTAATGCAGATCAAAAACTAATTAACCACTCAGACATAGCAGAATATTCTATAAAAAAGTTGGGTGCTAAGATATAATTATACCATTTGCACTGTTTAACTGCCTTGATAGGATGTTCCATTCCAAATGTCAATGCTAAAAAATGTTACTCATAATCACCAATTTATCAATACACAGTGGGTTATTTAGGTATACATTTGTGTTGTGTGATCAAATAATTTTAATAAAAAGTGGTATTTATTTCAATATTTTGTAGAATAGTCATAGTATTAGAGAGGGAAGCAGAAAGAAGTGTAAAGATATAAAAATAGTGCTCAGTTTCAAATTCTCAACAAGGTTAAAGATGCATTCGTATGTATACATATGTATATGTATATATACTAACACGTACACACACAAACATACACATATACACATTCACATCCAAAAAAGAAAATAATTTGGATTGGAAAAGATTTAGAGATTATTGCAATTGCACATCTCATATCATTAAAATATTTAAGGATATATTCTAAGTTGCAGAAGTCTTTTAATTCCTTGTTATCGAAGGCTGTTTTTACAGTTTTCCATGAGGGGTCCCACAGACTGTTTTCAAATCAAGGTTATGCCTCCCAACACGATAGCAAGCTAGGCTGTATACTCAGAGAAAGAAGGGCAGAGTCAGAGAAAAGCCATGGAGCCACCAGAAATAGACTCTGGGAGCTTTAGCCAAATAAGCCACAGACACATGGCAATATACAGATGAATAGAAATGGATTAAATTAATATGAATTAGCCAAGAAGACTAGAGCTAATGGGCCAAGCAATGATTTAATTAATACAGTTTCTGTGTGATTATTTTGAGTCTAAGGTAGCCAGGATGGATGGGAACAAACAAGCAACTTTCTTGCAACAGATGATGCTACAAGCTGCTCGACTATATCCACATAAAACCTGAGAAAGCTTGAAAAAGAATTCTAGATATTAAAAAAAACACAAATTTTAGTCACACTTCTGTTCTGAATGGGCTTTGCTTGGGGCAGCATGCTGTGTCTCCTTTAAGACTGGTCTTGCTGATTCAGCAGAGGCAGCCACTGAGTTTTAAAGTGCAGCTTCCTGGGCCATGCTGCCAGAGAGAACTCTGGCTATGGAGCATTTGAATGGCACTTGTGGGTCAGGGTGTGTGTGTGCACACAGGGAAAGTAGCTAAGACCATGACCATGGCTCACCGCTTCCCAGCAGGGCAGGCAGTGGGATCAGGATTGCTAGGGTTTCACAGGCAGAAAAGCATGGCAGATTCTTGACTCCATGCACAGAGATATTTTCAAACTATGCAGTGCTCTGCAGTGCTCTGCACAGCAGATTTAGCTATTACTCAGATAAAAAGGGTTTATGTGTTCCATGCTCATTTTCAGAGTTAAAATACTGAGCAAGACTCCTGCCTGACAGCCACAGAGCTGGTAGTAATAGTACTTCCACCATTTTGAAAATGGAGAGAGGTGGAGCCAGGATCAAGAGCAGCAGGAACCAAGACACTTACTACCATTTTAATAGCTCTTCAAGACAGTAAAGAGTTACAGATAGTGAGCCATGTAGTGGTGGTACACGTCTTTAATCCCAGCACTCTGGAGACAGAGGCAGTCAGATCTCTGTGAGTTTGAGGCCAGCCTGGTCAACAATAGCTAGTTCCAAGATAGGCTCCAAAACTACAGAGAAACTCTGTCTCAAAAAACAAAAACAAAAGCAAAAAAAAAAGAGTTACAGATAACACAATATGAACAGATTCAGACATTAAAAAAAAACTCTAAATGGGGCACAGTGTTGGGTAAATGTGCATACACTTGGGAGAGAGAAGCAAAATAGTATAGAGAGTAAAAGAGGTAAATTGTTTTTAAAAAGTCTTAAGAGACAAAGTATAGACAGTCAGATTAAAAGAAGTTAAGAAAAGTAAGCCATGCAAAGGTGAACTATACACAGAGAGTCTGGATTATGTATATTATTGGGTTTTCTTTCAGATTTTTGACTGTGAAGGAGCTAAGTACAGAAAGACATCTCATTGTATAGGCTGATAAGCTAAACCAGCATGTATATTATAAAGATATCTTGACTTCAGGGTTCGGGTCTAAGGCTATGTTGCTTTATAGTTATAGTTTTCCTTAGTTATGATAAAATATAAAGAAGATATAAATATTGTAACTGTAATTCATTTTTGATAACTTTTTGTTATATGTAATTTTACTATGTTAAAATTAAAACCTTCCATTTTGTTTAAATAGAAAAGGAGAAATGGTGTGGGAGGTCTTTCTGTCTATGTGTTGCTTTTATTGGTTAATGAGTAAAATGCTTTGAACCTATGGCAGGGAAGAACAAAACTAGGCAGGGAAAGCTAGACTGTGTGTTGGAAGAAAGAGAGCAGAGAGAAGCCATGGTGCTGCCAGAGATAGATGCTGCAATCTTTAGCTGATAAGCCACAGGCACATGGTGATATACAGATAAATAGAATTAGGTTAAGTTAATATAATAGCTAGCCAATAATAAGCTAGAGCTAATGGGCCAAGTAGTGTTTAAGTAATACAGTGTCTATGTGATTATTTCAGGTCTAAGCTATCCAGGCATCCGGGAACCAACAAGTGATTTCTTTGTAAAACTCATGCAAAGTCTCTTAATCACCCCCAAAAACGTTTTCTTCTATTTCTTTTCAAAAATAATGTCATCTTAACTATTAAATGCACTACTAAAGTCTCATAGACTGATCTCTAAGTCATTAATATAACTATTATTTCTACTCATAACACTCCTGCTCTGTTAATGTCCAAACTACAATTAACAGTACTTTAAACCATCTAAGTCAACTTGTTTATTTTTACAAGTTCTCTAATTACTAGCACTCTTAGGATATTAGAACCTTGTTCCCCACAGACATATATGAAGCTTTCACACTATATTGATTTAGTAAGGCAAAAGTATATCAATCATAGAAGTACAAATTATGACCAATATAATAACCTAGCCTACTAAACATGGCTTGTAAGATCATAGCACAGAATCAGAACGTTCATCTGCAAATTATCTGTAGCCATATACTTTCTAACTGTATTATAAATATTCATCCTTATACACAAAGCAAAATTAGCTGTAAGTGTCTGCAATAAAACATCATTTTATAGCATTACTGAATAATTTCACAGCTGCTCAAACAGCTAAGAACTCACAAAGTTTGGTGCAGTCACACCTGATCAATACAAACAACTCTCCTTAATTTCTAACCTAAGAATATATTGTATATAGTAGACAGAAAAATTTAATCTTCCAAAGAAATATGAAATCAACTGTAAGGAGAGTGAATTCTAAAAAGGATTTAAAATTTATAAGAAGAGGATTTTGAAAACTTGAAATACAAAAAAACAAACAGACAAACAAAGTTTTAAAAAAGTGTTTAGGACAATGTCACTATGACTTTTCACAGAAACACAGATAGAAATCTCTCTCAATGTCCCAATTTAGTAGAAATATAGAGAAATATGGATACGAAAAGAACACATTTCTACAGGACAATAATTTTGATAGGTAATACAATTCCAAAAGGTCAATAGTAAAAAGTTATTTATAATCACAATATTATGATCACATTCTGTTCTCATTAAGTATGCATTTTTATATGAAAGGTAAAGTTATGTTAAGAAGAATTTATATCTTTTTGGACTTCATAGGGCATACATGGTATAGCAGGAGGAAGCAGAAAGAAGTGTAAAATAGTATAAAAAATACTCAAATATGTAGTTCTCTATTATATCAAAGAAGCATATACAATAATGAATATGTAAATATATGCATTTACATATGCAAACACATTCATAAATACACATAAATACATGTATATACACAAATGTGAACTAATTTGTATCTATGCATTAATGCATGTTTATAAATATGCAAACAATTTCATATACATGCTGCACATGTACAAATATATATGTACATATATCTATATATACACATATGAAAGGAATTTAATAATATTTGCATATACATATTGTGACAAATACACATATTATTCCATGAAAGAATATGAGTCATCTCCCAAAATTGCTAGTTATGAGTTATTTGGTTTATTTGTTGGTCAAGTATGTCCTCATTGTCCCCCAAAAGATTGTCACAAACCATTTCTAAACTATAGTTAAAATTCTCAATACAATGATAGAAACTTATTTCTGAAATTCCTGCTTTCTTGTGTCAACATAGATTAGAAAAATATCTGAAGCATAGTTAAAAGCTTCAGTGAGACTGAGTACGTGTGAAAGGGCCGAAAGTTAATATGCCTGTTAATGGGGGGGGGCGTATCTCCACACTCACATGAGCTAAAAGCCCTAAAACAGTAAACAGTATTTTCTTCAGACATAGTTGATGGAGGAAGGTCATTGGTTAATAAAGAAACTGCCTTGGCCCATTTGATAGGCCAGCCCTTAGGTGGTTGGAGTAGACAGAATAGAATGCTGGGAATAAGGGAAGTGAGGTCAGAGACGCCATGCCACTCTGCACTCTGAGGCAGACACGATGAAGCTCGACCCAGGATGGACATAGGCTAGAATCTTCCCGGCAAGCGCACCTTGGGGTGCTACACACATGAATAGAAATGGGTAATCAAGATGTGAGAATTAGCCAGTAAGAAGCTATAGCTAATGGGCCAGACAGTGTTTAAAAGAATACAATTTGTGTGTTGTTATTTTGGGGCATAAGCTAGCCAGGCGGCCGGGAGCTGGGTGGCAGGAATGCAGCCTGCAGCTCCTTCAACACATAGTGTTGCCAGAAGGCGTTAAATATCGTGAATATAATGGTCTACATTTGAGGATTAAAATTAACTCCATGAGGTGGAAGAAATACCCTATATGCTAAAATGTCCAGGAAGCTGAGACTAAAATTTTCACAGATATATGCAAAGACTATTTTACTAATTTTGCTAAAGGAAAAAGTGATAAACTGAGTCTATCACTTATTGATATGCCCCTAATAAGAAAGGTTTATTCATTCACTAAACAGGGAATAACACAATGGTGTACAAATGGGATGTATCTCTAGTGCCAGAGAAACATTACCATACTATGTTGAGATGTTATGTATCTTTAACAATTCCCTCTCCAAAGCCTCAAATATTTATATTGAAAAGTAGACAGAAAGATTCTAACAGATTCATAGGTAGTGGATGGATCCATATTAACAAATGTTTTCTAGCCTCAACATTAGAATCAGACACAGAAACTCAGAGTCTGAGAAAGAAGACACAAGTGCACAGGCTCAAAATGTATAGGAATGGACAATGCCATAGCAATTCCCATGTTGGGTGTCTCTGGAAAAACAAAGGCAACTCTCCTCTAGTGTCATGAGATACTAATATCTGAAATGGATTATCTTCCTTGCAGATGATACTGAACTTCAACACTGAGACAGAGGTGTCACATGGTAAGTGAGCAGCAGTAACTGTAAAAGCAGGATCCTACTTTTGGCACATGTGACAGAAACATGTCTCAGATCTGCAATACTGGGAGTCAAACAATTCCTAACTTCCTATATATGTCTTGAGCTGATTGCCTCATCTCAAACAATGTACAGGTGGATTTTGGTCATACCTAGATTCAACTGAGACCTGGAAGATAGCCAGAGCCTGACTGATAAGAACCTGCACTGCTGATGATTTTATTTGCACTCCTGGGCTCTTATTGAATGAGTGTGTCCATTCAAATTGAGCAGGAATTAACAACCAATAAGGGACTGATCTTAATTCTACCAAGAGAGGCAAACCCTGCTGTATGCTTGGAGATCTCCATCAGTGCTGTTCATTCATTGTTGTCTCTGCTGTGAATGTGTGCTGCAGCAGAAAAGTAAAATCGAAAGTGAATGAGAGGAAAAAATGTAATTTACCCTCCGTTCTGACACCAATTATCAAAAGGAAAATGTCCACCTCTGTAAAGTATGGGGTGATCCTCTATCTGGCTGCCTGGACAGTGAATCTGGTTGTCTACATGGCATCCTAGGTAGCTGCCTAGAAATGCCTTTTTGTGATTCTTAGCTACAAAATGCTGTTTATGGGCTGTGATTTTTTGATATGTCACATCAGGTTCCCCAGGTTCAATAATTATGTTCTAAAATTCCAGTTTTCTTCAAATGTGTTTGCGTACAAACATACGTGTTTATGTATAAGTGCACGATACGAAGTGCTTGGAAGTGGAAACGTTACTTACAAGATCTGTTCTGAACAACCCAAAAATGTACAGTGCATCCAATAATGCAAAATGATTAAAAACTAATCTGAGGTATTAATTTTAGAGAGCATTATTCATGATACATTTATAACTTCAACATTTACACATTTGTTTTTATTATTTAGTGTGGCTCAACACATGTCTGTATGCAATATTTTGTTCTCAAAGAGCCAATTCAAACACAAAATATTCTGTTCAGGACATATATGTGAGTATTGAAAATTTGAATACATTCACTACATTCCCTTCACTAGAATTCATCTCCAGTCAGTACTAAATGCTTAGTATATTTACTTCCATTTTTGTAGCATATGTGTTCATGTAAACCACCCATGTGTACATGGATATAGGACCATATTAGCACATTGAAGCCTCTCATGTATATCATAGCTGAGGAAATCTGTCTCTCCCATTTCATCAGCAGATAGAATAACATAAACCACTCTGATAATATTTTGGCTGTAAAAGTCTTCCACAGGATTATTATTATTGTTATTATAGTTATTATTATTATTATGTTTTATACTGACAGAATTATGCATGCAAAATCAGATACTTAAAAGTCAAGAGTATGAATTGTGTGGTGGTGGCGCACGCCTTTAATCCCAGCACTTGGGAAGCAGAGGCAGGCGGATCTCTGGGAGTTCGAGGCCAGCCTGGTCTACAAGAGCTAGTTCTGGGACCGGCACCAAAGCTACAGAGAAACCCTGTCTCGAACCCCCCCCCAAAAAAAAGTCAAGAGTATGAATATGCTCAAGTGTCAGTCACATACTAGTTGCATTCAGATATAAATCAGAAATGCCATAATTACACTGTGTTTCTCACAGGTATGAAATTTAAAAGTCAAGGTATGCAAACTGGCCAGTAAAACCTAGAGTTCTTACTGGCACTCCCTATGTCTCTAGGACTGGGATTGACTGGAGATGCTTGTTTTCCTATTTTTTAATATGTGAGTTCTAATAACAGGTGCCAGTGTTTGTTATTTATAAATGGAAGTTGCTGATATAGCCATCCAAGAGGCTGTGTGGACACTGACCTAAAAAGCAAAGATAACAAAGGGAGCATTTCTCAGGAACAGCACAGATGTTTCTTGTACATTACCACCTATTTTACTATGTTCCTGTCTGTGATTCTATCATTTGCATTCTCAGCTTGCACGCTCATCTTTCAACTTCTAATGCCTGCCCCCGGATTAAAGGCTGAGTTTAAATTAAGTATACCTGATGTACTTTTGTAATCCCCACACATATGGCAAATGAGTAAATGCAGATACCCCTGATAATTAAATCACTTCATCCTGAAAAATTGGCTGGATTTTACATCTTAATTTAATCCATCTACATTAATCTGTGTATAGCTAGGTAGCAGTGGCATACTGGCAAAGTTTGGGCATGTCTGTTTCTGTGAGGGCTCTGTGGCATCTCCTTGTCCCCACCTTCTTTCTTCCAGAACTCAGTTAAGTTTTCCCCTCTTAGCTCTACTCTACCCTATCACATGCCTAAGACAGTTTCTTTATTAACCAATGATATTCACAGCATAAAGTGGTAAATCCCACATCACTTCAAATTTTCTGTTTAAAGAAAAAGAAAAATTTTAACTTTAACAAAGAATAATTACATGTAGTAAAATAGGTATCAAGCAAAAATCACACTTATAATATTTATATATAAATTTTTATCATAACTAAGGGAAACTATAGCTATATATATTCTTCAACTCCATCAAAGACTCAAGAAAGGTATAATATTACCTAAGTTATCAGGAACTGCATTGTGAACAACTTCCAAAACTCTAGAAATAATAAAGACATTTACTACCTGGACAGTCACCCACAGTCCTCCGGTATGGTTGGAGCATCTATCTTCAGCCTACAGGCCCATGGTATCCTAAAGAATTTTCCATGATGCAGGAAATTTCACAGACATTTCTGCCTCTATTGGCAGTTTGTCAGTAATTATCTTATGTGTCCTGCAGAATGTCTAGCTGACTCTTTCATGAAGCAGGAACCCCAAAAGATCATCTCACCTTTAGATAAGTTCAGCAGTCATTTCTCTGAGGTCTTGCATGTCCAGTTCACACAGAATACAATCAAGCAGTGCAGGCAAGAGCTGTTTTTGCCCAAATGTCTAAATAAACTCCATAAGGAGCCTCATCAATGCCCTTCATCCTCTTCAAGTAGATTGGTGCTGCTAGGAGAAGATGTATCTCATTGTCATAAAAAGTCCTAACTTTTTAAATATGTTAAATGTCATATTATGAAGTTCTTTGAAAGATTTGAAGAATCCCTATCCACCTAAAATATATATCTGTAATCTAGAAAACCTAAGTAACATGACTACTAGCTTGACTATTATAGATGATTATCTATTAACTTTTATTTATTAATTATGCATTGCATTTTCAAATGAGCAGCACAAACACAATATCTTAATAAAGAACAGAAATGTACATATAACAAAATTGATGTTAAATTTATATCAATAAACCATGATCCATTCTAATGCAAATTATTGATATCTATATCATATCCATCTTTAAATGTAAAGAAACATTTATAGACATTATTTGGGAATATGTGCATAGTTTTCTCCACACTGCTTCCTGCTGATTGCTCAGCACGGTAATTTTTGGGGGTCTTCATGGTGGCCTTCAGAAGGTTTTTTGTTCCATCAAATCACACTAGTCTAGAAGCAATCCGTAGGTTCTTAGTCTCTCTGAAACAGGGGAAGAACCTCTTTTGCAAATCTATATATCCTTACCCAAATTTGGAAATCATGATAACTTTAACCATGCTGGTTTAGTTCTGCAGCTCATACAATGAAATCTCTTTGTACTTAGCTCCTTCACCGTCCAGAAATTCAAAAAACACTATAATATACATAATTCAGACTCCCCGTTTATAGTCCATCTCTATATGGCTTATTTTTCTTTACTCCTTTGAATCTATGACTGTCTGAATTCTGTCTCTTTAAAGACTTTGTTTTTAAACAATTTACTTCATTTTAACTCTCTATACTTTTTTTTCTTCTCTCTCCCAAACCTATGTATATTTACCAAACACAACGACCAATTAAGAGCCTTTTTATGCCTGTATCTGTCCTTATTGCATTATCTGTAATTCTTTACTGTCTTGAAGACCTTTTAAAATGGTAAGTAGCTTGGTTGCAGCTGCTCTATATGCGGGATCCACCTCTCTCCACTTTCACAATGGTAGAGCTATCACTACTGCCAGCCCTGGGGCTGCCAGGTAGGAGATGAGCTAAACATTTTAACTCTGAGAATGAGTGTGCAGCAATAAACCCTTTTATCTGATTAATAGTTAAATATGTTCTGCAGCACACTGTGCAGCCTGGAAATATCTCTCTGTATGGTGGCAGGAATCCACCATGCTCCCCTGCTTGTGTGCACCTAGCAGTTCTGCTCCTTCTACCTTCCCAGGCAGGGAACACTGAATTGGTGTCAGCTACTTTCCTCCCCACATTGAATGGGCACACAAGCGCTCATGCCCACAAATGCCATTGAAATGCTCCATAGCCAGAGTTTGCACTGGCAACATAGCCCAGGAAACTGCCTTTTTTAAAAAGGCTTGGCGTTTTCTCTGCTACCAGTGAATCAGGAAATCCTCCCTTAAGGGAGCTGCATCACGTTGCCAGTCAAATGAAAAAAATGAGGCAAAACTTTGTTTTTCTATGTCTGGAGTTCCTTTTCAAGCTTTTTTAGGTTTTACATGGGATTTAGTCCACCAAGTTGGGTGCCAATTTGCTGAAGAAGGAATGCTTGTTGTTTCCTAGCTGCTCAGCTAGCTTATACCTAAAATAATCACACAAAACTGTATTAATTAAATCACTGCTTGACTCATTACCTCTAGTTTCTTATTGGCTAACTCTTGCATATTAATTTAACCCATTTCTATGAGTCTGTGTAGTGCCATGGGGCAGTGACTTACTGGCAAATTTTCGGCATGTCAACCCCTGTGAAAGGCTTACAGCTCCTCTTGACGTTGCTCTCCTTTCTCCCGGCATATAGCCTAACTTTTCCACACCTATTTCTGTTTTTTCCCGGTCATAGGCTCAAAGCAATTTTTTATTCATCAACCAGTAAAAGCAACACAAGACTGAAGGACCTCTTACACCACTATATATTCACCACATTATGTTCATATTTTGTGCTGGTTATGTATGCATTTTTAAATGTACAATAAAATTATGTCAACAAGAAGTTGTACTTATTTGGACATGGGAGAGCATACTAGATATTAGAGCAGAAAGCAGAAAGAAGTGGGAGCAAGTATAAATACAATACTCATAAATGAAAGTCTCTATGATATAAAAGATATATATATGCATATATATGTATGTATACGCACATATGCATACACATGGCAGCAGTACTTAAGGCAGGATCTTCTTCTGGCACATGTGAAAGAAACAGGTGCTCAGACCCATAATGCTGGGACTCAAACAATCGCTGACTTTGATGATTTCCACAAGCTCTGAACAATATATATATATATATATATATATATATATATATATATATATATATTAGCAATCTGACATGTCTCTGACTATATACAGTTGGGTTGGTTATAGGCAGGTCCAATTGAGACCTGGATTATAGCCCGAGCCTGGCTGATAGAACCCACACTGCTGATACTATCATGCGCACTCCTGGGCTCTGATTGAATGAGTTTGGGTATTCAAATTGAGCACAAACTAAGAAGCAATAACAGAAGTGATCTCAATTTCGAAAATGGAGGCAAATCCTGCTGTACTCTTGGAAATCTCCTTCAAGACTGATGGTTCATTGTTGTCTCCCCTGTGAATGTGTATTGTGGCAGAAGTAGTGAAATCAAAACTAGAAGAGAGAAAAAATGTAATTTACCCTGGGTTTTGACTTCAAATATCAAAAGAAAAATATCAACCTTTGGAAAGTATTGGGTGATTCTCTATCAGGCTACATCGACAGTACATCTGGCTATCTACATGACAGTCTTTGTTTCTGGTGTGAGCTGGCTTTTTATGATTCTAGGCTTCAAATTGCTGCTTGCTCCTGAAATTTTCTGATATGCCATATCAGATTCCCCAACTTCATTGACTAAGTTCTTAAATTCCAGCTGTCCTAACATGTTTATACATATATTTGTGTATAAGTGGTTGATATGAAATGCTTGTAAGTGGAAACATTATTTTCATGGTCTGCTCTTAAGATCCCAAATATTCATACAGTATCCAATAATGTCAATATTAATAAAAATAATCTGAAGTATTAATTTTGGAGCATTTTTCATGATACATTTATATTCTCAACATTTCCACTTCATTTGCATGAGTTTATATGTGGCTTAACACGTTTCTGTATGCATTTTTCAATAATTTTCTTTTCATATAACCAATTCACATTTGTAAAATATTTTGTTCAGTAATAATATGTGAATAGTCAAATTTTGAACAAATTCACTACATTCCTTTCACTATAATTCCTCTCCAATCAGTACTCCATACTTATTGCAAATTACACTCTTTATTGTGACATCTGTGTTCAGGTAAACCACTTATTTGTAAATGGATACAGAGTCTATAAACTAGCACATTCTAGCCTCTCAGGACTATAATATCTTAGGAAATCTGGCTTTCCCATTTTATCAGAAGATTTCATAACTTAAGCCACTCTGATTATGGCTTCAAGAGTTTTCCATAGGATTATTAGAATATCCCATGTGTTTTATACTTACAGAATCATACATGTAAACTCAGAACTCAAAATTCAAGAGTACAAGTATGTTCAAATATCTGTCACATCCTATATTCATGCAGAGGTAAATCAGCAATGTCATAATGACACGGTGTTTCGAATAGGTATGGAATTTACCAGTCAAGGTAGGCAAACAGAACAGTAAAACTCAAAAGTTCTTACTGTTACTCCCTATGTCTCTAGGTCTGATATTAACTGGTGATGCTTGGTTTGTTATTTTTCAATATGTGTCTTCTAATATCAGCTACCAGGGTTTCTTATTTCTAAACAGGAAGGTTGCTGATATAGCCACCTAAGAATACTTGTAGACACTAAAAGGTAAAGCAAAGAAAAAAAAAAAGAGAGCATTACTCAGAGACCCCGCATGTTTCTTATACATTACCACCTATTTTTACTCTGTTTCTGTTTCTGGTTCTATCATTTGCATTTCCACATTGGCATTACACAACTTTCAACTTTTGTAGTCTGCGACCTGGATTAAAAACTTACTTTCAATTAAGTATATCTGCTGTACTTTTTTTGTAATTCACACATTATGGAAGAAAAGCAATGCTGCAGATTCCCACTGCACAAAATATCTTCATCCTTAAAAATTATGTTTTTTTCTTAAATTTGAAAATAAGGTCATTTTAACTATTTCTTGCACTATTGACATCTAAGAGACTGTCCTCTAAATCAACAACACCCCTGTTGAATCTATTCATACCACTACTACTGTTTTAATGATAAAAGCCCCGCTGACAGAGCTACAAAAGCAAATCTTAATACTTGATTATATTAACATATTCTCCAAATTTTATGACTTGCCAATGCTTAGCCCTTCACAGTGTACTAGTGGCTAGTTTTCCAAAGGTAGCTCTAAAGTTTACATTCAATCTTTCTTGATGAAGGCAGACATGTATCACTCACGGGAAAACGAACTGTGTCCAACATAGAAACTTTGTCTACTGCATATGGCTAGGGAGATTGTGGACCAAGATTCAGAACTTTCATCAACTACTTGCCTGAGGACATGTCATTTCTAATTGTGTTATAAATATATATGCATATACCAGCAAACAATATTTGGCCTAACTGCCAGGAAAATACATCATTTACACAATTCCAGAACTGCTAAAATGAGTAAAAATCTTTTCACATTCTGCCAACCACAAAATTCTCTGTATTCCTCAATGCAAAAAATATTGCATGCAGTGAGCAGACAGCTTGCAATCTTAAAGAAAATGAAAACATTTCTAATCAATGTGTCATCTCAGCGAGCGTGGGATATTCAAATCATAGAATTTTGAAAACGTGCATAACAAAATCAAAATACACATGCACCTAAAACAAACAGACAAGAAGTTTAGTGCAGTCACAGAATAAATTGTCATGCTCATAACACAGATTAAAAAAAAAAACTCTGTCAACTACTGACACTTAGCAGAGACGTACATATGTAAGTTGGATGCTATGATAGAATTAAACGATTTGAACTGTACAATCGCCTTCATAGGATTTTCTATTCCAAATGTCAATGCTAAAATTTGCTACTTAACATTGCCACCTAGTGAACACAGAGGTGGATAGGGAGGTATGTATTTGCATATGTGGGATAACATAATAATTTTAATAATAAGTGGTATTTATTTTGACATATAGTAGAGCAGATATGGTATTGCAACAAGAAGCAGAAAGAAATGCAAAAAAATATAAATACATTGCTTAATATTAAATTCTTCCCTAGGTCAAACATGTATACACATGTATAAGCATATGTAAAAACACATATGCAAAAACATACATATATGTGGACACAGCCACATTCTTATACACACACATATATACATATATTCTCACGATAAAGGAATTTAAATGGACTGAAAAAAGTAACTAGCTAGATATTGTTCAACTACACATCTTATATAATGAATGTATATAAAAAATATGTCTCTCAGTTACTAGAATTATTTGGTTTGGTTGTTGATTAAGTGCATTACCCTAACCCACCATTTGAGGTCTTACAGATCATCTCCAAATGTCAGTGCTAGAAATGGTTACATATAACCAACTATTTCTGATGTTTATTCATGGTTATATCATATAACACAAATCTGTCAGTTTGGTAACAACTTAGAACCTTTGCTGAAACTGTCTACCTGTGAAAGACCTGGACAATAATTGGCCTGTTCAGGATAACCTAAACTCCTCAATCTCATGAGATGCTTGCCTTAAAATAACAAAAGTGAGCAGTTGAGACATATTTGTCACATTGATATAATTTTTCTGGGCATAATCTAGTACTACTGAGGATTATGATTAACCCTATGAGATGGAAGAAATATCCCACATTGCTTAATTTTCCAAACATCTGACACTAGAATGGTCTCAGACATAGGCAAAAATATTTCTCTCATTCTGCCAAAAGAATATATATATATATATACAGAATGCCTATGACATAGTGATATGCCTATAAATCTGTGTATCAACTGTCCATAATCAAACATGTTTCTTTATGAACTCAATGGGAAATAAAACAATGATATGCAGGGGTTCTTTCTATAATGCCTTTCACCCTTGGGGTACTATCTTGTCATGTACACCATTCTCCATTATCCCTACACCTAGAAAATGGGGCCTGTAGTGGATAGAGATAATTTATGATCCTAAGGGAAAAGGAAAGATTTGTGACCAACATGTCTTCTCAGAGAGAGAGGAAATTTTTTATCAAAGAATTTTGAAAACTTGCATGCCAAAATCAAAATGCACATGAACATGAAACAACCAAACAAGAAGTTTAGTGCAGTCACACCATAAATTGTCATGCTAACACAGATAGAAGACACTCTCAACTACTCATACTTAGTAGAAAAGTGCCATACAAAAGTTGGGTGTTAAGATAGAATTAAACTATTTGCACTGTACAACTGCCTTTATGGGACTTTCTATTTCAAATGTCAATGCTAAAGTTTGTACTCAGAATCACCAATTACAAACCCAGAGTGGATAGTAATGTATAAATTTGTGAATGTATAATAAAATAATTTTTAATTTTTATTGATTTTATTGAGCTATACATTTTTCTCTGCACTCTCCCTTACACTGCCCTTCCGTTTAGCCTTCTCACATGGTACCCATGCTCCAAATTACTCAAGAGACCTTGTCTTTTTCTACTTCTCATATAGATGACATTCATGTGTGTCTCTCTTAGGGTCCTTATGTCTAAAATCCACTTATGAGTGAATACATATATTTGCCTTTCTGGGTCTGGGTTGCCTCACCTAATATGATGTTTTCTAGATCCTTCCAGTTCCCTGCAAATTTCGAGATGTCATTTTTTTTTTCTGCTGTGTACTACTCCATTTTGAAAATGTACCACACTTTATCTGTCCACTGGTCAAAAAATAGTTACGCTGATTCCAGGTTCCGGCTATGACAAACAATGCTGCTATGAAAATAGTTGAACACAGGTACTTATGATACACTTGAGCATCCTTTGGGTATATACCCAAAAGTGGCATTGCCGGATCTTGAGAAAGGTTTCTTTTTTAATTTTCTGAGAATTCACCACACTGACATCCAAAGGGGCTCTACCAGCTTGCATTTCCAGCACCAACGCAGAAGTGATCCCTTTACCCCATATCCTCTCCAGCAAAAGTTGTCACTGGTGATTTTGATCTTGGATATTCTTACAGGTGTAAGATGGAATCTCAGAGTTGTTTTGATTTACATTTCTATGTCGGTTAAGGATGTTGAGTATTTTTTAAAATCTCTTACAGCCATTTTAAATTCCTCTGTTGAGAGGTCGCTGTTTTAATCTGTACCTGAATTTTTATTGGATTATTTGTTCATCTGATGGCCAATTTCTTGAGGTTTTGTTTATTTTAGAAATCAGCCCTCTCAACTTTATATGAATAAGCAAAAAACCCAGGATAGCCAAAACAATCCTGTACATTAAAGAAGCTTCTGCTTGCATCACAATCCCTAACATGAAACTCGATTACAGAACTGCAGCCCTGAACACAGCCTATTATTGACATAAAAGCAGACTGGAATACCAATAGAATTGAATCAAAGACCCAGAAATTAATCCACATGCATACAAGCACCTGAGTTTTGACCACAAGCAAAAATTATAAAATGGAAGAAAGAAATCATCTTTAATAAGTGGTGCGGGTATAACTGAATATCAACATGTAGAAGAATGAAAATAGATTCAGTAAGTAGAAGATTCTAACAGATATTGAGGAGGTGGATAAATCCATAGTAAGAACGCATTCCAGTATCAACATTACAATCAGTCATAGCAGCTCAGAGTCTCTGGTAGCAGGCACAAGATCTGCAAAGGATCAAAATGTACAAAAACTGACAACACCGTAGCAATTCCTACGTTGTATCTCTCTGGAGAAAAATATGGACACTCTCTCCCCAACTATTTGTTCAGTAATGCTAATATCTGAAATGGATTGTCTTCCTTGCAGATGATACAGCACTTCAAAACTGAGACACCAGCCGGGCGGTGGTAGCGCACGCCTTTAATACTAACACTTGGGAGGCAGAGGCAGGCGGATCTCTGTGAGTTCAAGACCAGCCTGGTCTACAGAGCTAGTTCCAGGACAGGCTCCAAAGCCACAGAGAAACCCTGTCTCAAAAAAAAAAAAAAAAAAAACGAGACACAGGTGTCACATTGTAAAATAGTTGCAGTAGCTTGAGGCAGGTTCTACTTCTGGAACATGTGATAGAAAAGTGTGCTCAGATCTGTATTGCTGAGAATCAAACAATACCCAATTTTGCTAATTACTACTGTCTCTGACTCCTAAACTCATCAGGAGCAGTCTGCTTTGTTGTGGACTATTTGCAGTCAGGCGTGGGATATATCCAGGTAGAGCCTAACTGGCAAGTACAAGCACTCCTGTTGTTTTACTGGCACTTCTTGGCTCTGATTGAACAAGTGTGTGCATTCAAATTGAGCAGGGATTAACAGCCAATAAGGGGCATGATCTCAATTCCACCAACTGAGGCAAATCCTGCTGTAGTCTTGGAGATCTCCATCAGAACTGTTAATTCATTGCTCTCTCCCTCGTGAATGTGTGCTGAAGCAGAAGGATTGAAATCGAAGGTGCCTCAGAGCAAAAAGTGTAATTTACCCTAGGCTCTGACTCCAATTATCAAAAGGAAAATATTCAGCTCTAAAAAAATATGGGGTGATCCTTTATCAGGCTGCCAGGACAGTTCATCTGGTTATCTACATGACAATCTCCATTTGTGCCATAAGCCGGCTTTCTGTGATTCTCGGATGCAAAATGCTGGTAGTGTCTGAGATTTTTTGATATGTCATATCGGATTCCTTATCTGCAATGATTAAGTCCTTAAATTCCAGTTGTCCTTACATGTATATACATACACAAATATATGTGTATGTGTAAGTGCTTGATAGGCAATGCTTTGATGTAGAAATGTTATTTACATGATCTTCTCTGAACATCCCAAATAAGTACACTGTATCCAAATACAAAATGATTAAGAAAATAATCTGAGTATTAATTTTAGAGAGCACTATTTATGATACATTTATACTCTCAAAATTTCACATTTGTTTGTGTGGTTCAATGTGTTGCTCAAAACATGTTTTTATCCATTTGCCATTAATTTTGTTCTCAAAACCAATTCAAACTCATAAAATATTCCTTTCCGTGTTAATATGTGAATATTGAAAATTTTGAAGGAATTCACTATTTTCCCTTCACTAGAATTTCTCTCCAATTAGTAGTCCATACCTAGTATATATTTATTCTCTTCTTTGTGACATCTGTATTCAGGTAAACAACCTCAGTGTGCACAAAAATACAACCTATATATCAAAGCACATTTTGTGTGTGTGTGTGTGTGTGTGTGTGTGTGTGTGTGTGTGTGAGCATGTGTGTGTATTTTGGTGTGTGAATGAGTACCTGATATAAAATGCTTGTTAGTGGAAATGTTAATTTTAAACCCTACTCTGAACATCCCCAATTTGCATATTGTATCAAGCAGTCTCATGATGATTAGGTAATAATCCAAGGCATTCATTTTAGAATGGAAGATTCATAAAACTCCTTTACTCTCAACAATTGCTCATTTTTTCATATGACTGCCGGTGTGGTTACTCAAATGTCTTCATGAATTTGGCATTAATATTCTTTTCATATTGGCAATTCATTCTCGTAAAATATTCTGTTAAGCATTACTTGTGGAATATTGAAATTATGAACAAATCAAGTCTGAAAGGAAAAGCAATAGCTACAGAAGCAGGATCATACTTCCGTCACACACGAAAGAAACGAGTACTCAGCACCGTAATGCTGACAATCAAACAATCCAGACTCTGCTGATTTCCACAGGCTCTGACACCTGTATATATCAGGGGCATTCTGCCTTGTCGCTGACAGTTTACAGTCGGGCTGGTTATAGGCAGGTCCAAGTAAGACCTGGCCTATAGCCAGACCGACTGGTAAGAAGGCTCTCTGCTGCCGCTTTTATTTGCACTCTTGGGCTCTGATTGGACAAGCGTCTGCGTTCAAATTGAGCACGAATTAAGGACCAATAAGAGTAGTGATCTCAATTCCACCAATGGAGGCAAATCCTGCTGTATGCTTGGAGATTTTCAGCAGAACTGCTGATTCATTCTTGTCTCTCCCATGAACGTGAGCTGCACCAGAAGCAGCAAGCTGCAGCAGATTCAGCGAAATCAAAAGTGGAAGAGAGGAAAAAATGTAATTTACCCTGGGCTCTGACTCCAATTATCAAAAGGAAAATATCAACCTCGGACAGAATGAGGTGATGCTCTATCAGACGACCTGGGCTGTGCATGTGACTATCTACATAACAGTCTCCATTTCTGCCATGATCCGGCTTTTTCTGATTCTGGACTGATAATTGCTGCCTGCAGCTGAGCTTTTCTGATTTTTCATATCAGCTTCTTCAAATGAAATGCTTAAGTTCTTAAATTCCAGTTGTTCTCACATATTCATAGAGACATACGTATATGTGCATGTGTGTATGTGCATGTGTGCATGTGTGTGTGTGTGTGTGTGTCAATGAGTAACTGATATGAAAAGCTTTTAAATGGAAACGTTATTTTCTTGCTCTCCTCTGACCCATATCTATCACCATGCACAAAACTCAAGTCCAAGTGGATCAAAGACCTCAATATCAGTCCGAACACACTGAACCTGATAGAAGAGAAATTGGGAAGTACCCTACAACAGATGGGCACAGGCGATCGTTTCCTAGGTATAACCCCAGCAGCACAGACATTAAGGGCAACATTGAATAAATAGGACCTACTGAAACTGAGAAGCTTCTGTAAAGCAAAGGACACTGTCACTAAGACAAAAAGGCAACCCACTGACTGGGAGAAGATCTTCACCAACCCCACAACAGACAAAGGTCTGATCTCCAAAATATATAAAGAACTCAAGAAACTAGACTTTAAAATGCTAATTAACCCAATTAAAAAATGGGGCACTGATCTGAACAGAGAATTCTCAACAGAAGACACTTAAGGTCATGCTCTACCTCCTTAGCAATCAGGGAAATGCAAATCAAAACAACTTTGAGATATCATCTTACACCTGTCAGATTGGCTAAAATCAAAAACACCAATGATAGCCTCTGCTGGAGAGGTTGTGGAGGAAGGGGTACCCTCATCCATTGCTGGTGGGAATGCAAACTTGTGCAACCACTTTGGAAAGCAGTGTTTCGGTTTCTCAGGAAATTCAGGATCAACCTTCCCCTGGACCCAGCAATGCCACTCTTGGAAATATACCCAAGAGATGCCCGATCATATGACAAGGGCATTTGTTCAACTATGTTCTGAACATCCTAAATATGCTTACTGTATACAATAATGTCAAGATGCTTAAAAATAATCTGAGGTATTAATTCCGGAGAACATTATTCATAATGCTTTTTATACTCTAAACATTTGCACATTTGTTTTTAGAATTTTATGTGTGGCTCTACACATGTCTGTATGTATTTACCATTAATTTTAATTTTACAGAGCCAATTAATGCTCATATAATATTCTGTGCAGCACTAATAAATGAATATTGTAATTTTGAACAAATTCACTACATCATCTTCACTATTTACACTCTTTTTCATGACATCTGTGTTCAGGTAAACCACCTGTGTGTACATGGGTACAGGGCCTATATAGTACCACATTTCAGCTTCTTGGGGTTATCATAGCGAAGAAATTAGGTTTTTCCATTTCTTCAGCAGATTAAATAACATAAGCCACTTTGATAATATTTTGGCATAATCATCTCCCACAGGATTATTGAAATGTTCCACGTGTTTTATACGGATAGAATTATGTTGGCAAAATCAGATACTGGGAATTCAAGAGTACAGGTATGATCAAGTATATGTCACATGTTAGTTGCTCGCAGAGGTAAATCAGCAATTTCATAATGACACGGTGTTTCTAATAGGTATGGAATTAATATATGCAAGCTTGCCAATAAAATTCAGAGTACTTATTGTTACTCTCTATGTGTCTCGGCCAGGTATAGACCTGTGATGCTGCCTTTCCTGTTTTTTAACGTGAATTCTAATAACATGTGCCAGTGTTCCTTATTTCTAAATAGGAAGGTTCCCGATATAGCAATCTAAGCAGCTGTGTAGACACTAAATAAAAAAGCAATGGTAACAAATAGTGCATTGATCTGGGAACCTATCAATGCTTCTTGCACATTGCTACCTATTGTACTATGTTTCTGTCTCTGACTCTGTGCTTTGCATTTCCAACTTTGCATTGCACAACTTTTAACCTTTTTGTCTGCTACCTCATTTAAAAGCTAAATCTCAATTATGTATATCTACTGTACTTTTTTTAATGCCCACACATATGGAATAAGAACAATGCTGACAACTCCCCTGTGTACAAAATCTCTTCATACTGAAAAATATATTTTTCACTTATTTTTAAAATAAGTTCCTTTTTACTGTTTCTTGCACTATTTGTAACTTAGAAACTGCTCCCTAAATCAAATTCTCTTGCTGATCCTGTCCATACCAATACTTCTGTTTTGATGTAAAAAAAACAAAGCTAACAAAACTACAAGAGCAAATCTGAATACTTGATTAAATTACCATTTTCTCCAAATTTAATAACTTGCCAATATTTAGCCTTTCATAGTGTATAAGTGGAAACTTTCATAGTTTCCCAAAGTCATGTCTGAAGTTTACATTCTATCTCTCTTTACTACAACAGACATATATCATTCATGGGAAAACAAATAGTGCCCAATACAGTAACCTAGTGTACTATACATGACTAGGGCAATTGTGGTCTGAGGAGCACAACTTCTGAAACTTACCTGAAGACATAAATTTCTAATCGTGTTATAAATATAAATACATATACCCACAGACAACATTAGGTCTGTCAGGGATATGTATCATTTAACAATTCAACAACTGTTATAATGGCTAAGGACATATCATGTTCTGTCTAACCACAAAACTCTCTTTTATTCCTAGATACAAAAAATATGGCATCCAATGGGCTTCCACAGTTTATGATATGAAGGAAAATGAAGACTTTTCTAATCATGGTGTAGAGAGTATGGAAATGTCAAATTACAAAATTTTAAAATCTTGAATACCAATATAAAATACACATGAACCAGAAACAATCAGGAAAAAAGTTGTTTAGTTCAGTCACGCCATTAATTTTCATGCTGACGTAGATCAAAAACTTCATAACCACTCAGACATAGCAGAATATTCCATACAAAAGTTGGATGCTAAGATATAATTAAACCATTTGCACTGTATAACTGCCATGATAGGATGTTCCATTCCAAATGTCCAAGCTAAAAAAATGTTACTCATAATCACCAATTTAAATATCCTCAGGGGTTAGTTAATGCCTGCACCTGGATTAGAAGCTTAGTTCAAATTAAGTATATCTGAAGTACTTTTGTAATCCCCACACATGTGGCATAAGAGCAAATGCAGATTCTCCTGATAATTGAATCTCTTCATCCCAAAAAATTCTACTTTTCTTAATTTTATAAATAATGTTTAATGAATTATTTCTTGCACTGTTACTATCTTAGAGACCATCCCGTAAGCCACTAACAAACCTACTGATTTTATTAATATCACTACTGCTGTTTAATCTCAAAACTGCAGCTAATGGAACTACAAATGCAAATCTATAAACTTCATTAATTTACCATTTTCTCCAAATGTTATAACTTACCATCACTTAGCCCTTCATAGTGTATTAGTAACTAGTTTCCCAAAGGCATGTCTGAACTTTTCATTCTATCTTTCTGGACTAAGGCAGACATATCATATTCACGGGGAAACAAATTGTACCCAATACAGTAACCTACGCTACTACACATGGCTAGGGAGATCGTGGGCCCATAAACAGAACTTTCATCTGCAAATTACCTGAAATCATATCATTTATAATTATGTCATAAATACATAAACATATACTCCCAAACACCGTTAGATGTAGCTGTCAGAAAAACCATCATTTACACAATTCCAACCACACCTGATCTACACAGAACTCTCCATTATCCCTAGATCCAGAAGGTATTGCTTGCAATGGGTAGACACAGTTTATGAGTTTAAATAAATGGGTGCCTATTATGACCAAAATGTCTTGCAATAGAGATAGGGAACTTTTAGAAAAGCACTTTTAAAATTGTCATACCAAATCAAAACACATACTTAAGTAACTGATGTGGGAGAGTCTTCTGTTTTGTGTTGATTCCATTGGTTAATAAAGAAACTGCCTTGGCCCTTTACTAGGACAGAAAATTAGGTAGGCACAGTAGGCAGAACAGAATGCTGGGAGAAAGAAGCCAAGTCAGGGAGTCACCATAGCTCTCCTCTCCAAGATAGATGCAGGTTAAAATCTTCCTGGTAAGCTACCACCTTGTGGTGCTACGCACATTAATAGAAATGGGTTAATCAAGATGTGAGAGTTAGCCAGTAAGAGGCTGAAGCTAATGGGCCAAGCAGTGTTTAAAAGAATACAGTTTCCATGTAACTATTTCGGGTAAAGCTAGCCGGGTGGGGGGACGCAGCCCCGCCGCTCCACACAACAAGCAATGCAAACAAAAGAAAGCTTTAGCAAAACAGCGCCATGAATAGTCCTCAGAAAACACCCTCAATTCCTCACACTTAACAGCAAAACTACAGACATATGATTGGTGCTATGATAGAATGAACCCATGTCTGTTGTACAATCCTATAGAGAGGACTTTCCATTCCAAATGTCAAAGTTAAAAAATGTTACTCTTAATCAATGTCTTAAGAATGTAGAATAGGATAGGTAGGTAAGCATTTGCATATGTGGGATAAAATATTTTAATACAAAGTCATATTTATTTTGACATTTATTAGAGCATATATAGTACTGGAGGAAGAAGCAGAAAGAAGTATGAAAAAAAACATAAATACAGGGCACCTTATAAAATTCTTACCTAGGTCAAAGATACATACACATGGATACACATATATACAAACACATGTGTAAAAATATAAAGACACAACTGCATCCTTATACACATACACAAATATATACTTATATAAAATGAATTGAAATGGATTGAAAAATGTAACTAGTTAGTTAATGTTACAGCTGCGCATCTTATATAATTAAAGAATATAAGAAACATGTCTGTTACCAGAGTTATTTGGTTTGCTTGTAGGTTAGGTGCATTATTAGAATCCACCATTAGAGGTCTCACAGATCCTATCCAAATGTCAGTGATAAAAATGGTTACACATAACCACCTATTTCTGAAGTCAATACATAATTTTATATCATAATAACACAAATCCATCTGGTTGGTAAGTAGTTAGAACCTTCGCTGAAACTGCCTACCTGTGAAAGGCCTGGTCTGTTACTAGAGGATAATCTAAACTCCTCACTCTCCTCAGACGCTTGCCTTAAAACAGAAAATAGTGAGCAATCTTGAGACATATTTTGTCATTTTGGCCTAAATTTCTTTGCCATAGTCAAGCACGAGGATTAGAATTAACTCTGTGTGATGGAAGAAATATCCCACATTACTAAATTGTCCAACCACCTGACACTAGAATGATCTCAGAGCTAGGCAAAAACATTTTGCTGATTCTTCCAGAGGAATATAGAGATAATCAGAATGCTAATGTCATATTGATATACCCATAAATCTGTGCATCAATTTTCCCTCATCAGAGATGTTTCTTCATGAACTCAATAAGAAATAAAAGAATAATATTGAGGGGATTCTTTCAAAAATGCCTCACAGAATGTTGAAAGCTTGCATACCAAAATAAAAATAAATAAACATAAACCCAAAATAAATAGACAGGAAGTTTAGTGTAGTCACACCATAAATTGTCATGCTAACACATTTAGAAAACTCTCTCAACTACTACCACTTTGCAGAAAATCTCCATACAAAAGTTGTCCAATTTTTATTATTTATGAATACCTATAACTCATAGTATATTAGTGGATTGGTTTGCAAAGATATATATGAAGCTTTCATTCTATCTTTATAAGGCAGACATATATCATTCACAAGAAGACAAATTATGACCAATATAATAACTTAGCCTACGAAATACGGCAAGCGAGATCATAGCACAGAAGCAGAACTTTCATCTGCAAATTCTCTGAAGCCATATATTTTCTAATTACTTTATAAATATTCATCTATATAACCACAGCCAATTATAACTGTCTGAAATAAAGCATCATTTTAGAGCATTACTGAATAAACCCACAACTGCTTAAAAAGCAAGCAACTTAAAAAGTTTTGTGCAGGCACACCTGATCAATACACATAACTCTCCCTTTATAATCTGAGAATATATTAGACTCAGTTCATCTTCCAAAGGAATATGATATCTGGTGTAAGGAAAATGACTTGTAAGAAGGATACAAACTTTAAAAGAACAGGATTTTGAAAACTTGAAATCCAAAACAAATCAAACTGTTAAAAAAAAAGTGTTTAGCACAATGTCACAACAAATTGTCATGGACACAGACAGAAATCTCTCTTAACTTAGCAGTAATGTAGAGAAATATTGATACTAATAGAATCCATTTCTACAGGACAATAATTTTGATGAGTCTTAAAATTCCAAAAGATCCATTTAAAAAAGTTATTGATAATCACCACATTTTGTGCTGATTATGTATGCATTTACATATGTAGGAGAAATTATGTTAAGTAGAAGTTGTATTCATTTGAACATTGTAGAGGATCCATGGTGCTGGTGGAGGAAGTAGAAAGAAGTGTGAAGTAGTATTAATAGAATGCTCAAATATGGAGTTTTTTACTATACTAAAGATGCACATACAATCATATATATGTAAATATGCATAGCAGATGAAAACACTTTTGTATACATGCATTAATACATGTATTTATACATATGCAAACACATCCATGGACATGCATGAATACAAGTAAAATGCATATACAAGCATGGATCATGTATCTATACACATGCAAACACACTTATATGCATCTATGAATACATGTATATATACATAAACTTATGCATATATACATACCCATATGAAAGAAATTTTAAAATATTGGGAGATATATTGTGACAAATACACATCTAATTCCATGAAAGGAGACCTGAGACATTTCCCTCAAATGCTAGTTATGAGTTATTTGGTTTACTTGTTGGCCAAGGGTATTCCCATTGTCCCCAAAAGAGACTCACAAACTATTTCTAAACTATGGTTAAAACTCTAAATATAATGGTAAGAACCTATTTCTGAAATTGCTATTTACTTATGTCAATAGAAAATAGAAAAACATCTTGGGCCTAGTTACATGCTTCAATGAAACTGGCTACATGTGAAACTTCTGAAGATTAATCTGCCTGTTACTAGAGGAGGACAAAAACTCCTCACTCTCATGAGCTAAACACTGTAAACCAGAAAACAGTAAGCATTCTTCAGACATAGCAATGCCAGAAGGGTTAAACATCATGGAAGTAATGGACTAATTTTGAGGATTAAGATTAACTCCATGAGAGGTAAGACATAACCTACATGCAAAAATCTCCTAGGACCTGAGACTAAAACGTTTACAGACATAGGCAAGGAATATTTCCTTTATTCTGCTAAAGGAATATAAAGAATGAATGAGTCTTATTACATAATCATATGCCCATATAATATCAGAAGTACTTCTGTATAAGTGTTGCTTTATTGGTTAGTGAATAAAAAAACTATCTTGGGCCTGCACAGATAGGCACGAAAAACTAAACTGAATGCTCAGAAAAAGAAAGCAGTGTCAGTGAGAAGCCATGTCACCCAGCTGGAGACAGATGCCAGAACTTTACCTGGTAACCAATAGTTACTTGGCAATACACAGATTAATAGATTAATAGACATGGGTTAAATTTAGATGTAAGAGTTAGCGATGAAGAAACTAAAGATAATGGGCCAAGCAGTGATTTAATAAAAACATTTTCTCTGTGATTATTTCAGGGCTGAGCTGCTGGGGACAAACTAACAACACAATTGGTACTACAACATTGCTACTATTACTATATCCATGAAAATCTAAGAAAACTTGAAAAGAAACTCTAGATTAATAAAACTCCAAAGTTAAGTGCATTTTTTCCACTGATGGCATGCCATAGTTCCCTTAAGAGTGGTCTTCCTGAATCAACTATAGCAGAAAAATAAACCCACACAGTTTCAAACCAGCAGTCCCAGGTCTGTGCTTCCTGTATGAACTCCTCCTCTTTCTGGAGTCTGAGTATTTAAATGGGATTTGTGAAATGAGTGCTACAACTTGCTTAATGACAACATAGACACATTGTGTGCCTAAAAATGGGACAATATACATGGCTCTCAGAGGCAATGGACATACATCTGCCATGTTTGACTGGATGGAGCAAACACATGAGGATATGTTGGCCTTAACCTCACACACTTAGCGTATAAACAGAAGTGCGTATGGTCAGAAAATAATTATAGATACACAATAAAGACAACTCAGATGGAAAAGACCTCTAAATACCTCACAATGTTAGACAAATGTACGCATGCTTGGGAGAGAGAAAAAAATGTACAGAGAGTTATAAAAAGAAGTAAATAATTTTAAAAATAAATCAAAGTATTTAATGAGGCAGAGTATAGATATCATAAATTAAAGAAAAATAAGCCATGAAAGGATGGAACATACACAGAGTCTGGATTAGGTATATAATTGTGTTTTCTTTGAATTTATTGATGGAGAAGAGACTTAGTACAGAGAAACATTTCATTGTACAGGATACTAAACTAAACCAACATATATATCTTAAAGGTGTATTGACTTAAAAATATGGGTCTACCAATACGTTTCTTTGAAAAAGAGGTTTCTCTTTTGTTTCCACAGAAGTGAGAACCTATGAAATCCTTCTAGAATAATGTGTTTTTATGGACCAAGAGTCCACTAAGGGTTGCAGTGAGCACTCCCAAGTATTACTTTGCTCAGCAAGAAGCAGAAATCAGTTGGGAGAGAACTTTGTCCATATTCCCAAATATTGATTGCAAATGTTTCTTTATATTTAAAGGGAGATATGTTATAGAGATTTGCATTGATATGGATCTTGGTTTATTAATACATATTATAGGTCAATATTACTATATGTATATTTCTGCTCTTGATTAACATTTCATGTTTATGTATCTCATTTAAAATATATAAGAAATATAGTTTAATAGATAATCATCTATAATAGTCAAGCTTGTAGTCATGTTAGTTAGGTTTCATAGATATATAAACATATATTTAATTTAGATAAATATTCTTCATATTATTCAAGACCTTCAGACTAAGGCATCTAAAATATTTTAATAACTTAGGACTTTTTATGACATGAGACACATCTGTTCCTGGCAGCACAAATTACTTCAGAGAGGTTGAATGGACATCAAAGAAGCTCCTTATGGTCAAGAAACTGCTCTTACCTGGACTGCGTGATGGTAAGCTGTATGAACTGGACATGCAGGACCCACAGAAAAATGATGGCTAATCATGACTAAAGGTGAGATGGTCCTTCGGGGCTCCTGCTACATAAAAAAGTCTCTCAGAAATTCTTCAGGACACAGAAAAAAAGCAACGGAGGGACTTTGTCATTACAAGGCAGAACAGATCTTCAAAAATCCTGCTCGTGGAAAAGTCAGCTAGATACTATGGGCCTGTAGGCTGAAAATAGATGCTCCAATGATACAGAAGATCTTTGGGTGACTCCAGCAGCAAGATGTGTTTGTCAAATCTAGAGTTTTCGAAGTTGTTTACAATGCACTCCTCTTTTCTTAGATAATATTATTTGTTTCTGACGTCCTGAAGAATACACAACCACAATATATAATAAATTATACTTTTGGCACATGTAGCAGAAATGGTTGCTCAGTATTACCATGCTAGCAATCAAACAGTCCCTGACTTCACTAATTTCTATGGGCTCCTCCTCCTGTATATGTCAGGAGCTGTCTGCCTTGTCTTGGACAATTTGAGTTGGACTTTGGTTATACGTAAGTCCAATTGAGATCTGAACTATAGCCAGAGCTTGACTGTTAAGAACTAGCACTGCTGACACTTTTATTTGCATTTGCACACCTGGGCTCTGAAGGACGGTATGCATTCAAATAGAGATCATATTAAGAACTAATAAGGGGAGTGATCTCAATTCCACCAAAGGAGGAAAATCCTATTGTCCTCTTGGAGATCTCTATCAGAGTGGCTGGTTCATTCTTGTCTCGATGTGAACTGTCCTGCAGCAGAAGCAGCATAATCGATAGTGGGCAAGAGGGTGGTAAATGTAATTTACACTGGTCTCTGAATCCAATTATCAAAAGGAAAATAACAACGTTTGGAAATTATGGGGTGATTTTCTACAAGGCTAAGTGGACAGTGCATCTGGCTATCAACATGATAGTCTCTGTTTCAGCCTGAAGCTGACTTTAGTGACTCTGGGCTGTGAATTGCTGCTTTCTGCTGAGATTTCCTGGTATGTCATATCTGATTCCCCAACTGCAATATTTAAGTTCTTAAATTCCAGTTGCCCTCATATGTGTAAGGATATACATACATAATACATACATACATACATACGTACATACATGTGAGTGTGTTGGTGTGCTTGCTATAAATATTTTTGAATGGAAATGTTACTTTAAAGCCCAGCTCTGAATATCGAAATATGCATATGCATCCAATAATTTCAAGATATAAAAAATAATCTGAAGTATTAATTTTAGAGAGAATTATTCATAAATATTTTATACTTTTAACATTTGCACATTTTATTTATATGCAGATCAACACATGTTAGTATGTAATTGCCATTAATTTAATTTATGTTTCACAGAGCCAATTCAGACTTGTAAAATATTTTGTTTAGTGTTAATATGTGAATATTGAAATTTTGAAAAAAATTAACTATTTCTTTCACTACAATTCTTTCTTAATCAGTACTACATCCTTAGTACATATCTACTCCCTTTTTGGAACATCTGTGTTCAAGTAAACCACCTGAGTGTGCAGGGTTATATGTTCTATATACAAGTAGATTGCAGCCTCTCAGAACTATGAGAACTGAGAAAATCTGGCTTTCTCATTTTATCAGTAGATTAAATACCTAAGCCACTCTGATTATATTTTGGCTCTAAAAATCATACACAGGATTATTAGAATGCTCCATGTGTTTTTTTCTGACAGAATTTTGCATGCCATCTCTGATATTGGTAATTCAAGTATACAAGTGTGCTCAAGTATCTGTGACATACTAGCTGCATGCAGAGGTAAACCAACAATGTCATAGTGACATGGTGTCTCTCACAGGTATGGAATTTACAAGTCAAAATATGCAAGATCATTAGTAAAACCCGGAATTCTTACTGTAACTCTCTGTGTCTCTCTATGTCTGGGATTGACTGGTGATGCTCGTTTTCCTGTTTTTAGTATGGTAAGTCTAATAACAGGTGTCAGTGTTTCTTATTTCTAAACTGGAAGGTTGCTGATACTGCCATCTAAGAGACTGCGTAGGCACTAATCGATAATACAAAAATAGCAGAGGAAGCATTACTCAGAGACCCCACGGATGTTTCTTATACATTACCAACTGTTTTACTATTTTTTTCTATTATTTGTATTCCTATCTTTGGAATGGACTTCTGTAGGGGAAGCCCAGCCAATCACCTTGCTTGAAGGGCAGGGTTCCCTGAGGTTATTTTTTTACTTATAAAGATTGCAGACATTCTCTCCGCGTTTTCCTGTTCTCCACGGGAACCTTGGTTTTGTAAGTTCTTCCCTTATTAAAGCTGAATATTTTATTATAATTTCTGTCTGCCGTTCATTTTATGCCGTAACAGACTTCTTTCAACTTTTCTTGTCTTTGACCTGTATTAAAAGGTTAGTTTCAATTAAATATATCTGCTGGACTTTTGCAATTCCCATACATAAGAAATAAGAGTAATGGTGCAGATTCCCCTACAGATAAAAATCACTTCATCCTGAAAAAATATGATTTTCTTTTATTTTTTGAAATAAGGTCCCTTTTAACTATGCATTGCACTATTGCAGCCTTCAAGACTCTACCCCTAAGCAATTAAAATTCCTACAGTGAACATTCTTCAGACATAGTGTTGCCGAGGGGTTAAACACTGTGGAAGTAATGGACTACTTTGAAGGAATAACTCCATGAGATGTAAGAAATGCCATACACACGAAAGAGTCCAAGAATATAGACCAAAACGTCACAGATATACGCAAATACTGTTTTCCTAACTTTGCTAAAGGAATAAAAAGATAAACTGAGTCCTGTTACATATTGATATGCCCATTGGTCTGTGAATCACATACCCCTAATATGAGAGGTTTCTTCACGCACTAAACAGGAAATAACACAATGGTGTGCAGTTGGGATCTAGCTCTAGTGCCTGAGAAACTTTACAATACTATGGTCTTCAAATCCTGCCCAAATCCTCAAACATTTATATTTAAAAATAGGCAGAAGATTCTAAGAGATACAGAGGAGATGGATGAATTCACAGTAACAATGTTTTCTAGCCTCCAATCACTATCAGATAGGAATTCAGAGTTTGAGTTAGAAGACACAAGATCTGCACAGGACCAAAATGTGCCAGAACTAAAATTGCCATAGCAATTTCTATGCTGGATCTCTCTGGGAAACAATGGGGACTCTCTCCCCTACTCTCTGTCAGATACTAATGTCTGAAATGGATTGTCTTCCTTGTAGGTGATAGCATTTCAAAACTAAGGCAGGGATGTCACATTTTAAAAGAGAAGCAGTAACTTGTTCAGCAGGATCCTATGTCTGGCACATGCAACAGAAATGGGTGCTCAGTACTGTAATGCTGGGAATCAAAAAATCCCTGGTTTTGTTAATTTCTATGGGCTTTGACTTCTGTACTTGTCAAGAACAGTCTGCCTTGTCTCAGACATTTTGATCGGGCTTGTAGCAGGCAGGTCCCACTAAGACCTGGACTATAGCCAGAGCCTGACTCATAAGAACCCATACTGTTAATGCTTTTGTTTGTACTCTTGGCCTCTGATTGATGGAGTGTGTGCATTATAATAAATCACAAATGAATAAACAATAAGGGGAGTGATTTCAGCGCCACCAATGGAGGCAAATCCTGCTGTACCCTTGGAGATCTCCATCAGAGCTACTGATGCATTCTTCTCTCCCATGTGAATATGTACTGCAGCAGAAGGAGTGAAATCAAAAGTGGACAAGAGGTTAGTAAATGTAATTTACCCTGGGATGTGACTCCAATTATCCAAAGGTAAATATCAACCTCTGGAAAGTATGGGGTGACCCTCTACAAGGCTACCTGGAGAGTCATCTGGTTATCTACATGACAGTCTCTGTTTATGCCATGAGCTGGCTTTTTATTGATTCTGCGCTGCAAATCGCTGCACGTGGCTGAGATTTTCTGATATATCATATCAGATTCCACAACTACAATGATTAAGTTCTTAAATTCCATTTGTCCTCACATGCTCATACATATATACGTGTGAGTGTGGGTATATGTGTATGAGTGCCTGGTATGAAATGTTCGTAAGTGTAAATATTATGCTCTAAAAATCCGCAGTTTGCATACTATGCCAGACAGTTTCATGAAGATTAAGCAATAATCTAAGGCATTCCTTTTAGGATGAATTACTCATAATACCTCAACTATTGCACATTTTTTTTCATATGATTTCATGTGTAGCTCCACAAACGTCTGCATGAATTTGGCATTAATTTGTTTTTGGCACTGACAATTCATACCTGTAAAATACCTTGTTAAGCATTCATTGCAGAATACTAAAATTATGAACAAAATCAAATCTTAAAAGAGAAGCACTATCTTCAGAGGCAGGATCATACTTCTAACACATGTTAAAGGAATTGGTGCTCAGCCCCATAATCCTGGGAATCAAACAGTTTCTGCTTTAATGATTTCCGCGGGCTCTGACACCTGTATATGTCAGGAGCAGTCTGCCTTGTCTCTGATGATTTTCAGTCGGGCTGGCGATAGGCAGGTCCAGCTAAGACCTGGACTATCGCCAGAGCCCGACTGAAAAGAGCCCGCACTGCTGACGCTTTTATTTGCACTCCTGTGCTCTGATTGAACGAGTGTCTGCATGGAAACTGAGCACAAATTAAGAACCAATAAGGGGAGTGATCTCAATTCCACCAATAGAGGCAAATCCTGCTGTATCCTTGGAGATCTCCATCTAAGCTGCTGATTCATTCTCGTCTCCCCCGTGAATGTGTGCTGCAGCAGAAGCAGCGAAATCGAAAGTGGATGAGAGAAAAACGTGTAATTTACCCTTGGCTCTGACTCCAATTATTAAAAGGAAAATATCAACCTCTGTAAATCATAGGGTGATGCTCTATAAGGCTACCGGACAGTGCATCTGTCTCTCTAAAGACAGTCTCCATTTCTGCAAGGAGCTGGCTTTTTGTGTCTCTGGGCTGCTTGTGGCTGAGATTTACTGATATATTGTATCAGATTCCACAACTGCAATGATTAAGTTCTTAAATTCCAGTTGTCTTCACATGTATATACATAAAAACATGTGTGTATGTATAAGTGCTTGATATGAAATGCTTGGAAGTGGAAATGTTACTTAGAAAATCTGCTCTAAACATCTAATATATGCACACTGTATTCAATAATGCAAAATGACTAAAAATTATCTGAGGCATTAATTTTACAGAGCATTATTCATGATACATTTATATTCTCCACATTTTACATTTGATTATATTATTTAATGTGTTCAGCACATGTCCCTATGCATTTGCCATTAGTTTTTATTTTCAAGTGGCCAATTCAAACTCATAAAATATTCTGTTTCATATTAATATGTGAGTATTGAAATTTTTAATACATTCAATACATTCCCTTCACCAGATTTTCTCTCCAATGAGTACTCCATACTTGGTACATATTTATTCTCTTTTTTGTGACATCTATGTTCAGGTAAACCACCTGTGTGTGCACAGGTATAGGGCCTATGTACTAGCACATTGCAGTCTCGCAGGGCTATCATAGCTGAGGAAATCTTGGTTTCCCATTTTATCAGTACATTAAATAGCATTAGACACTCTGATAATACACGACTTTCCCCAAGATTATTAGAATGTTACATTGTTGACAGAGGTTTTTGTCCTAGCTGGTCCTTTTTATAAAACAAAAAATCTGAATCAAATTTACTTTCTTCAGCTTTTCTCCTGACCATTATTCATACCAACTTGTAACCAACATTCTAAATAAAGACAAACATCTATAGTCCAGTTTTTGGGAGGGAATGTGGGTGTAGTTTTCAAGGTTAATTCCTGCTGTAGACCAAGCTGTCCTTAAACTCACAGGGATTTGCTTGCCTCTGCCTCCCAGGTGCTGGGATTAAAGATATGTGCCACCACACATTGAACTCACCGAGATCTACCTGCCTCTGACTCACAAGTTTTGGGATTAAAGGGGTGTGCCACCACACCCAGCTACTATCTTTCATTATTTGTTTATGTTAAGGACTATATATATTCAACATTAGGTCTAACTGTCAGAAAACAGCACCATTTACACAATTCCCCAAACACTAAAATGGCTAAGAACTTACGATGTTTTGTCCAACCACACCTCATCTACACAAAACTCTCCATTATTCCTAGTTCTAGAAGATATTGTATTCAATGGTCAGATACAGATTATGATTTTAAATAAATGGATGCCAAAATGTCTTGTAATAGAGATAGGGAACTGAAAATCACAGAATTTTGATAATATTCATACCAGAAACAAAAAGCAAATATAAACAATGCAAACAAAAGATAGGTTTAGCAAAACACCACCTTGAATTGTCTTCAGAAATCTCTCTTATTTTCTCACCTTAACTGCAAGACTACAGACAAACGATTGGTTTTATTATAGAACAACCCCACTTTTGTTGTGCAATCATATAGATAGAACTTTCCACAACAAATGTCAAAGTTAAAAATTGTTATGTATAATCACCACCTTAAGTACATTGAATTGAATAGGTTGGTAAGCATTTGCATATGTAGGATAAAATAATTTTAATACAAAATTGTATTTATTTTGACATTTTGTAGAGCAGATATCATACTAGAGAAAGAAAAAAGTATGAAAAAACATAAATACAGTGCTCAATATGAAATTATTACCTAGGTCAAAGATGCATAAACATGATATGCATATATACAATCACATAGGCAATATATATACATATATATGTATATATATATATATATATATATAGAGAGAGAGAGAGAGAGAGGCATATCTACATCCTTATCCACATGCACACATATATACATATATGAAAGGAATTGAATGAATTGAAAAATGTAACTAGGTAGATATTGTTCAACTGCACATCTTATATAATGACAGAATGTTGAAGAAAGACTGCTTGGCCACTTATTAGTTCCACAGCTGCCCAAACCGCAGAAATAATCACACCAAAACTATATTATTTAAATCAATGCTTGACTCATTAGCTCTTGCTTCTTATTTGCTAATTCTTATGTCTTAATTTTACCCATGTCCATTAATCTGTGCATCACCACGAGGTTGTGGACTACCAGCAAATTTCAGCATATCTGTCTCCTCTGTCTCCAGTGGGAGCTCCATGGCTTATCTCTCAATTCTGTCTCCTTTCTCACTGCATTCAGTTTAGTTTTCCCTGCCTACCTAGCTCTGCCCTATCTACAGGCCAAGGGACTCCTCCATCAAAGGAATATCAGGAACATGTCTCAGTATCCAGAGTTATTTGGTTTGCTTGTTGTTTGAGTGCATTATTGAAGTCTACCATTAGAGGTCTCACTTATCACTTCCAATGTCATTGCTAAAATTGGTTACACATATCCAACTCTTTCTGTGGTTCATACATAGTTATATCATCATAACAAAATTCTGTCAGGTTGATAACTAGTTAAAACCTTCAGTGAAACTGCCTACCTGTGAAAGGCCTGAACAATAATTGGTCTGTTACTAGAGGGTAACCTAAACTCCTCACTCTCCTGAGATGCTTGCCTTAAAATAGGAAATAGTGAGCAACCTTGAGACATATTTAGCCACATTGGCCTAAATTTCCTGGGCAAAATCAAGTACTTTTGAGGATTATGATTAACTCTAATGATAGAAGAAATATCTCTCATTGCTAAATTGTCCACCTATCTGGCACTAGAATGGTTTCAGACCTAGGGAAAAATATTTCTCTCATTTTGCCGGTGAAATACAGAGACATACAGAATACTAATGTCATGTTGATAGACCCATAAATCTGTGTATCAATTGTCTCTCTTCAGAGGTGTATCTTCATGACTCAATGACAAATAAAATAATAATATGCATGGGGTGATTTCAATAATGCCCCACAGAATGTTGAAAACTTGCATACCAAAATCAAAATAAACATGAACCCAAAATAAACAGACAAGAAATGTAGTGCAGTTACACCATAAATTGTCATGCTAAAACAGATTGAAAACTTTTTCAACTACTCTCACTTAGCAGAAACGCTCCATACAAAAGCTGGGTGCTAATATAGAATTAAACCATTTGCATTGTACAATTGCCATGATGAAACTTTCTATTCCAAATGTCAATGCTGAAATTTATCATTTGTAGTCACCAATTTAAGTAAACAGAGTGAGTTTGTTAATCATACATTTGTGTATGTATGATTAAATAATTTTAATAAGAAGTGGTACTTACTTGTGATTTTGTAGAGCAGATTTGTATTGCAGGGAGAAGCAGGAAAAGGTGTGAAAATATAAAAATGCACACAGAAATTCTGAGTTTGGCTAAAATACATTCACATGAATACACATATGCAGAGATAAACAAACATACACACATTCACATCCATGTAAAATAATTCAATTGAAATAAAAATATTCTGGAGAATATTACTGTAGTGATGGGCTGCGAACAGGCCTGCTTTTGGTCCTGCCCTGCTCCCACATGGCTAGCTCTACATCCGAAATAACAACACACAAACTGTATTCATTTAAACACTGCTTGGCCCATTAGCTCTAGCCTCTTACTAGCAAACTCTTACATCTTGGTGAACCCATTTCTCTTAATGTGTGTAGCACCATGAGGTGGTAGCTTACCAGGAAAGATCTTAACCTGTGTCTGTCTCGGAGAGGAGAATCATGGTGACTGCCTCACTTCCCTTCTTCCCAGCATTCTGTTTTGTCTACTCCACCTACCTAATTTTCTGTCCTATTAAAGGGCCAAGGCAGTTTCTTTATTAACCAATAAAATCAACACAAAACAGAAGATCCTCTCACATCATATTACTATAATAGCACATCTTATATCATGATAGTATATAAGAGATATTTCTCTCGGTTGCAAGAGTTATTTGGTTTGCTTGTTGGCTAAGGGTATTCCTACAGTTTCCCATGAAGGTTCTCACAGACTATTTTTAAATCAAGGTTATACCTCCCAACATGATAGCAAGAACCTGTATCTGGAGGTTATAGGTGCTTATGTCATCAAAGTACCTATATATAACTGGCAGATTGTTAGAAGCTTCGCTGAAATTGATTACCTGTTAAGGAATTAAAAGTTTATCTGCCTGTTACCTATGACTCATGGACTCAAATTGCATGGTAATGCAAGTAAGCCTTATAATTAATGTGTATATTCTAATAACGTATCCCAGTGTTTCACCCGCCCAATCAATAAGTATGTTGATGTGTTCATCTATGTGGCTGGGTAGACTATAAACAGAAAACAAAATTAACATGAGGGATTTAACTCAGAGACCACATAGAAGTTCTTTCTATTTGACAATCTTCCCTATGACATTCCTGTCTCTGATACTGTTCTTTGCATTGGCCCACTGTCAACATTCATTGTCTGACTCCTGGATAAAATCTTATGAGCAATCAAGAGTTCTACTGTTCTTTTTTAATCCCCACATAAAAGGAATAAGAGCAATGATGATGACTATCCCTCATTTAAAGTCTCTTAATCCCGAAAAGTTATGTTTTCTCCTCTTTCTTTTCAAAAATAATGATCTTTAAACAATTTTATATACCATAAATATCTTATAGACTGCCCCCTAAACCACTAATATAACTACAATTTCTACTCATAGCAATCCTGCTCTCTTAAGGTCCACACTGCAGTTTACAGTACTATAAACTATCTCAGTAAACTTGATTATCTTATCATGTGCTATAATTTTTTATTATTTACTAACACTTAGCACTCATAGTATATTAATGGCTTGGCTTCCAAAGAAATGTATGAAGCTTTCATTTTATCTTTATTAAGGCATATATATATATATATATTTCATTCATAAGAAGACAAATTGTAATCAATAATATAACCTAGCCTACTAAACAGGGATAGTGAGATCATAGCCCAGAAGCAGAACCTTCGTCTGAAATTTCTCTGAAGCCATATATTTTCTAAATATTTACCCGTATACTGACAGCCAACATTAACTATAAATGTCTGAAATAAAGCATCATTTTACATCATTACCGAATAAATACACAACTTCTCAAAATGTTAATAACTTAGAAAGATTTGTGTAGCCACACCTGATCGATACACACAAGTCTCCATTATTTTTGAACTGAGAATATGTTAGACACAATTTATCTTTCAAAAGAATATGATCTCTGGTGTTAGCAAAGTGACTTGCGAAAGGAGACACCACTTAAAAGAACAAAATTTTGAAAACTTGAAGTCAAAAACATAACAAAACAAAACAAACTGGTTAAAAACTGTTTAGCACAATGTCACAACAAACTGTCATGGAAACACAGAAAGAACTCTCTCTCTCAATTTCCCAACTTAGCAAATATATAGCGAAATATAATACTAATATAGAGAGCCCTTTTCTACAGGACCTTAATTTGATAGGTCTTACAATTCCTAAGGTCAATGCAAAAAAGTTATTTAAAATTACCATATTATGTTCACATTCTGTGCTTGTTACATATACATTTTATATGTAGGATAAAATTTTGTTAAGTAGAAGCTGTATTTATTTGAACATGGTAGAGTATCCATGGAATTGCAGGAGGAAGCAGAAAGAAGGTGAATTAGAATAAATAGAATGCTCATAAAGAAGTCGTCTGCCATAGTAAAGACGTGTATACATGCATATATATGTAAATGTGCACATACAGACGTAAACACATTTCTATACATGCATTAATACACGTGTTTATACATATGCAAACATATTCATATACATGCATGAATTCGTGTATATATACAAATACCAACATATTTGTATACATGCATGAATATATTTTATATGTGCATATACCTATATACATCATCATATGAACAGCATTTAAAAATATTGGGAGATATATGGTGACAACTACACATCTAATTCCATGAAAGGATACCAGAGACATCTTTCTCAATTGTTAGTTGTAAGTTGTTTGGTTTACTTGTTGGCCTAAGGTGTTCCCATTGTCCCTTAAAAGGATCTCACAAACAATTTCTAAACTATGGGTAAAACTCTAAATACAATGGTAAGAAACTATTTCTGAAATTTCTATTTACTTATGGCAACATAGAATAGAAAAACATGTGGAACCTAGTTACAAGCTCCAATGAAACTGGCTACATGTAAAAGGGCTGAAAGTTAATCAGCCTGCTACAAAAGGGGGAACAAAACTCCTCACTCCTGTGATCTGTACACCATAAACCATAAAAGAGTGAGCATTCTTCAGACATAGTGATGCCAGAGGGGTTTAATAACATGAACATAATGGACTACTTTTGAGGATTTGAATTAAATCCATAAGAGGTTAGCATACCCTACATGATAAAATATTCTAGAACCTGAGACTAAAATGTTAATAGACATAGGCAAGGAATAGTTCCCTCACTCTGCTAAAGGAGTATAAAAAACTGAGGTATTTTTTATTAATGTGTAAGTAATACCAATCAAAATTCCTACATCACCCTCTCCTCCAACTTCCCTCTCGCTCTCCCCCACACTCAACCCCCCTCCAGTCCTAAGAGATGGCAAGTCACCCTGCCCTGTGGGAAGTCCAAGACCTTCCCCCCTACATCCAGGCTGAGCAAGGTAAGAATCCAAAGAGAATAGAATCGCAAAAAGTCAGTATATACAGTAGAGACAAATCCGAGTGCCATTATCATTGACCCCTCGGTCTGCCCCAATTGTCAACCACATTCAGAGGGTCCAGTTAGATCCCATGCTCATTCATTGCAAATGCAGCTGGAGTTGGTGAGCTCCCATTAGCTCAGGCACAGTGTCTCAATGGGTGAACCAACCCCTCGTGGTCCCAACTTCCTTGCTCATATTCTCCCTCCTTCTGCTCTTCAACTGGACCTTGGGAGCTCAGTCCAAGTGTTCCGATGTGGGTCTCTATCTCTGTCTCCATCCATCACCAGATAAAAGTTCTATGGTGATATTCAAGATAGTCATCAGTCTGACTATAGAACAAGACCAGTTCAGGCACTTTCTCCTCCACTGCCCAGGATCCTAGCTGGAGTCATCCCAGTGGACTCCTAGGAACCTCTCTAGAGCCAAGCCTCTTGACAACTGTAAAATGGTTCCCTTAATTAAGATATCTCCTTCCCTACTCCAATATCTATCCTTTCTCCATCTCAACCATCCCACTCCTACAAGTTCTCCCAACTGAGTTTTATTACATACTCATATGCCAATATAATGTCAGAAGTCCTTCTGTATAATTGTTGGTTTATTCATTAATGAATAAAGAAACAATCCTGGGCCTGCACAGAACAGAATACAGGTAGGCAGGGAAAACTAAACTGAATGATCAGAAAAGGAAAGCAGTGTCAGTGAGAAGCCAAGTCACCCCACAGGAGATAGATGCTGGAAAATTACATGGCAAGCAATAGTCACTTGGTGATTCACAGATTAATAGAAATGGGTTAAATTAAGATATAAGAGTTAGCTAATAAGAAGCTAAAGATAATGGGCCAAGCAGTGTTTTAATAATACATTTTATGTGTGATTACTTCAGGGCTGAGTTTCTGAGGACGAACTAACTGCTCTCCTTACAACAAATTGTTGCTCCAACAATGTCTACTATTACTATATCCATGTAAAACCTGCGAAAACTTGGAAAGGAACTCTGGATACAAAAAAAAAAAAGACCCAAAGTTAAGCCACATTCTTTAGCTAATGAGAATTTGTAGTTTTAGTTATAGACTTCCTTAATTATGATAAAATATAATATATATAGTAACTGTAATTCTTGCTTGACAAATGTTTTGTTATATGTAATTTTATTATGTTGATGTTAAAGCCTTCCTTTTTAAAACAGAATAAAGGAAATGACGTAGTAAGCCCTTCTGTATGTGGGTAGCAATAATTAGTTAATGAATAAAGAAACCATCTTGGGTTTGCACAGAGCAGAATAGATGTAGGCAGGGAAAACTAAATTGAATGTTGGGAAAAAGAAGGCAGAGTCATTGAGAAGCCATGTGCACTCTGGAGACAGGCACCAAAACTTTAACTGTAAACATCAGTTACGTGGCAATGCACAGATTAATATAAATGGGTTAAGTCAATATGTAAGAGTTAGCCATGAGAAGCTAAAGCTAATGTTCCAAGCACTGATTTTATTCATACAGTTTCTTAGGGGTTATTTGGGGGCTGAGCAGAAGGAATGAAATAGCAGCCCTCCTTAAAATACCCAGAGATAGATGCATCAAATGCCCCTAATTAGAAATGATTCTTCATGCACTGTATAGGAAATAACAGTGATTGGCAGCTGGACTCATTCTTTGGTGCCTGAGATGTGGTGAGATGCTACTTGTCTTCAACAAGCCTGTCCTCTAAAGTCTCAAATATTTATATTAAAAAGTAAGCCTAAGAGTCTAACAGATTTAGAGAAGATGAATGAATCCATAATAACAATGTTTTCCAACATTAACATAGGAATTCAGAGTCTGAGAGAGCAGAAACAAGTTATGAACAACCACAATATTCAATAACTGACACTTTTGGCACATGTGGCAGAAATGGTTGCTCCATACTTTAATGCTGGCAATCAAAAAAATCCCTGACTTCGCTAATTTCTATGGGCACCTACTCCTGTATATGTCAGGAGCTGTCTGCCTTATCTTGGACAATTTACGTTGGGTTTTGGTTATACATTAGTTCAATTGAGATCTGAAATATAGCCAGAGTCTGACTGGTAAGATAAAGCACTGCTGTGGCTTTTATTTGCACTACTGGACTCTGCATGAAGGACTGTGTGCATTCAAATTGAGCACAAATTAAGAACCAATAAGGGGAGTGATCACAATTCCACCAATGGAGGAAAATCCTGTTGTCCTCTTGGAGATCTCTATCAGAGTGTCTGGTTCATTCTTGTCTCCCACGTATATTGTCCTGCAGTAGACAGCAATGGACAAGAGGGTAGTGAATGTAATTTACACTGGTCTCTAACTCTAATTATCAAAACAAAAATAACAACCTTTGGAAATTATGGGCTACCTGGTCAGTGCATCAGGCTATCAACATGATAGTCTCCATTTCAACATGGAGCTGACTTTTTGTGACTCTGGGTTGTGACTTGCTACTTCCTGCTGAGATTTCCTGATATGTCATGTCTGATTCTCCAATTGCAATATTTAAGTTCTTAAATTCCATTTGTTCTCACATGCTCATACATATACATGTGTGAGTAAGTGGGTATGTGTATGAGTGCCTGGTATGAAATGTGTGTAAGTAGAAATATTATGGTCTAAACATCCATAATATGCTACTGTATGAAACAGTCTCATGATGATTAAACAATATTCTAACTAAGGCTTTCCTTTTAGAATCAATTACTCATAATAGCTACATACTCTAAACTACTGCACATTTTTTTCACATAATTTTATGTGTGGTTCCACAAATGTCTGCACGAATTTTGCATTAATTTGCCTTTTACACTGACAATTCATACTTGTAAAATACTCTGCTAAGCATTCATTGTAGAATATTGAAATTATAAACAAAATCAAATCTTAAAAGAGAAGCACTATCTTCAGAAATAGGATCCTACTTCTGACACATGATAGAGGATCTGGTGCTCAGCCCTATAATGCTGGGAATCAAACACTTTCTGCTATGATGATTTCCACGGGCTCTGACACCTGTATATGTCAGGAGCAGTCTGCCTTGTCTCTGACAATTTTCAGTCGGGCTGGGGATAGGCAGATCCAGCTAAGACCTGGACTATCGCCAGAGCCCGACTGAGAAGAACCCGCACTGCTGATGCTTTTATTTGCACTCCTGGGCTCTGATTGAACGAGTGTCTGCATGGAAACTGAGCACGAATTAAGAACCAATAAGGGGAGTGATCTCAATTCCACCAATAGAGACAAATCCTGCTGTATTCCCTCAGAACTACTGATTCATTCTTGTCTCCCCCGTGAATGTGTGCTGCAGCTGAAGCAGTGAAATTGAAAGTGGATGAGAGGAAAAAATGTAATTTATCCTGGTTCTGAATCCAATTATCGAAAAGAAAATAGTCTCTTTAAAGCATAGGGCGATCCTCTATCAGGATGTCTGGACAATGCATATGGCTATCTAAAGATAGTCTCTATTTCTGCCTAGACCTGGCTCCTTGTGACTCTGGGCTGCAAAATGCTGCTTGTGGCTGAGATTTACTGATATATCATATCAGATTCCCCAACTGCAATGATTAAGTTCCAGTTGTCTTCGCATGTATATACAAACAGCAGAAGCAGCGAAATCAAAAGTGGACAAGAGAGAAGATACTGTAGATTATCCTGGCCCCAAACTCCAATTATCAAGAAGAAAATATCAATTTCTGTAAAGCATGGGGTAAATTCCTATCAAGCAACCAGGGCAGTGTATCTGGCTATCTCTATGAGAGTCTCTCTTCCTGGAGCTGGCTTTTTTGTGATTCTGGACTGTCAATTTCTGCTTAATGCTGAGATTTTCTGACATGTCATATCTGATTCCCCAACTGCAATGATTATATTCTTAAATTCCAGCCCTCTGCACATGTATACCCATACATACGTGTCTGTGTGTGTGTGTCTAAGTGCCAGATATGAAATGCTTGTAAGAGGCAATGATACTTTCATGCTCTGCTCTGAACATCCCAAATATGCACACTATATCCAATAATGTCAAAATAATTAAAAAATAATTTGAGGTATCAATTTTAGAGACCATTATTCATAATACATTTATACTCTCAACATATGCACATTTGTTTGTATGATTTTATGTGTGGCTCAACACATGTCTGAATGCATCTGCCATTAATTTTGTTTTCACAGAGCCAATTTACACTCATCAAATATTCTGTTCAGTATTAATATGTGAATATTAAAATTTTGAACAAATTCACTACATTCCATTTACTAGAATTCCTCTCCAATAAGTACTCTTTCCTTAGTATGTATTTATTTTTTTGTGACATATATGTTCAAGTAAACCAACTATGTGTACATAGTTATAGAGCCAATACACTACACATTTCAGCCTCTCAGGGCTATCATAGCTGAGGAAATTAACATGTGACTCCTAGTAATAGGTGCCAGTGTTTCTTATTTCTAAACAGGGAGGTTGCTGATATAGCCATCTAAGCGCATGTGTAGACACTAATCAGAAAAGAAAAAACAAAGGCAGCATTACTCAGAGATCCCACAGATGTTTCCTCTACATTGTCACCTATTTACTATGTTTCTGACTCTGATTCTATATTTGCATTCCCAACTTTGCATTGCCCAACTTTCAACTTCTTTGCTCTGTCACATGCATTAAAAACTTAGTTTCAATAGAGTATATCTGCTGTACATTTGTAATCCACACTCACACGAAATAAGAGGAATGCTGCGGATTCCACTGTATAAAACGCTCCATTCTTAAACATTATGTTATTTTTTTTTCCTTTTTAAAAGGTAAGGGCCTTTGAACTATTTCTTGCACTATTAAGGTCTTAGTGACCATTTCCTATGCCATTAATATACCCACTGTTTCTATTCATATCACTGCTGCTGTTTTCAGTCAAAGCTGCAGCGAAAGGAACTAGAAATTCAAATCTGTAAACTTGATTGAATTACCATCTTCTCCAAATGTTATAACTTGTCAAAACTTAGACCTTCGTGGTTTATTAGTGGCTAGTTTTCCAAAGGAATGTCTGACATTTTAATTCTATCTTTCTTGACTACGACAGACATATATAATTCACTGGAAAGCATATTGTACTTTATATAGTAACCTAGGCTACTTCACCTGGCTAGGGAAATTTTGGACCCAGAAGCAGAACTTTCATGTGCAACTTGTATATCATTTATTTCTAATTGTAATATATATCATTTATTTCTAATTGTAATATGTGTGTGTGTGTGTGTGTGTGTGTGTACCACACACAACTTTATATCTAACTGTCAGGAAAAAAAAAGCATCATTTAAATAATTGCATAACTGCTAAAATGACTAAGAGCTTACCATGTTCTGTCAAACCATATCTGATCTACACAAAACTCTCCATTTTCCCTAAACCCAGAAAGTATTGCATGAAATGTCCAGACAGATTTTATGATTCTAAAGAAATCATTGTCTATTGTGACCAAAATGTCTTGTAAAAGAGATAGGAAACTTAAAACCACAGACTTTTAAATTTTCTATACCAAAACAAAATGCATATATAAACAATGCACAAAAATAAAGATTTAGTACAATGACACAATGAATTGCCTTCTGAAATCTCGGGTCAATTCCTCACACTTAACAGAAATCTTAAAAACAAACCATTGGTGCTACAATAGAAGGAACCCATTTATGTTGTATAGTCATATTGATAGGACTTTCCATTCCAAATGTCAATGATAAAAATTTTTATTCATAATCACCACCTTAAGTACATAGAATGGGATAGGTAGGTAAGCATTTTCATACGTAGTATAAAATAATTTTAAAACAAAGTAGTATTTATTTTGACATTTAGTAGAGCTGACATGGTACTACAGAAAGAAGCAAAAAGAAGTGTGAAAAACATAAATACAGGGCACCTTATAAAATTCTTACCTAGGTCAAAGATACATACACATGGATACACATATATACAAACACATGTGCAAAAATATACATTTGTAGACACATCCACATCCTTATACACATACACACATATATACAGATATACAAAAAGAATTGTAATGGATTAAAAAATGTAACTAGCTAGATATTGCTACAGCTGCACATCTTATATAATTAAGAAATATAAGAAACATGTCTGTTAGCAGAGTTATTTGGGTTGCTCATAAGTTAAGTGCATTATTCCAATCCACCATTAGAGGTCTCACAGATCCTATCCAAATGTCAGTACTAAAAATTGTTACACATAAACACCTATTTCTTAAGTTCAAATATAGTTATACTATTATAACTCAAATCAATCTAGTTGGTAACTAATTAGAACCTTTGTTAAAACTGCCTATCTGTGAAATGCCTCAACAATAATCGGCCTATAAGTAGAAGGGAGCCTAAACTCCTCACTCTCATAAGATACTTGCCTTAAAACAGAGAATAATGAGCAATCTTGAGACATATTTTGTCATATTGGCCTAAAGTTCTTTGGCATAATCAAGTACTACTGAGGATTAGGATTAACTTCTTGTGATGGAAGAAATATCCCACATTACTAAATTGTCCAACCATCTGACACTAGAATGATCTCAGAAATATGCAAAAATATTTCTCAGATTTTGCCAGAGTAATATAGAGATATACAGAATGCAAATGTCATATTGATATACCCATAAATCAGTGCATCAATTTTCCCTCATAAGAGATGCTTCTTTATGAACTCAATGAGAAATAAAAGATGATATCGAGGGGGTTCTTTCTATTTTGCCTTACAGAATGTTGAAAACATGCATAACAAAATCAAAATGAACATGATCCATGAGAGGTTAGCCGTGCCCTACATGCTAAAATGTCCTAGAACCAGAGACTAAAATGTTCACAGATATAGGCAAGAAATATTTTCCTCTCACTGCTAAATGAATATACATTAACTGTGTCTTATTAAATCTCATATGCCTATTTGACAGAGACACAATAAAAACAACTCAGATGGAAAAGACCTCTAAATGGGACATAGTGGTAGAAAAATATACATATGCTTGGGAGAGAGGATAAAAGTATACAGACAGTTATAAAAGAAATAAATAATTAAAAAATAAAACTAAGAATTTAATAAGACAGAGTAGAAACATAAGATTAAAGAAATAAAGATAAATAAGCCACTAAAGATGGAACATACACAGAGAGTCTGGGCTATGTATATTATTGTGTTTTCTTTGAATTTTTTGAATGTGAAAGAGCTTAGTACAGAGAAACATTTCATTGTACAGGCTACTAAGCTAAACCAATATATTTTAAACGTGTTTTGACTTAAAAATATGTGTCTACCAATATGTTTCTTTGGAAAAAGAGGTTCTTCTTTTGTTTCCGTAGAAGTGAGAACCTATGGAATCCTTCTAGAACAAAATGTGGTTTTAGGACCAAGACCTCCTCCCATAAAAGTTACAGTGTGTACTCCCCAAAATTACTTTGCCCAACAAGAAGAAGAAATCAGTTTGGAGATAACTATGCCCATATTAACAAATATTGATTGTAAATGTTTCTTTGCATTTAAATGGAGATATGTTATAGAGATTTGCATTGGTATGGATCTTGGTTTATTAATACATATTTTAGGTCAATTTTGTTAAATGAATATTTCTTCTCTTGATTAACCTATTGTGTTTGTGTAGTTCATTTAAAATGTATGAGAAATATAGGTTAATAGATAATCATCTATAATAGTCAAGATTGTAGTCATGTTAGTTAGGTTTCCTAAATATATAGACATAAATCATTTAGATATTCTTATATCATTCAAGACCTTAAGATTATGGCATTTAAAATATCTTAATAATTTAGGACTTTTCATGACATGAGGCAGTCTGCTCCTGGCAGCACTAATTACATCAGAGAGGTTGATGGACATCAAAGATACTCCTTATGGAGTATGCTAGTTACATGGTCAAGAAACTGCTCTTATCTGGATTGTATGATAGTATGCTGGATGAACTGGACATGCAGGACCCACAGAAAAATGATGGCTAAACTTGACTAAGGGTGAGATGGTCCGTTGGGGCTCCTGCTACATAAAAGAGTCTGCCAGACATTCTTCAGAACATAGACAGCAACTGAGGGACTTTGTCATTACAAGGCAGAACAGATCTTCAAATTTCCTATTTGTAGAAAAGTCAGCTGGATACTATGGGCCTGTAGGTGGAAAATGGATGCTTCAATTATACAGAAGAACTTTGGGTGACTGTCCAGCCAGCAAGATGTGTCTGTCAAATCTAGTTTTGGAAGTTGCTTACAATGCACTTACGTTTACTTTGGTAATATTATATCCTTCTGGATTCCTTGATAGTGTTGAAGAATATATAGTTATAGTTATAGCTTTCCTTAGTGATGATAAAAGATAAAAATGATATAACTATTGTAACTGTAATTCTTGCTTAATATCTGCTTTGTTATATGTGACTTTATTATATTAATGTTCAAAACTTACTTTTTAAAACAAAATAGGGGAAATGATATAGTAAGCCCTTTTGTATATGAGTTGCATTAACCAGTTAATGAAAAAAGATACTGTCTTGGGCTTGCAAGGAGCAGAATAGAGGTAGGCAGGGAAAATAAACTGAATGTTCAGAAATATAAAGCAGAATCATTGAGAAGCCATGTAGTCACTCGGGAGACAAATGCCAGAACTTTAACTGTAAGCCTCAGTTATGGGGCAATACACAGATTAATATAAATGGCTTCAATTAATATATGAGTTAGCCAATAAGATGCTAGAGCTAATGTTCCAAGCAGTGATTTAATTAATACAGGTTCTGTATGATTATTTAGGGGATGAGCAGGAGGAATGAATTAACAGCTCTCCTTACAACACCCATAGATCTGTGAATCACATATCCCAAATCAGAAATTATTCTTCATGCACTGTACAGGAAATAACACAGTGATGTTCACTTGAACTCATTCTCTAGTGGCTGAGAAACATTACCATACTGTGATGAGATGCTAGCTGTCGCCAACAAGCCCCTCCTCTAGAATATCAAATATTTATAATGAAAAGTAGGCCTAAGATTCCTACAGATTTAGAGAAGATGAATGACTCTATAGTAACAATGTTTTTCAACATCAACATTACTATCAGCCATAGGAATTCAGAGTCTGAGGTAGCAGACACAAGTTATACAAAACCCAAGCGTGCAATAACTGACATTTCTGGTTCATATGGAAGAAATAGTTGATCAGTACTGTAATGCTGGCAATCAAGCAATCCCCGAATTTGCTAATTTCTATGGGCTCCTACTCCTGTATATGTCAGGAGCTGTCTGCCTTGTCTCAGACAATTGATGTTGGGTTCGGTTATATACAAGTCCAGTTGAGATCTGGACTATAGCCAGAGCCTGACTGACAAGAATGGGCACTGCTGGACTCTGCTTGAAGGAGTGTCTGCATTCAAACAAACACAAATTAAGAACCAATAAGGGGAGTGATCTCAGTTCCATCAATGGAGGAAAATCCTGTTGTCCTCTTGGAGATCTTTATTAGATTCATTTTGGTCTCTCTCGTGAACAGTCCTGCAGCGGAGGCAGTATAATCAATAGTGGGTAAGGAGGTAGTAAATGTAATTTAAACTGGTCTCTGAATCCAATTATCAAAAACAAAATAACAACTTCGTAAATTATAGGCTGATCTTCTATAAGGCTACCTGGACAGTGCATCTGGCTATCAACATGATAGTCTCAGTTTCAGCCTTGAGCTGACTTTTGGCCCCTCCAAACAACACCAGCTTCTAATTATGAGTGTCCCCATTTCGACCAGCTTAATCATCTCTTTTAACCCAGGAATTGACCATTGAGCTCCTTGCAACCCCCCAGTGTTTCTAGGGTGTGTGTGTGGGGGGATACTTCCCCCAACCCTGGGTCTTCAGGGCCTTGGTTGTTCCCTTCCCTGGCATTCAATTCCGGCTTGCATCCTTGGTTAAGCCCGTGCCTGGTATGGCAGGACCTTAGCCAGCCTCCCAGCCCACCCGCACCTGAAGGCCTGGCGTCTTCAGTTCTTCCTCTTTCTCTTTTTCATTCCTTTTCTTCCTTCTTTTCGTCGTGACCGCTGCTACAAGCAGCCTGGCCTCTGGTTTCTGAGTAACCTGCCCAGATCCAGCTACGCCCTTAGCACCCCACTCGTGGACAGGGGACACCTGACCACGTGTCCTGGGTGTTGGTGCCATCTGCAACTTGCCTAAATGTGGAGCCGTTCTCATTCTAGGCTTGAGGTGCTGCGGTTTTTGTGGGTTTTTTTCACAGCCGTGGCTATGGGGAGCAAACCATCCAAGCCTATAACTCCAACCTCCCCACTGGGACACCTTTTGGACGCCCTGCAGCCTCACGCTTTAATGCCTTCCTTACAGACCTCCACACTTATCCATCTCTGTTAAAAGAAATGGCCTGATATTCCTTAGAGGGAAACCGTAAATAGCCGCCTAACGGCATCTTCGATCTTACGGGAATTATCAACTTACTGCCATCGTACAGGCAAATGGAAAGAACTCCCATATATCCGCGCTTTTTTCTATATGGCCGCTAAGACTAACCCCTCTGTCCTTGCTCACTGTTCACCTGTGCACATGTATCTAACTATGCCATCTGCTGCTGTAGAACCCTCTGCCTCTGTTATGGACCCAGCCGGCAAACCTCCACCTTTCCGGCCTCAGAGATCTACCTCCTCCCATTCCACCTGGTCAAACAAAACCTCACCTAAGCCTTATCCTCCTAGGTCTCTGGAAACCCAACCTAAATCTTCTTCTAGGAATAAAAAAACCTCACCTAACCTTTCTCCTCCTAGGTCCCTGAGCTCCTCACCCAAATCCTATTCCAGATCTAAAAAAGCCTCACCTAAACACCCTTCTCCCTCATCCTCCAGCAGGTCTCTGTCTGGCTCTGCATCCTCCCACTCGCCCTCTTCTTTTCGCAGCAGGTCACATAGGTCACCAGAAGCCTCTCTGGATTCATCTCGCTCATCTCCCTCCTGCCCTCCTCCACCTCCTCGGTCTTCCATAGCCCTGCTGAGTTCCCCTTCCTCTCACGCCAGCCATCTGGCGCTGGCACCTTCCTTCACTCCTCCGCTCACGTGTTCACGTGCCGCCACGGAGCCTAATCCTAACCAAGCGAAGCCTGCTGCCATCCTGCCGTTGTGGGAAGTGGCTGGCGCAGACGGATTGATTAGGGTTCACAATCCATTTTCCCTATCGGAACTCTCCCAAATAGCAAAATTGCTTGGGTCCTATATGTCTAATCCTACCACTTTCATAAAGGAATTCCAATATATTACTCAATCCTATAATCTCACTTTCCATGACATCTTTATGAATCTGTCTAATAACCTACTTCCCGAGGAGCACAGGCAGGTTTGGTAGCAGGCCAGACAACATGCAGACGAAGTTCACCAGACTCTTGCCTCCCACCCTCCTGGGGCAGAGGTGGTCCCAGACAAAGAACCACACTGGGATTATAACAGTCCAGGTGGAATTTTGGCCAGAGACCGATTTTTAACTTGTCTCCTGGCAGGCCTCCGTAAGGCTGCCCTCAAGCCAGTAAATTATTCTAAACTCTCAGAGATTATTCAGGATACAAAGGAAAATTTTTCTGCATTTTTGGAATGCCTCAAAAAGGCTCTGTTACAGTTCACAAACCTGGACCCAGAACCCCCCCGAGGTCAGACAGCTACTAATGACTCACTTTTTAAATCAGTGTTATTCAGACATCAGAGCCAACCTCAGGCATTTTGGAGAAAGGCCCCTTAACCCTGCATGCAGAAGTCTTAGAGAAGGCTTTTAAAGTGTACCATGTGAGAAATGACGAAGCCTGCAATCACCGCCACGTGGTAGCCATGGCCACCCGACCGGCCAAGATGACGGACTATCTGATCTGTGCTGTTCATGCTGCTCCCTTGCCTCCTGGGGTGCATGAACTGTCAGGTCCGTGTTTCAAGTGTGGTAAGATGGGTCACTGGGCCCCGAGGATGCCCTAATCCTCATCGCAGTCTTAGGAGACCTTGTCCAAGGTGTCACAGGGAAGGTCATTGGTCTGTAGACTATCCTCGTGCACATGGTGGCATGGAGGCATTGGACCCAGAGAATTCCCAAGTTGACCTATTGGGCTTGGCCCTGGATGACTAAAGGTGCCCAGGCTCCAACCTGACTGCCACTGTCATCTGTCATCAGGAGTCATGGGTATTTATCACTGTCAGGATGGCTCGTTTCCTTCCTCTTAGAAACCGGAGGAACATATTCGGTTCTGAGGGAATTTTGGGGGCCAACCTCTCCTCCAAGCTTCCCTATTGTCGGAGTAGGAGGGCAGCCTTATTTACCTCAACAGACTCCACCCCTCAATTGTGTGTTTAGAGGCATTTATCTCACTCTTTCATTTTTAGCTATGCCAACTTGTCCAGTACCTCTCATGGGGAGGGACCTTTTAACTAAGATAGGAGCCTCCATTTCTTTCGCTCCCCCCCCGTTCACTTTATTTCAGATTTGCTGGTGACACCGCTTCTTCTTCTCCTGGCCCCCCCACCAACCTTCTGACACTAACACGTCTTTTCCTCTACCAGCCTCTCAGGTAGATCCCCAGGTGTGGGACACCCCAGAATCCCGCCATTGCTAAACACCATTCCTCTGTTGTTAATCAGTTACAAAATCCAACCAAATACATTACTCAAGCTCAGTACCCCCTCTCTTCCCAGAGCCTCAAGGGACTTACACCTATTATTTCTGACCTTTTTAGGAAAAAGCTGCTTCGCCCCACCTCTTCTCCTTTTAATACCCCCATACCTGCTGTTAAAATATCTAATGGGACTTATCGTCTGGTTCAGGACCTCCTGCTCATTAACTCTGCTGTTGTTCCCCTTCCCCTACTTGCTCCTAATCCCCTCCCCCTTCTGTCTAATATTCCTCCAGGAACCTCTCACTTCTCCATTCTAGACCTCAAGGATGCCTTTTTCTCCAAGCCTCTCAGCCTTCAATCTCAAAACATCTTCGCCTTCACCTGGACTGATCCTGAAACTAATTTTTCCACACAGCTCACCTGGACCATCCTTCCCCAGGGATTTTGGGACAGCCCACACCTATTTGGAAAGGCTTTAGCCTCTGACCTCTCACTGTCTCTCCATAAATCCAAACTGATCCAATATGTAGATGATATTTTATTATGCAGCCCATCTTTGGAGATCAGCAAGATGGATACTGCCACCCTATTAAATTTCCTATCCAAAAGGGGCTATAGAGTCTCACCTTCTAAAGCTCAATTGTCTACCACTCAGGTAATGTATTTGGGATTAACCATAACCCCAACCCAAAAGGCTATCAATCTAGGCAGGAAAAAACTAATTCCATCTCTTGCAGTTCCTTCCACCAAAGAAAAGGTTTTATCGTTCCTGGGAGTGGCTGGTTTCCTGCATTTCTGGATCCCCTCCCTTTCTCTCCCTGCCTGCCCCTTATATGAAGCAGTTCTCAGCTCTCTGCATGAGCCCCTTCTCCGTCCTGTTACCAAACCCTTTCAGAGAATCCAACAGGCCCTTATCCAGGCCCCAGCTCTTCATCTTCCGGATTTAACTCTCCCTTTATCTCTTTATGTAGCAGAGAAGGACGGATATGCCCTTGGGGTCTTAGGACATCAAATGGGACCTTCTTTTGCGCCTGTATCATACCTTTCAAAGAAGATGGACCTCAACACTTGGGGCTGGGCATCCTGCATATGTGCTTTGGTGGTTGCTGAGCTTCTTATTCGTGAGTCAAATAAACTAACCTTTGGGGCACTACCACAGTCTTCTCACACCATAATCTGTCCAACCTCTTAACTTACCAAGGCTTACAAACCCTACCCCCTTTCCGAGTTCTTTTCCTTCAGGTGGCACTGATAGAAGATGCCACACTCACTTTTCAATGCTGCCCACCCCTTAATATCTCAAATCTCCTACCTCAACCTAATGTTAATGATTCCCCATCCCACTCCTGTATTGAGATACTAGAGGATCTACTGCCCCACCCCTCACATATACAAGAGGGCAAACTGTACCAGTCCAATTATACCTGGTACACAGATGGCAGCTCCTTTTTATGTGACGGGACCCATAGAGCAGGCTATGCCATAGTATCAGATATGGAGATAGCTGAGGCAAAGGCAATCCCTGCCCATACCACTAACCAGCAGGCTGAGCTGATAGCTCTCACCCATGCCTTTCAGTTAGCAGAGGGACAATCTTTAAACGTTTACACAGACTCTAAATATGCCTTTTATATCCTCCTGTCCCACACAGCTATCTGGAAGGAGTGTGAGCTTCTTATGACAAAAGGAGGATCCATAACTAACTCAGGTTATATTATGGACCTGTTAAATGCCTCCCATCTCCCCAAAGCTATAGGAATTATTCACTGTCAATCTCATCAGACCAACAGTTCTATTATTTCCAAGGGAAATAATCAGGCTGACAGAGCAGCTAAGACAACAGCACTCCAAAGCCCAGATCAACCTCAGTCACCTCAGGGAGTCCTTAGAGTACAGCCCACACCCTCACAGACACCCCCTGACACCCAACTGATCCTGTCCTACCTACATGAGCTCTTTCATCCTAACAGCAAAGCTCTACTTCATTTTGTTAGGGCTCACCTCCAACCCATCCCTGAGGATATAAAGTTCCTAAAGGCTATCACTGCCTCCTGTCAGATCTGCCAAAAGTCAGATCCCAAGAACAAATATCATAGCTTCCCTTTTCCTACCCACCAGGCCAGATGCTCCCTTCCAGGAACTGAATGGCAGCTGGATTTTACTCATATGCCCACAGTCAAAAGGGTTAAATATCCTCTGGTTTTGGTGTATACAATATCTGGGTGGGTTGAAGCATACCTTTTTCCTCACACACATGCGCTGGGACCCCTTTTAAAAGCCAAGGGCGCCATTCCCAGGTCCTCTTTTCTGGCCCCGCCCCTCACTGTCCGTCACGTCCCTGCTTTCTCCTTAATAAACTAATACACGTGGGTTCATTTGTGTCTCGTGTTCCCCTGTCTCCACAGGAACATTACAGACCATTGTCTCACAGCATTCCATTCCATGAATTTTATACTGACTGATTTATGAATGCAAACTCTGATATTGAGAATTCAAGAGTACAGTTGTGTTCAAGGATCTGTCACATGCTAGTTGTGTGCAGATGTAAATCAGCAATGTCATAATGGCATGCTGTTTATCACAGGTATGGAATTATTTCTGAAGGTATACAAGATGGCCAGTAAAACTCAAGAGTTCTTACTGTTACCCCATATATATCCAGGTCTGTCATTGACTGGTGATATTGGTTTGCCTAGTTTTTAATATCTGAATTTTAATAATAGGTGCCGGGGTTTCTTATTTCCAAAATGGAAGGATGCTAACATAGCCCTCTAAATTCTGTGTAGACACTAAAAATAAAAGATAACAAAGGGAGCATTACTCAGAGACCCTACCAATCTCTTGTACATAACTACCTATTTTACTATGTTTATGTCTGTAATTCTATTTTTTTGCATTCCCAACTTTGCACTGCACAATGGTCAACATCTGTTTCTGTCACCTGAATAAAAAGCTTAGTTTGTACTAAGGATATTGGCTGTGCTTTTGTAACACCTACACATATGGAATGAAAGCAAATGCAGATTCCCCTGTAAATTAAATTGCTTCATCCTAAAAAAAAATTACGCTTTTGAGTTTTTTGAAAATAAGGACCATTGAACTATTTCTTGTACTATTGACATCTTAAAAACCATTCCCTAAGACATTAACATACCTACTGATTCTATTCCTACCACTTCAGCTGTTTTAATGTCAAAACTGCAGCTAAAGGACCTAGAAATGCAAATCTGTATACTCGATTTATTTACCATTCTCTCCAAATGTTATAACTTGCCAACATTTAGCCTTTCATACTGTATTAGTGACTAGTTTCCCAAAGGCATGTCTAAAGTTTTCATCCTAACTTTCTTGACTAAGGCAGACACATATCATTGACTGGTAATAAAATGTATCTAATACAGTAGTAACCTACGCTACGACACATGGCTAGGAAGATCATGGTCCTAGAAGTAGAACTTTCATCTGCAACTTCCCTGAAGTCATACAATTTCTAATTTATATATACAGACAACATTAGGTCTCACTGCCAGAAATAAAAACCCATCATTTATACAATTCCACAAACAATAAAATGGCTAAGAACTAACTATATTGTGTCCAACCACAACTACTCTACACAAAACTCGATTATTTCTAGATCCAGAAGGTATTGCATGCAATGGGCAGAGACAGTTTATATATCTAAGTATTTGGATGCTTATTGTGACCAAAATGTCATGTAATAGAGATAGGAAACTTAAAAAGACAGCATTTTGAAATTTTTCATACCAAAAACAAAAGTCAAGCATAAACAATACAAACAAAAGACAGGTTTAGCAAAACACCACCTTGAATTGTCTTCGGAAATCTCCTTTATTTTCTTACACTTAACTGCAAAACTACAAACAAATGATTGGTGCTATGAATGAACAAACATATTTCTGTTTTGCAATCATATAGAGAGGACTTTCCACACCAAATGTCAAAGTTAAAAATTGTCACACATAATCACCACCTTAAGTACATAGAATGGGATAGGTAGGTAAGCATTTGCATATGTAGGATAAAATAATTTTAATTCAAAGTGGTATTTATTTTGACATTTAGTAGAGAAGACATGGTACTGGAGGAATGATACAGGTGGGTCTTCTGTCTATTTGTTACTTTTATTGGTCAAATAAAGAAATTACCTTGGCCTTTTGATAGGCCAGCCCTTAGGTGGGTGGGGGAGACAGAGCATAATTCTGGGAGGAAGAAAGCAGAGTCAGGAAGATGTCATGATTCTCCACCCCGAGATGGATGCAGGTTAGGGATTTTCCCGGTAAGCCACCACCTCGTGGTGCTACACAGATTACTAAATATGGGTTAAAGTAAGATGTGAGAATTAGCCAATAAGAGGCTGGAACTAATGGGCCAGGCAGTATTTAAATGAACACAGTTTCTGTGTAATTATTCTGGGGCTAAGATAGCCATGTGGGAGCCAGGCAGGACAAAAAGCCGGCTTGCTCACCTCATCACTACAGAGGAAGAATCCAAAAGAAGGATGAAAAAACATACAGTGCTCAATATGAAATTCTTACTTAGGTCAAAGATGCATATACATGTATATGCATATATACAAACACATACACAAATATATAGATCCACATTCTAATATACATACATCCAGAATGTGTTATGTATAGCAGAAAGACAGAGTTCATCTTCCAAAGGAATATGATATCTGGTATAAGGAAAGTGACTATAAGAAGGATACAAAATTTAGAAGAACAGGATTTTGAAATCTTGTAATTCAAAAACAAACAAAATAAACTGTTACAACGGTGTTTAGCACAATGCCACTGCAAATTGTTGCAAAAACACAAACAGATAATCTCTCTCAACTTAGCAGAAATTTAGAGAAATATGGAAACTAATAAAAAGAACCCATTTCTACAGGACAATAATTTTCATAGGTCTTACAATTCTGAAAGGTCAATACTAAAAAGTTATATATAATCACCACATTATGTTCACCCTTTGTTCTGGTTTTATGTGGATATTTATATGTAGAATAATATTATGCCAAGAAGAAGTTGTATCTATTTGGACGTGGTAGAGCATGCATGGTATTGCAGGAAAAAGAACAAAGAAGTGTCCTATAATGCTCAAATATAAAGTTCTCTACTATTTCAAATATATATATATGTGTGTGTGTGTGTGCATATATGTATATATGTATGTGCATATACATATGCAAACAATGTTATACCACATGCATAAATGCACCTATACATTTATAGATATGCATGTGCATTTGCACATACATACTGAAATAAAAGGAACTTAAATTTATTTCAAGATATATTTTGACAACTACACATCTTATTCCATGAAAGGATACCAGGGACATCTCCCTCAGTTGCTAGTTATGAGTTATTTGGTTTACTGCTTGGCCAAGGGTGTTCCTATTGTATCCCAAAGAGCCTCACAAACCATTTCTAAATTATGGCTCAAACTCTCAATATAAATAGGTAAGAACTTATTTCTGAAGTTCCTATTTGCTTATGTTAACTTAGAACAGAAAAACTTCTGATAGCTAGTTACAAGCTTCAGTGAAACTGACTACATGTAAAAGTTATGAAAGTTAATCTGCCTGTTACTATAGAAGTAGCAAAACTTCTCACTCTCATGAGCTACCTGCCCTAAAATGAAAAAAACAGTGAGCATTCAGACATAGTGTTGCTAGAGGGGTTAAATAATATGGAAATAATGGACTATTTTTGAAAATTATGTTTACCTACATGAGATGTAAGAAATACCCTACACGGTAAATGTCCAAGAACCTGAGACTAGAATATTCACAGATATATGCAAAAACTTTTTTTTGCCATTCTGCTAAAGCAATGTAAAGATAAACTCAGTCCTATTACATATCATTATGCTCATGTATTTGTGCATCACATGCTCCATAATCAGAAATCTTTCTTCATTTACCAAACAAGAAATAACACAATGATGGGTAGCTGGGATCTTTCTCTACTGCCTGAGAAACTTTACCCTACTAGCTTAAGATGCTACTTGTCTTCAACAAGTCCACTCCCCTAAAGCTTCAAAGATTTATAATAAAAAGTAGGCAGAGAAATTCTAACAGATTCAGAGGAGATGGATGAATCCATAGTAACAATGTTTTCCTCAAACATAGGAATTCAGAGTCTGATGTAGCAGACACAAGATCTGCAAAGGGCCAAAAGGTGCTGGAAATGAAAATGCCATAGCAATTTCTATGTTGGGTTTCTCCGGGAAAACGAAGGAGACCCTCTACACTAGTGTAGTCAGATACTAGAGTCTGAAGTGGATTATCTTCCGAGCATATAATGCAGCACTTCAAAGTGAGACAGGGATTTCACAATTTAAAAGAGAAACAGTAGCTTGATAAGCAGGAATCTATGTCTGGCACATGTGACAGATATGTGTGCTCACATCTGTAATGCTGGAAATCAAACAATGCCTAGCTTTACTAATTACTATGGACTGTGACTCCTGTTCTTGTCAGGAGCAGTCTGACTTTTTTTTAGACAATTTTCTCTTGTATTTGGTTATAGCTGATCCAATGGAGGCGTGGACTATATAGCCAGAGCCTTACTGGTAAGAACCTGCACTTCTGACATTTTTCTTTGCACTACTTAGCTATGATTAAAGAAGGGTGTACATTCAAATTGAGCACGAATTAAGAACCAATAAGGAGAGTGGTCTCTAATCCACCAGTAGAAGCAAATCCTTCTGTATTCTTGGAGATCTCCATCAGAGCTGCTGATTCATTCTTGTCTCCCCATGAATGTGTGCTGTAGCAGAAGCTGCAAAATCAAAAATTGATGAGAGAAAAAAATGTAAATTATCCTGGGTTCTGACTCTAATTATCAAGAGGAAAAGAACTGCTGGAGAGTATACTGTGATCCTTTATCAGACTACCTGGACAGTGCATCTGGCTATCTACATGACAATCTCTGTTTCTGCCTAGAGCTGGATCTTTGTGTTCTGGATTCTGAATTGCTGCTTACTGCTAAGATTTTCTGATATGTCATATCAGATTCCCATCTGCAATGTTTAAGTTCTTAAATTCCAGTTGTCCTTACATGTTTATAAATGCATGCATGCATGTGTGTGTGTGTGTGTGTGTGTGTGTGTGTGTGTGTGAATGCTTGATATGAAATGCTTGTAATGGAAATGTTACTTTTCAAGCCCTGTTCTGAACACGCTAAATATGCACACTGTATCTAACAATATCAAGATGATTAAAAAATAATCTGAGGTATTAATTTTAGAAAACATTATTCATAATACATTTATACTCTCAAGATTTGCACATTTGTTCATATGATTTTATGTGTGGCTTAATCCCTAATGGTGTAGGTCTCCTCAGTAAGATGGACCCACAACATTGAATGATCGTTATAGCCACATTTAAGTCTTTATACATGATTGCCATTTTGGTATATTAACTTGAATGGAGGTCTTCTAAAATATTGGAAGCGAGTCCCTGAAAAATGTTACTCGAGGGTATTTGTTCATTTGGCTAAAACCTGAACACATTTCCTAGATAGGACAGAATACAGAACCTGGTTACAGTCAAATTAACAAGGTTTACCGGTATTATTTAGAGGTAGAATGGCCCTAATCAAAGTTTCTGGTAAGTGAACTTTGGAAGAGATGTTTCAAAAGGCCTCTGGGTACTTCCCTTTACCTTATGATTTCTGTTTAGACATTAGCCCCTGGTCTTCTCTGTAGTTCTCCTAGAAGTGTCATCTAAGAATAAGTGTCAGTCATAGTAGCGAGTTCAACTGTGCTTTACCTGTCTACCTATGTCCCTGCAAGTCTCCATCACTCTGTCATCTAGAATATATATAATTAAGCTGAAGAGAGGAATAATGAAAGTAGGAATTAGAACATGGGAAGGATTTAAGAGCAGGAAAATATACGATAGTGGTGTGAAATGTAGGCATATGGGGTTTGCATGTCTTTTCCATGGTGAACTTACAGAAAAATCAACAAAAAAACAGTCATAAAAGGGAGGTATAAAGAACTCCTTTTACATGCTGATGAATATTTCCAGAGGATGCAAGCAGTGGACTGAAGGTCTACCTTCTTGGGACCACTCTTTGTATAATTCTAATATTCCAGTGAATGACCGAAAACTTGTGTGTATGTATTAAGGTTTTAATTGGACTCAGTGGGTTTAAAACAAAAAATAAATGGATAGATAGATAAACAAATAGGTAAATCAATAAATAGATGTGAGCTTGAAGCTCAAGAGAGTAATTTCAATGGTGTCTTCCTGATTTTTTTGAGATGGGGCAACAGATATAGATTTATGGAAGACTGGTGTGCTAACATATGGAAAAAAATAAACCAGGTTCTACCAAAATGTGAAAAAAAATGGAGAGGATGGTAGAGGTACATCTGATAACAATATATATTCTTTCAGTTCTGTACCTCTAAAAAACATGAAGAAAAGGTGCACGGAATATTTTTGTGAAAATTTTGAATGCTAGCACTATAAAACTACTTGTAAAACCACAATATCTGCTAATTCTAGCATTTTTCTCTTCTATCAACATTTAATAAATGGTTTAAAAAATAACACCAAGGAATAAATACTTTCACCTGTATCATCTCTTAACTGTACATAAAAATTGCCATATTGATCCATTTTGAAATGTATATGACTTATACTCACTGTTACCTTTTCTAGTAAGGCAGATGGATATCAGGGCCAAGGTTGTGGTCTGAAATTAAACATCATCAGGACAGGGTCCTTTTACTCATTCATTTTCTATGACTGATTATTTGGGATTAATTCACTAGTTAATAAATGAAATATTTAAGGAATTAAACATTTTAGATTAAAAATATATGAAAAATATTTCCAAAATAATTCAGTATGAAGATTTTAGTCACAAAGTTTACAAAACAGATGAAATAGGACAGAAATGTATGTCACCATAGACATACGTGTAAAACATGAGAAAAAAACACAAAAAGGGTGGACATGAAAAGTCGAGAACAGTGGTCATCAAGGTTGTATTCTGGCATTAGGTGAAGGTAAAGAGTGTCTCTCGGGTTATTGCATTATTACCCAAAATAATTAACTGAACTTCATTCAGGAATTAAAAATCACAAAATTTAGTAGGGAGAGAAATTTAGGGTGCCACTTGACAGGGATTTGTTATCTCCAACATTCCCACGTGTGCACAAATGTGCATGACTTGCAAAACTATAGGTACACGGGAGCAGAGTGTGTCACAGCTCACAAAGCAACCAACAATAAGAATTTTATTTAAGAAAATGCGGATAACTGGTGAAGCCCTTAGTGAAAGTGTTCTGTTCGTCATGGGCAAGATGAGGCCAAAGAAGGCAATATCTCAGACTCAATTAGGAATTTGAAAATATGGAATTGCAAAGCGTTACACTGGTGGAGGTCGGAGTGTTTTCATGCAGTTGTTATCCTGCATGTCCTCTGAAGAGATACCACATGCCAAACTGGATTACTGAATGATCCCTCATTTCCCCCCTTCATAAATACCAGTAAAATTTTTCTCCTAAACAAAAATTGAAAATGTAGTACCACAGAGGAAAGAATAAAATCAACAGCAGGAAGAAACAGAAACTAATATGGAGAAAAGACAGCTCCATCAATGGAGTAACATACTTTCAAATCACCTAAATGTAGCTCATCTATTGTTCAGTATGTTTTTTTTTAAAGCACTGCAAAGTGACCAGAAGAGTGTGTTAATTAATCAGGAAAATTCCAAAACTAGACAATTCTCCAAAATAGCTATGACACTATGGAACAAAAAAGTTTTCATTGTAGTCAAGGAAATATTATTAAAAAAATGAAATAATTACAAAAACCCTGAGACAAAGTACACAAAGCTAACAGAAAACCTGTTCAGCAGACAGGTCATTCTATTTAGAGTGACACTGGAAATATGCTGTGCTACATTTATGTTTTGTAAAAGTCCTCGTAGGAGCAGAAATTTTGGTGCTAAATGAGAGGATGCACAGGGTGGCTAGTTTTCAGACCCAGATAGTATCACCTATGTCTGTACTGATTTCTGTTGGCAGTGATTCATAATATTAAATATTTTATGTGTGTGCTTATATGTCTGTGAGTACCCACATAGGCCAGAAGAGCACCTCAGAGCCCTTGGGGCTAGAATCACAGGCTACAGTAACCTGACTTGTCTGGATGCTGTGAACCACGCCATGGCCATCTGCATGAACAATGAGCACTCTGGACCACCACAGAAGGTATGTTTCTGGGTTGTTTTCTTGTTTTTTTGTTTGTTTGTTTGTTTTACTTTACTCAGAACTCCATGTATAGGCCAGGATTCTGGAAATCTATCAAGAATCTCTGTCAGTTCCTTCTGTAAAGACTTTAAAGGGACTTTTGTGCAGATTAAATAAACAAAAGCACATGCAGATGACTTTGTGTTTTGACATTCATATTCCCAAACAATTCCTGAGTTCTCGGATATAGGTACTCTTGTTCTGACAGCATTTGTTTCAGAAAGGAAAATCAGGGTAGACACCTGCAGGCAGGAAATAAAACACTCTCCTACTAGGCTCAGACCACAGAAATTCTAAATGAGTATATGAATATGGTGGAGAGGCACCACCGTCATCGATATTAAAGTAGGAGTCTTGACTGTGTGGGCATTGTACTTCATTGGAATTCACAGGGCATTGACAGCTATTTATTGGTAACGAGATTATTTCCTAGGGGATAGCTTGTTTGCTGCGCTACTTCCTGATTGGAAAATAGGTTTTAGCATGAGAGGAGCACAGAGAACGTAATAATAACTGCTCTCCCCTTGATAAAATCCTTTGTGTTACTGTGCAGGCTGGAAGACTGTGCATGAAACTGCAATGAAAGCACAGAACTGATCCCTGGAGACAGAATAATAATGAGGAGATACTGGTCAGTCAGAAGAGATGCCTTGTGAGAGACTGACAAGGAAATCGGCTGGGTAAATTCCTTTCAGTGAAAGTACATAATACTACGCAGACAGCACAGAGAGACAATTATTTTCAATAACCCAATTCCTTACTGCACCTCAGAGAAAGGAATGAACACACCGACGAGAGAAAAACTCCGAGCAAGCGTATTTACCAGACTGCAGTGAAAATGTAAACCTTACTGTAGAAACTAGATTGAAAATTTGAATCTCTGTCGCCCTTGAAGGCAGCAGGATGATAATAATAAAAAAAAAAAAAACATTGCCAGTGATATATGTCTTCACCCACGGAGGACTTGAGGTGACTGGTTACATAATGTCAAAATATTAAAGAACAAGGCGCTCAGAGAGTCTCCGTGACACTGTGAGAACAGTCCTTGCGAGAACGGTCCCTGCCTAAGTAGTCCTTCAAGGAACAGCACATCCCCGCTCTCCGTCAGAAACAGATTCCAAACTGTATCGCCCTCCTTGCAGATGATACACGACTGAGGCATGAGATGACAGATTTTAAAGCAGAAGCGAACGGTTTCAGATGCACGCTCACATTTCTTACACGGGAAGCCGGAGCCTGTGACTCAGAGCCCGGTGCGGGGAATTCCAGCAAAGCTCTGCCTGGCTGGGCTGCGTTTTCGTTGGCTTGGTCGCCTGCAGCCACAGTCTTCCTTTGTTTTCCCAGCTTACGGTCAGGCTTTGGCTAGATCAGGTACCAGCTGGTACCTGGATCCTAGCCAGGAGCCTGACTGATAAAAACCCTCACTGCAGAGATTTTTATTACCTCTGGTTGCCTCTAATTGGAGGAGGTGGTACATTTAAATACAGAATAGATCAAGAGCCAATCAGAAGAGAGATCTCAAACCAAGGCAAAGAAAGCAAAAGCCTGCAGTAACCTTGGTGATTTCCACGCAAGCTCATGATTCATCTCTCTCTCCCTCCTCCCTTTTTGTTAAAGCAGGAACAAGGAAAATGAACGGGAAACGCAGAACAAAGCATAATTTTTCCCCCGATCTCTGCTTCCAATTAACAAAGGACAAAAAAAGGGTAGTGGTATCAAGGTGCTGAACATAAATGTAGCTGCTTGAGGCTACACATACTGACTATATACAAGAAAGCCTCCATTTCTGTCTTTACCTTTCTGCTACCACATACAGCTGGCTGCTGACTTTTTCTGATCTGTCTCTGTCAGTTTTCTCAATCACTCTAATCATAATTTTGAATTTTAACACTATGTAATAGTGATTATGGCTATTAGTGCATCCTACGAAAAGCTGCTTGGGTTGTAAAAAGAAATACCGCTTTCAAGCCCTTCTCAAAATTTCCCAAATTAATACAATGTATCACAGTGTCATAATGATGAAGAAATAATTAAAAATATATTTATTTTAGAAAAGAAAAGCTTAAAATATAATCTAAATTCTCAACAACTCTGTGTGTGTGTAAGTATTTATCTATGGTTACACACATATGTGCAGGCAAGTGGCAATCATTTTTATTTCTCAGGCACAATTGATTGTCATAAAAATCATTCAAAATTAATAGATGAAATTGTGTATTTGTAAAATTCCAGCCCATTCCCTACACTAAAATTCTGATCCAATCACTACAATCACTAGTCATGTGAAATTCACATATGTTCCTTCTCTTTAATAACAACTAGGTTATTTATGGCACCTGTATATTATGCACAGATATATTTATTGGAAAATGGAAAACTTCTCAGGGTTACCCTCTCTGAGAAAAATCTGACTTTTCTTCTCTCAGCTCATTAAATTGGTATTTAATTTAATTTAACATAGCCAATAGGATAAGGCTTATAATTCACGAATCCTTCTTTAGTCATACTGGAGTTTTTGCTGGATAGATATTACTTAAGAAATGTATATGCAGTTACAAAAATCAGGAATTCATGAGTGCTACTGTGCTTAAATATCCATCAACTACTGGTTTGATACAGATGTATATTACCTCTGGCTAATTTGAGATAGTGTCTCTTCAAGCAATGGAATTTGACAAGCAGTCTAACCTGGCTGGCAAGTAAATTTTGGAGATTTTTCTGTCTCCCTCTTATCCTTGGATTTTATGCTAATACCAGTGTGTCTGCTCTCTAAAATATGTATTCTAGAAATAAATCACAGTTATATCTGTATTTACTTGTAGAACACAGAAATGTAGGAACAGGATCATGGTGAAGATGTAGAAAATATTGCCTTCTGACAGTAGCATGGCTATTGAGAACAATGCCCAGTAAAATCTGTTACGTGTTCAAGATTTACACCTATTCATGTGCATTAAAGATTTCAGCAAAGAAGGGAGAGGTATACATAACATGTATCCTGTTACCATACTGAAAAAAATATATGCACAGTGCATAACTGCAGGACAGTGAGAGAGAGTATATGTTGGGGAGTCTAAGTCACTGATAGTATGGTACCAACGGACTAGGGAATGACCCCATATCCATACTCTTATTAAGCGGCGATAATTAGGTTTCATTTAAATCAAACAACTGGATTTCAAGAAAAATAATCCAATAAAAATGGATTATAAAGAGGAATTCAGGTCCCAAAAGATGAATTCACAAGTGCTAGAGAGCCACCTGATGTGAATCTGGGAATGACACTCAGATATTGCAGAAGAGCAGTCAGTACCCTTAAGAGTTACACAATCTTTCTAGCCCCAAAGACAGAGCATTTACAATGCATTTACAACTACACAGACAATATTAGGGAAACTAATAGATAGTCACTATTTCATACTTGCTCTATCAGGATTTCTAGTTTAAAATTAAAAGCCAGTTTTTTCTTAATATATTATACTGGAGGTCAAAAAAGAGATGACCAAGCATGATACATAAAAGAGGAAGACTGAATGAAAGCCACACAGCAGACTGTGTGTACAGGTGTAGTATCCCTGGCTATCTTAATTCTTATTCATAACATTTTGATTTTAATCACAGAAATTCTGTTTGTATATTTTGAAAATATTTTATTCAACTTATTGTGCTCTCTATACAAACACAATGCAACAAGACACCTCTGAACAAATGTCAAAAACAGAATTTGAGGCAGTAGAACCCAAGGATACATGAAAAAAAAAGTATTGTTACCACCGTCACAAGAAAAATGATCACTTTCATTACATCAGTCCTCAGAGACAGGAATGACCAAAATCAAAGGTATGAAAAATTCAACAAAAAGCAAAATTAGCATTCCATACTTGCTTCTACCTAGTGTTTATCAAGACACTAAATGGGTAGAGGTTGGAGGCCAGACTCCATGCTACTCACCTGTGATATACTCACATGAACACAAGCATACACAGAATGAAAACAAATCTTAAAAATGCATCCTATAAAAGTCATAACTGGGTACAAATAAACAACAGTCTATATAATTGGGGAAAATAATTAGAATTTTAAATTCTTTAATCACATTGGTTTATTGATGCTGTTTTCATTATGCTAATATTTTGTATATTTCTAAAAATGACCTCATCAATAGACCCTTTCAATTTTATTTTAGTTGATAAATTCATTAACAAATTTATTTGATTTAAAATAAAACATTTTGAATGAATAAAACCAGTTAATTGCTTAATAAGACATGTGTGCCCCTGAAGTTTAAAAGGAGTAATTTGGAAGATGTTTCCATGATTTATAAGAGTAGTAGTAGCCTTGCATATATGAAACAACAGGTGCCATCCCAACATGAAAATGTGTTTGATAGGAGAGAGTTAAGTGTGATCTCATTATGATACACAAGAAACTATGTATATATTAATCAAGTATTGAATATTACTAAATATGATACAATGAAAAAGAGAGGCAAATTTAAATGTGTACAAATGTTAAAGGTTTTTATTTCCTGGCTTTGGGCACAGTATAACCTACTGCCTCTACCTGACTCCTACCCCTATGTATATCTGTACTCAGTTCATACCTGTCCTTCCAACATGGGGTATAACCTCACAGTTTTGTTTCCACAGTGTTTAGAAGTCATCATTATCGTAGTACTCATAATGACCTTGAAAGCGCTTACATTTCATTCAAGGGATAGACTGTTTATAGTATTCTCAGAATGACTATTACTTTCCCCACCAATTAGATACCCCCCCATTACTGAGGCTTTAGAACTCTCATTGTCAAATATCCACCTGTATTCTACATGAAATCAGCTGTTCAAATCCTGAACCCTTGTTGCATGGCGAAGAAAGATATCAGTAGGTAGCTCCTGTTGAAATATGGCAGCATAGGTAGAAAACACATTGGGATAATTTCGCACAGAAGAGAGAGACTTAACTTTGATCATATTGCTTTATCATGGATGACTTCTAAGAATTTTTGTCAGTCTTTAAAGATTCCCCAAATATGATTAGTACAGAATATGGCTTTCTTTCTTATTCAGTTTTGCTTGCTTGCTTGCCTTCTTGTTTGCTTGTTTACTTTGTTTAAACTTAGAATCAAGACAAATCTTACCAACTTGGTCTGCTGATATACCAGGGACACCTTTTACTCTGCTTGCTCTACTCCTATCTTCTCCATATGGCATTATCATTGTACAGACTTTCTGGTTCAAGTCAGTTACTTCTACAAAGGTGTTTCCTACTTCATAATTATATTGCCTCATAAAAAGTCTTATCAAAGACAGTATATCCCTATGTTAGTCTAGACACCCTGACTGAATCCAGTTATTTTTAAGTTTCTGCTCTTGTTATTCCTGTTTTCCTCAGAAAAAAAAAAAAAAAAAAACTGTTCCAGCTCTACTGTTCTCCACCCTGTGACATTCAAGGGAATCCTCCCTGGAAAACACAAGTATCTATAATGGCTGGTATGAAACAGTTTATCAGGGAGAAATTCTCCTTGCAGTACTTCCCTTTATGTAGCATTTGTCTCAAGGTGAGTAGTGTGCTTAGATAGCTCGTATCTCTGCTTCTACAGCTCTCTCACTGTCCTTTTCTTCTCCAAAATCACACAGCACAGAGATACAGGTTATGAGAGATTGTTTTTTATTTGCTGGGTTATATTTTTTCTGTATATCCAGATATCCCATTGTTTAAATGTCATTGATTATGATTGTCTTTATAATTACCTCTGGAATTTGACCAAATAATGATTAAAATCTATATGGATACTCACTCCCTTTTCTGGGTCAGTTTTGACTTAAGGGACATCTTTTATTCCAGGTAACTTCATGCCTCACTGACATATGACTCCTTAAATGCAATCCAGGTTTTGGCTTTATAAGGTTCGCTCTGCATTATTGGCCTAATCATGGTCTCCTAATTTTTTTTCAACCTAGGATAAAAAATAACAAACCAAAACAGAGCTGATAACTCTATTATTTCTGCTTTATTAAATCCACCCATTAGATGAGACGCCAATACCAAAGATTCCAGCCTACTATCCTATTCTGACACAATTCGCAACTTAGACCAAGAGTCTTCCACAAGGCTGCTAGTTTACCCAGAAACAGATCTCTGATTACACATGCCAAAAGTCCTGTTGCCTCTGTAACTCCTCAATGGTACTTCTTCCATGATGTGTGACTCTTGGGGTAATTGGTAAATACCCACACATAAATAAGAACTGCCACAATGTAACTCATCAAACTGACCTTTTTTTGTAATTTATCCTAATGATAGCCCTTGTCCCATTGGGTTCACATTTTTTAAATGTCCCATTGCCCAATGTACTAGTCATACCAGTGTCACTCTATGTCACCATAATGGAACTGATATGAAAGAACGTGTGAATTTTTTCCCTCATAAATTGTTGCTTCACATTCCTGTCTCATTCGCACATCAAGTAGAGCATCCATTCTTTAACACAAACTCATCCTCAGTATTCTTATTACCTCTCAACTACCCCAAGTATTGCTAGAATTCCTTCCTTTGGTCAGAGATGCAAATAATGGGTAAAACATCTCCTAAAATACCATTGACAAAAATTATAATTTTATACAATTTTTCTGTGAGGAACAAATGAAGGTCTGGGTTTTATTGGCAAAATATAAGTGATAGGCTACTCATTGGAGCATAGGCCCTGCAACATAAAGGCTGCACTACCAAGTTATTTTCCTGCAGGGTGGTCACTTTCACATAACTGCATACATTTAGTTATTCTACATTAGCCACCCTGGTGTGTGTGTGTGTATGTGTGTGTGTGTGTGTGTGTATGCTCTACCTCTATAAACCCATGTTAATTTAGGGCTGATTTGCATATTACAGATGGGAGGGAGAGGCTGGATACTAAGTTATATGTCTCTTGATTCTGTTCTTCTGTCAACAGAGAAATAGTTGACAAGCCTAGATGAGATGATTATTCACAAGCTGGCAGAGTTGAACTCTAAGATGTCCATTATATATCTTAGAAAAAAAATTAATGTATAAAAAAATCATTTCCCTACATCTCAAGGAAATAATTATATTTCTGAGCCATATCTGACAGGAAAGGTTGGTCTTCCTGAGCAGATTTTATTTAGTGCTCATTACATTCCTTCTCTGATAGTGGGATGAGCAAGCCAGAGTTCTTTCAAAAAGCAAGCCACTACCATTTAGAACTTCATGCATTTACTTGGCACTGAGTCAAGAACAGCCAACATGAACTAGTTTCATGCAGATCACTGGTCCCTTCAAATGGCATCATTAAGATTTCATACACAGGGTTAGCCTGCAATTGGGCCACTACTATTTACTTATGCCTGCCAGTTTTGAAAATGAATTCTGTGTTAATATTCACTGTCCCTATTATGTTTTACTCCCCAACTATAAGGACAAGTGTACATGGTTTAATCAAGTAGCAACTATACAAAATGAAGTTCCAGAAACTGTGGGCCACCCACAAGAAGAGGTCTAGGGCTATAATGAGAGGGTCTAATTGGGAGGAAAGTGTGATAGTCAGAAGGAACATCAGGGTAGAGGGCCATGGCATGGCATGTAGACATTTGTAATGAATGACACTTCTTGCCATTAAGATAACAGAATTTTTTCTCATCTGGGATAGCGCCAGCTATACAGGTGACTGTAGACGTGAGATAGTGCCAGCTATACAGATTAAGTGTAGAGGTATGATAGCACCAGCTGTACAGATAAGTGCAGAGGTGTAATATCACCAGCTATACAGGTAAGTGTAGAGTGTGATAGAACCAGCTGTACAGGTAAGTGTAGAGGTGTGATAGTGCCAGCTATACAGGTAAGTGTAGAGTGTGATAGAACCAGCTATTCAGGTAAGTGTAGAGGTGTGATAGAACCAGCTGTTAAGGTAAGTGTAGAGATGTGATAGAACCAGCTATACAGGTAAGTGTAGAGGTGTGATAGAACCAGCTGTACAGGTAAGTGTAGAGGTGTAATGTCACCAGCTATACAGGTAAGTGTAGAGTGTGATAGCACCAGATGTGCAGGTAAGTGTAGAGGTGTGATAGCATCAGCTATACAGGTAAGTGTAGAGGTGGGATAGCCCCAGCTGTACGGATGAGTTTAGAAATGAGATAGCACCAGCTGTACAGATGAGTATAGAGGTGTGCTAAGGAATATTGTCTAATTTGGAAAAAGTATTGTGAGGAACAGAAGATAAGTGAAACTAGATATGACACATCATTCATGTTCAATGTAATCAAGAATTGAAAAGTCACCTAGGTGTGCAGAACTGGTCAGTCTGATTTCAGAGCCAATGTTTGAAACCTCTTTTAGTTCTCCTGTCCCTGAAGGAAGGATAGATGTATATAGACCTAATTCACCCTCTCTTGCCTGCAGGGGATGCCATGAAAACGCTTCCTTTATCCAATTCTTGTAACCTTAAAAAATTCATAATCTCGCCTTGCTTGTATAATAGTCACGATACAAAAGACCCTTTGATTCATATATTCATCAATCATTTTTAAACAAAAATAAAAACGAATACTATAGAATATGAAATAATTTGTACCACTTAAATTCATATATAATTTTACATATATTAATATGAATGATTTTAAGTGGCATATATCATTCATAAACACAATTAAATGATCATTTATCAATTTATGTCCAACTCTGACATGATTCTCTATACCCTTATCCAATATTTCCCACCTCGTCATCTTCTGGGCAGCTTATGTGATGCAATATTTCTCTAGAAAAGTTCACATGACTCATGGAGGAATTGCTTTTCTATGGTATAACAGCCTCTCTGCAGGTTGCAGGTTGATGGAGTGATGACTGTAAAAAGCTGAGGGGAGATTTTTAAACAAACACAGGTGTGGTGACATAAGGATAGTCACATGAAGATTGATTTCTGACTAAAATACCTTTACTACTTATGAAAAATAAGCTTGTAAATATGGAATAAGATATTTTTGTATTAGTATTTGTTTCTTCCATAAAATTATGAGGGTCTCACTCTCATGTGGCAGGGCATGATGAATCTGGCTTTAGAAATTTTTGTGTCAATTACATAAGTAAATTTAAAACTATGTAGTATTTAAAACTACGACAGTCATGATCAAGCTTAATCTAATCATGATTTGAGTGATGGGGAGAATGTAAAGTAAGAAAGTGCTAAGTCTGGGAATAATTTCCAGGTCCCTGCCTCCTCTACCTTCTTTAAAAGGTCCATCAGATACTCACATTCTTGGACTGGTTCTCGTGGCTAAGTTCTTAGCTGGAATCAGATCCAACTTCTGTGTTGCTCAAGTAAGCCTATGTCCTCATGTGCATGGAAATAAGCATAGAAACTCCCATTTGGATATGTGCTTTCCTATGCAAAGCTACTACAAAACAGAAATCTTTGAAAAGTCTGTGAATGCCGGGTGGTGGTGGTACACACCTTTAATCCCAGCACTTCAGAGGCAGAGGCCTGCGGGTCTCTATGAGTTTGAGGCCAGCCTGGTCTACAATAGCTAGTGCCAGGATAGGCTGCAAAGCTACAGAGAAACCCTGTCTTGAAAAAAAAATACAAAAGACGAAACAGTCTGTGAGCAGTAATAAAGAAAACCTTCATCTCCTCTCTACAGCTTATTCTGTTTCTTTTTCTCACACTTTAATATCTCTATCTCTAAGCCACCTACACTCACTTTTAACAGCTTTTGCTATCAGTGCATCATTCTGCAAGGCATATAAACTTCTTGTTTTGATATTTCTATTTTTTAATTTATTTATTTTTCAAATTTCATTTTACATTCCAACCACAGTTTTCCCTCTCACCACTCCTCTCATCTCCCCACTTCCCCACAGCCTACCTCCCGTTCACTCCTCCCAATGGGTATGAGCTCCACTGGGGAGCTCACAAAATCTGGAACATTAAGTTGGGGCAAGACCAAGCCCCTCTCCCCGTGTTAAGGGTGAGCATGGAATCCCGCCATAGGGAATGGGCTCCAACAAGCTAGCTCATGCACCAGAAATAGAGCCTGGTCCTACTGCCAGGGCCCCCCTCAGTTAGTTCATTGATTTGATAGTTCTAAGTGAGCATTGCTGCTTGTCCTTTGTTGAGTTGTCTCTATCTCAATTCACCATCAGTTCTCTCCCTAAATTCTTCCCCACTTGGATACTCCTCATAAAAGAAAACTTGTATTGAATCCTCCAGATAATTTGCAAGATATGCAATTTAAAAAGATTTTGTGTTTGAAAGGAACAATGTAGACAAAGCAGTATAAATTCATAAACAGACAGCCCATACTGGACAGAATTTATATGTTGGAACGTTATGCTAATGAGGAGATGCAGGTCAGTCCGTGGAGATTTATTGTCAGATATTGATAAGGAAATCTGGCTGATAAATTTCTTTCGGCGAGTGTACAGAGCGATAGTCTGATACGACACAGACAATTGATTTTCCAGTACTCTCATGCCTTGTCAGAACTCACGATGGAATGACACACAGGGAAAAGACAACAATAATCACTATTATTTGGAAACGGGGAATGAATATTTAAGCCTTACTGTAAAACCCAGATTGTGCATCTGAACCTCTGAGACCATACAAGGCAGCAGGATAAGAAGTGACACTGTCAGTACTCTATTTCTTTGCCCACAGAGCGTCTCCGGGGACAGGAAAGACAGTGTCTGCTGCTGTTATTTGTCAAAGGTGTCAGAAAATCTCAGAAGCCATGTGAGAACTGCCCTTGCCCAATAGCAGTCTTCCACAGCTGGTCCCCCCAAAAATTATAAGGAACAGCTTATCACTGGTCTCTTTCAGGAAACGGCATCAAACGGTAGCATTTTCCTTGCAGATGATGTAAGACGACAAGCCTGAGACAGGGACGGCAGAAAATAAAGCAGCAGCCGGGACTGGCGATGCAGGCTCACGTTTCCTACACAAGAGGCCTGAGCCTGTGACTCAGAGCAGAGTGTGGGGGATTTCAGCAAATCACTGTCTATGATGTTTCATTGGCTCTGTCACCGGCAGGGTTCAGGAGCAGTCCTCCTTCTCTTTAGCAGCTTACGGTCAGGCTTTGGCTAGATCAGGTACCAGCTGGTACCTGGATTCTAGCCAGGAGCCTGACTGATAAAAACCTCAGCTACAGAGAATTTTATTACCTCTGGCTGCCGCTGATTGGAAGACTGTGCTTACGCAAATAGAAGAATGTATGAGGACCAATCAGCAGAGAGATCTCAAAGGCAATACTGTGGTAACCTTGGAGATACCCACTACAGCTGATGATTTGTTTCTCCCTCCCAACCCTTCCCCTCGCCCCCCCCCCCCCCCGTCTCCCCGCCTGCTGGTGCATTGCAGCAAGAGCGGTGAAAGTGAATGGAAAACAGGGGAAAAAACATGTAATTTGCCCCGAGCTCCAGTTCCAATCAACAATAGACTATACCAGAAATTGATGACTGTGGGCTGATCACATATCTGGATGCTTGCTGCTAGATGCTCAGTATCTACAGAAAATTGTTCTTTTCTGTCTGCGTCTTTCTGGTTGTGATTCTCGCTGCCACGCGCAGCTTGCTGCTACCTCTTTATGATTTGTCTGTGTCGGCTTCCCGAAGTGTAATGATTATATGCTCAGATTATAAAACTACATAATGTATTAATGTCTTTCAGAGTGCTCTAAAAAAAAGCATCTTGGATTTGATAAAGAAATGTTGCTTTTAAGTCTTGCACAAAATATAACCAAATAGCATAGAATATTTCACAACGTCAAATAATAAATAATTTAAGATATATATATTAAAAAGAAAAGCTTAAAATATATGTGTATTTTCAACAATTCTGTACTTAATTTTTTATGTATGACTTCACATTTGTCTATAGGCAAGTGACAACAATTGTTATTTCTCAGGTGGAACTGGTAATTTTTATTCAATATTAACATATGTAATAGTGTATTTGGAAAAATTCAGCCCATTCCCCACACTAGAATACCTCTCCATACACAACTATAATTATTGCATCTTAAGTTCATATACTTTATCTCCCTTTAATAATTACTGAGTTAATGAAGGCACCTGTGTGTGCATGGATATGGGACCATCTAATGGAACAAGTGCAGCTTCTCAAAGCAAGCATCCCCGAGAAAAATCTGACTTTCCTCGTTCATCTGCTCCTTAAATACCAATACCACTGTGATGGGACTTGGGATTCAGCATTCCTGTCTCTAGTCACACTGCAATTTTGACTGCTTTGCCATAGTGTGAGAACTGTGTATACAATCATAGATGATGGCAAATAGTGGGTGTTATTATGCCTACATATCAATCACACGTTGTTTAAATGTGTATGTATATTACAACTATCTGATATGAGATAGTGTTTCTCCAATGACAAGAATTTGCAAATTGTCCAGCCTATCTTGCCAGTAAAACTTGAGGATTTTTATGTCACCACCCCTTCCTCATGCCCTGGGATTGCCTGCTAATACCTGCGTGCCTATGTTTTAATAAGTGTATTCTGGAAATTAATCCCAGGTTTATATTTTCATAACATGTTTCTGGCTAAGTCATATATCTGGCTGTATGTATTATACCCTTAAAAGCAAAAAATAACTTAATAAATTTAACCTAAGAACAACACTGAGAACATAGACAACAATGAGGATACTAAGAGAGACATACATAAATCTAATCTGCATGGGAAGTAGAAAAAAACAAGATCTCCTGAGTAAATTGGGAGCTTGGGGAGGGGTTGAAAAAGAGGGGAGAGGCAGGGAGGAGAGCAGAGAAAGATGTAGAGCTCAATAAAAAATCAATAAAAAAGAACAATACTAATGTTCATTTTACCTAATTATCTGCTCTGCTTCTTCCCTAGCTGTGATTCTGTCGTACTTGTTCCTCCAGTTTCAATTTTGTTTTCTGAATTGTGGACTGAAGTAGGATATGTGCAAGTTCCGTGCTGTTCATCTGTGATCTCTGCACATTGAAATATAACAAGAGATGCACAGAGCACTCTGCTATACACTCCATCTCAGAGTTCAGTCAAAATCCTAACCTTTAATGTTGTACTTTACAGTAAGATTCACTTAAATTATTGCAATATTAAGATCTTAGAGACAATCCTCTATTTAATTGAGATTGTTAATTTTTCATCATTTTATGATAATGTAAAAACTGCAGCTAACAATACTTCAAAATATCAAGGTAAATGTCATGATTTTACCACCATTTTAAAAGTTAAAAATTTTCCAAATGTTTACTCTTAGAAGATTATTAGTGACTTTGTGCCCAAAGCCTTATCAGAATTTTTCAGACATACATCATGGCCATGAAGATTATTTTATAAATGATACAGCAAACCTATGCCTGTGGGTATCAGGAATCCTTATGGTGAACCTTTGACTGCTAATTTTTGATATTCGTTTTAAATATCTATCCTTATATCCATTGACATACTTAGCCATCACCTCCAAAAACACCTTCATTTTGCATCGTAGAGTCTGTTACAGAATTCCACAGCTCAGCAAACTTCAAAGAACAATGACAGTGGTATATCTGATCCAAATGATGAGTCCGCAAAATTCAAAATCATCCCAAGGCTATGATCACATTGAAGAAACTAAGCAAACAGATATTACGATCGTGTGGGACTAGATGCCAGCCATGAGGGAAGTGGTTTCTATATAAAGCAATGAAGTCACACACATGAAATATCAAAATCATGCATACCTAAAAAATAGATGAACCCAATGACATCACCATTTGGTAGTTCAACACAGATGAAAAACTACAAAATCTGACACTTAGCTGAAAACTACAGGTAAGTGAAGGGACTATTGTTCACCTCCAGGGACAAGACCCCTTATAGGCTATTCAGTAAAAAGAGATCATACACATACAAAAATCCATATGCATATCTACATACAACAATGACATAATGTACCCATTGGGAAGTAGTTATGTATACGTTTGTACATGTAGTAAACAATAGTAATCTATGAGAAGTAGTATGCAATCAGAAATGTCACAATATCCTGTCTTCATTTAGAAACAGGCTTCCACGGCCAACAATCACACAGATATAACCCACTACCAGCACTGCCACCAAAATGTCACACAATTCAGGCCTCAACAGTATCTGCCTTTATCTTTTGTAAGCTGCTTGACATTTACAGGCAAAGATCATATACTTTCAAAGTAACCGCGGTCTGCATCACTCATGTCTTAGGTAACAATAAATATCCCAATCATTCTACAGCAACACTCTTCCTTTGTCCTGTTTGTGAACTCATTTTCAATTCTTTACTTATCAGTTATACATGCTCATGTTTTCCATGAATACCCATATCTGAGAGATTAGTATTTTGCCATCTACAAAGAAAGAAATCTTAAAACAGTGTATGGGCCAAACAATGAGGCAAATTTCTAAGCCACCATCCTATAATTGACAGCAGAGCTGCAGAGATAATATACTCGGTGAAGCATTTTGAAAATCCATGGTTATTTGTTCTGAGAAAGTGTCAGAAAGTTCATAATGAGATACTAGGGTCAAATATAAACCAGGTGTTCTATGGCACACATAGATTCAAAACACATATCATCAATTGCTTATTTCATATATCAATGTTGGATACAACAGAATACACATGAGACGCCAAGATGGTTAAGTACGTAGGAAATTCTCAGTTCTCCCATCCTTTAGAGTGCTTTCATGGAGCTCTCCTTCATTAACCCACCACTAATTAATGTGACGGATCTGGCTCCTATTGCTCTCCCGATCCTATAACTACTTTTGCACCTAAGGATCCTTTACCTTAATCCTGCCTCCAGATGTGCTTATAGAGTTTAGCTTTTCCAGATGGGAGAAATCAATGTTATCCTAGTACAGACTTCCCTTAGAAACATGTTGTGCCATGGATCTGTCTACCTGGGTGATTGCTGCAACAAGTACTTTATCCACAATTAGATGCTCCTCCCAAACAGGGATAACTTTAAGCCTCTATTTGTTGAAGATCTACGTACATTCTAAATTTTAAACCCTTGGTCCCATGGTTGTGTAGTAAAATGTAATATGTAAGGGGGATAATAACAGTTAGTTTATGTTGAAATATGCCCAGCATAAGCAAACACCATTGTATAACCTCCCATACCAGGGGTAGACTTGTTTCCCTTATACTGCTTTTATCTATGCCTTCTAGGAACTTTCTGTTAAGGCTTCATAGCTCCCCCACAATATCACTAGAATGAAATGGAGCTTCCATTCTATTGTTTTTCCTTAGTAACTCATAATCAACAAAAATATTGCCACCTTTGACTTGTAGTGTTCCGAGTTTACCTCTTCCTCCTTTGTTCTTTGGCTTATCTTCTCCCGATTGCGTCCCCTATTTAAAAACACACTTGGCATGCTGAAAACTAAAGGCACAGATCCACAAATCTCCTAAAAAAGCAGTGGTCATAAGGGCTTTGAGGCAGAGTGATCATTCCTTCCTTCCTTGGATCATTATGGAACTATAGTACTAGCTTCTAGTTTCCCTGTGATTTCTTGACAAATATTTAAATCCCTTCAAGGCTGAAAGCTCCCAATAAATATTTCCTACATAGGGACACAATCTTCACTGCTAAGTCAGTCAAACCACCTGTCTACCTTGGAAACAAAGAAAACTTGCTATAATTTATTTTCAATATGTCAGAAACTTCATGACTACTTCAGGCTAAAGAAACAGAGAACTTTATTTTCTTTATCATCAACCTTATCTTGGGGATTTACACTCAGCTACTCCCAGTTTATGTGCCACAAACTGACTGTGGGATTAGAAGTAGTTAAGTGGAGTAGTGGCTGTCTACAATGATAATTACCAGTTTTATCAAGTTTGTGTTTGCTCTCTGTTACCCAATTAAGGAAAAGTATTGTTTCTGCGTGATCCATTCCTAGATATATGCCTCCTCTCTTGAATATTCAGGAAAATCTCTGAGTGGACATCGAAGTTTAAACCTTACATCTCCTTGAGAGCACAATCTTCATTTCCTGTTTACTCCCACAGGAGATAAAAACTGTTGTCGATTACAACTCTACTAGTCACGGTGGTCTTAGTCCCTTCATTCAAAAGTAGCCCTCATAAAGGGAGAACAGGCATTGCCATATACAATTGTTTCTCCACATTTGACATGGGGTTAATTTGAGTACATATATCTTCTAACACCCTGGATAGGAGTCCCCAGAAAGTTAACGTGAAGGAGGTTGGTCATCTGCACGAAACCTGGGAATATATCCTGGAGCAGACACAAGACCGAGACTTGTAGAAGGCAAAATTAACAAGGTTCTCTAGTATTAGTTCCAGATGGAATGGCCCCAATGTAGGATTCCGCAAAGTGAGCTTTGGTTTGAATCTTTCTTATTTATTGATTTTTTTTAGGTATATACATTTTTTGTCTATTCCCCTCTTTTCCTCCCCCTTCCCGTTCAACCCTCTCCCATGGTCCCCCCATGCTCCCAATTTACACAGGAATTCTTACTTCTTGACTACTGGTAAGAAGTTAGTCCAATTCAATCTCTGATTTTTATCTATATCCTCATGCAAATAATTTACCAGCTAATTCATCTTGACTGATATATGCATTATAAAATATTTAAGATCTAAAATGGAGTATAAAGTTGGGGCTTAATTATCCTATTGCCTGAAAGATGTAGGACTCTCAACTATTTCTCCAGCATCATGCCTCCCTATATGTTGTCATGCTCCCCATCATGGTGATAATGGACCAAACCTCTGAAATTATAATCCTCCACCTCAATTTAATGTTTTTCTTTACATGTATTTCCATGGTCATGGTGTCTCTTCACAGGAAAGAAACTATAACTAACACAGTAAGTATCACTTGTGTCTTATCCAACCATAAAGTCCCTATGGATTCTGCAGTTATTTCTGCCATTTGAACATTTTGTGAAATAATTTTCAACTCTTGATTCTTCTGGTACACATACATGTTTCTTAAGTGAGTCTATAAATCTGAAAAACACTCAAATATTAGTAATATGCTATCTATATAGAAAAAAATCATTATACAGAGTATTCTCTTTAAAATGAGCCAAATTCCTGAGTCATCATCCTATAATTAACATTAGAGTTTCAGAGATAACCATTGTAAAGCCCATTGATAATTTATTGTAGTCAATTCTGAGCAGCTGCCATTTTGACCCCAGAAGTTCATAATGAAGAAGATACTAATATCAAATATAAATAAGGTATACTAAAGTATGGGTACATTGTATCCATTAGCAACAATTGTTTTCTCCATTCTTCCACATTTCAATATCCTATATAATAGCAAGCTTAAAAGGATTGGGGATTAATTGGTTAGTTTCCCAATCTATGTTATATAGTATTGTCAGTCATTTTCCATGAATCATTCTACTTCTATCTCCCAGTGACTTCAATATGTCTTTCATTCATTTCACAACCCATGAATGATGTGATGGATCTGGCTCTTTTTGCTCCTCCCTGCTTGGACAAAAGGAGGACTAAGGATTACTCTGTCATGTTGTATCTGCTGCCCAGACAAATGAGCTCAGAGGGGCAATGGGTTGGCATTGTGGCTTAGGTGCAAATGCTGCAAGTATATCCACCAGTCCTGATTTCTGGTGAAGACCCTGAATGGCCTAATAGGACCAAACCTAACATCTTTCTGCAGAATAAAAAAGTAAAGTGATTAATCTATAAAAATATGCCCATACCAATGTCAGTTTGGTTGAATTTACTTTACTGACTTATCATTGATAGTGTCTATGAATTTCTTATCAGGTTTTAAAGCCACCCCAAAGTTTGTTAATATAGATTTTGTTCTTTCATTGTTTTTTTTTTCCCATCAGAACTCAAGCTCACTGCAAATCCAGATACATTTTCCCTCCACTAGCTCAGATAGACTCTTTTTTCTTCCTTACTTTTTTCTTGTATCTCTTCCAAGTTGCTGTCCTGTTTATAGACTCTTTACATGCTGATATAAGCTACTTTAATTTGTTAAGGGATTTCCAACTTTATTAAGATCTCACCCCACCAAACGATTCACCAAAGTTAAAAACTCCATGGTGTTCTCAAAATTCTTGTTTGTTCCAGGTCTTCATTGAGCTATTGTTGAACACAGTACTGTCAGCCGCAGTCAACTGGGCATTGTCCTTTGCTTTCCTCATATCCAATTCCCTCAGTAATGCTTATTATCTACACTCTATTATACCCCTGTACCTAAAATTTATTGATACATTTTTCTGGTGATCTCTAGTGGATCATATGAGACAGTCCATCAGGTAGTGTTTCAGTTTTCAAAGTATGAATCTCAAGGATGCAAAGGGACTATGTAATTATATCACTCAGTTTCTTTTCTTCCAAAGTCCTAAGACATATCCTATCTGCACTCAAGCAGCATAGCCCCACACCATAGTCTATGAGATATTCTTTGTTTCTTTAGAGCTTCTCAATAATTTCAGCATTTTCAGTGTTGATTGTCTTTGGTAAATATAATCACTCATGTAATCACAAATAAGTCTAATGTCTAACTGTTACCTGATGAATTTTTCCATTTCTCTGTATCAAAGGTGAAACTAATGGAGTATCTTTCCCTACTAGTTACTCTCATCATTACTGGGACAGGAGTTGTCTCATTGGTTCCAGGCTTTGGGATTCTCGGCAATCTATATTACTGATCTAAATTGGGATATCTTTCTCTTTTGTTTCAAGACATAAAAAACACCAGTCAATATCTCTCTTCATAAACCTAGATCCAATTTGCTATTATGTAGTGGGACAATACTGATTGCAGGCCTAACATCCATTGTCTGATGCAATCCCCACCTTACACATCAGTCTAACCCAGGGCTTTCAACTAGCCGAGGGACAGATGTCTCATTATCCACAAAAATTAGCTATGCTGTCTATGCAGTTGTTCACAGATACCTCTTCCCTTTATGTGCTACCTTATGAAGACTAAAACCATCCATCCATCAAGAAGGCCTGCCATCACATACCATAAAAGAAAAATATGATATGCCCCACGGACAGTCTTTCCAGACAGACTCACCTTAGTGATATATCTCATTACATAGTTGAATACTCTATGCCGCTTTTACTAACATAGTTGGGACAAACTCCATATAAAAATATCTTCTGAACCTCTACTCCCCCGTAAAAATTTGATTCAGTTGTGTGTCTCATTTTTCAAATTGAGACCATCACTGCTCTTCTTAAATCCATAATTAGTTTTGTTGTATCACCCAACTACCCAAAGTGCTACTAAAATCTCTTCCCTTGGAAAAAGATGTAAACATTGTCTGCAGTGCCTGCTCAGGTTCTCTTGATAAACCAATTAACAATAAAATCAAAATTACTTCTGTGGAATCTTTGTAATTTTGGAATTATCTTAAAAAACATAGATGACAGGCTATCTCATGTGGTATGTGGAAGCTACGCCCACTTAAAGTTTGGACCAGAAAGTTTTTACCAAGGAAAAATGATGTATTCCCCATAGATGGAGACTGTCTACTCTAATATACTTTAACCCTTTCCAGAAGGCAAGGCTAACATTGTAAAAATAGAGAGTAAGAAAGGGCTGGATAATCATGTGAGGGTCTGTTGTTCCTGCCTGCTCTTCAGTTTGGACCTATAAACAGTCAGAAAGCCCAGAAGGGATGATATATCATAAGTTGGGAAAGCTAAACTCTCCAAGGTGTATGGCTTAGACAATAGTCCTGTACAGCATCCTGGATAAGCAATTACTACAATCAGGCCTCTAGGCAGTGAAACACCCTACAAAAACAATTACTATTATCAGGCCACTATCAGACACTATCTAGTGTCTAAGGTACAGGTTCGCTTTTATGTATATGGAACAAAGATTCTAACAAATTTATTTTTCTATAAACCATATCATGTTTTTTATAATTACTAAAGGTTTCAAGGTGATACATAGGGTTTTATAAGGCAATCAGAGTAATGTCTGAGCAACTAAGCATGAAACAGAGAATATCTGTGAAGCGGAAGGTTTCAGTCTTCTAAAACTATCAATGGAATCTGAATATCTGCTTATGTCTCTAGGGTCATAATTTCCTATAATGTGGCTCAAATGTTATACGGCCTTAGACTTACTGTCTCTTTAATCTATGTTACAAATTATCATGTCCTATTGTGGTCAAAAAAACATACAGATTAAAAACATAAGTTTTGTTCAGGAATGCAAATATGGGAGATGGCAGAAATGAGGTCTGAAATTAAGAATCAACAGAACAGGATCCTTTCCAGGTTCATGGGGCTCTTCTTCAGATGCTATTTCTGATCATTAATGATGAATTCATGGTTAATAATAGAAATATGTAAGTAATTAATGCAATTCTTTTAGAATAAATGCAGATATGGGTAATAGTTCCAAAATAATACTATGTGAAGAATTTGAAAAAGAAAATGATCCAACAGTTGACAATGTGTGAAATTAATAGATTCATAGATATTTGAATATAAACATAAGAAAAATATAAGAAGGTTTTAGGGTGTGGTGGTTTGAAAGAAAATGACCCTCAAAGTAGGCTGGCACTATTAGGAGTTATGGTCTTGTTGGAAAAATTTTATCACTGTAGAGTCAGTTTTACATATGCTGAAGCCACAGCCAATGAAACAGACTATGTGCTGTGGCCTGCACAGGATGCAGAACTCTCAGTCATCTCTACTGATGTGTTATTCCCCTCTGTATGCTAAAGATATGTTTTATTATCATTGGTTAATAAAGAATATGTTTTGGCCCATGTTAGGGCAGAATAAAGCTAGTCAGGAAAACTAAGATGAATGCAAGGAGAAAGAAGCAGAATCAGAGAGATTCCATGTAGCTGGTAAAGGAGAAAGATGCTGGAACCTTACCAGGATTACACAGTCTCATAATAATACACAGATTAATAGAAATGGATTAATTTAAGATGTGAGATCTAGATAGAAATATGCCTGAGCCATGAGACAAATGGTATTGTAATTAGTATAGATTCTATGTGAGTATTTGGACCTGGGTGGCCAGAAAACCAACACACAGTCTCCATTTACATGTTACATCATCATGCACACCCCCGTGTCTTACCATGATGATAATAGATTGAAACTCAGAAAATGTAATCCACCACAATCAAATGTTTTTCTTTAAAAGACTTGCTGTGGATATGTTTCCTCTTCAAAGCAATATAAACCTGAACTAAGAAAAAAGTTGCTATTAAGGACAGAAGCATTATTGGGATAGGTCTGACTAAGGTACTTTTTTTTTTGAGGACTTGGGAGTTTGGGTTAGGAAAGCAGAGGAATGGTTTAAGTGCTGCATAATGGGCCATACTTGGAGGAGCATGGAAGATAGTGGTGCTAACAGTTTTTTGAACTATGGGTGCCTGGATCAACAGGTTTCATAGAATAAAAATATTAATATGTGGCCTTGAAATCATGTTTGTTATATCGTGGTGAATAAAGTGGCTGCCTTGTCAGAATAGTCTGTCTGTGGCTAACGTGAATAATTTTAGACTAACTGCACTGGCAGAGAAAATCTCAAAACAGCCTATTATAGACTTTGTTGTATAGTTATTATTTTTAACTCTAATAAAAATACATAATGAAAAGGAACAAACTGAGAAGAGTTATTTAAAAATGTAAAATTTGATGAGAAAAGGAGCAGCAGGAAGTAGAATATTATTAAATCATGTGTTCAATGAGATAAAAGGATTAACAATAAAGGGAGTGATGACCTCAGAGCAAGATCCTACTCAGCTAAGTTTGCAACTTGTGTAATTAAATTAAATACAACAAAAGATATTTTAAAAATTAAGAGTTGGGCGTGGTGGTTCATGACACTAATCCCTGTCCTCCAGAGGTAGAGGTTATCAGATCTCTAAGGTAGACGTGATTCTGGTCCACATATCCAGTTTCAGAACAGGCAAGGTTAGGCCATCAGAAAACCATCAAAAACAGAAAGCTGGTGAATATGTAATTGAATGAGGGAGTCATGTGCCATCCCCAGAAAGGAGCAGAACTTGGCAGCTTTGTCCTCATGTCTCTGACTTTAGATAGAAAAAAGGGATTATGGAATCTTCCTCCTCTACTAAGGGGATCCCCTATGGTCAGGTATGTATCAGGGGTGCCCCTGCATGGAGGCTGAAAGAGAGCATTGAATGAAGGTATATAAATGAAACCTGGATTGCCTTAGAGACCCCAAGATGTTTGTGATGCCAAAATTGTAGATTACCTGCAAAGGAAAGTTGCTAACAGGAAGTGGAACCAACCAAAAGAGAAAAAAAAATATGTTGGAAGTCAGTAAAGTTGAAAAGCATTGGAGATCTCAAGAGTTATTTGATATCAAACATATAAATACTGTTTGAAGTTTTCCCAGTTGACTTTTGTCCAGTATTTCCTCACTATCCTCCCTTTCCTCCAGTTTTGAAAAATAATCAATATCCTGTGCCATCACATGTTGGAAGTATGTGATCTGCTTTTTGATTTTGATTTTACAGGGGATTACAGTTAAGAGACTACAAAAATTCTAAGACTTTGAACTTCCAACTTTAAAATAAGTTTAAGGCTGTTATATATTATAGGGAATTTTGTAGTTGGACTGAATGCATTTTTGCATTATAATATGTCTAGAAGCATATGGGGCCAGGAAGTAGAATGTGGTGGTTTAAGAGAGCATGCTCCCCAAAGAGAGTGGCACAATTAGGAGGTATGTCTTAGTTGGAGTAGGTGGGGCCTTATTGGAGGAAATGTGTCACTGTTGGGGTTGGACTTTAAAGTCTCCTGTGCTCAAGATATGCATAATGTGGCCCTTAGTTCATTTCCTATTGCCTCTGGTTCAAGATGTAGAACTATCAGATACTTCTCCAGCACTATGTCTGCCTGTGAGCTACCCACCATGAAGATAATAGGCTAAAACTCAGAACTGTAAGCCAGCCCCAATCCTTTAGAACAATTGCTTTGGTAATAGTGTCTCTTCACAGCACTAGAAACCCTAACTGAGACACCAGGTGAGATTCACTGGGATGGCAAAGATGGCCTCTGGTAGGAGTTTGAGCACTGGCAATGTATGGAGAAAATACCAACTATATATTCTGCCTTAGGATACCTTCAGACTGAGACTACTCCCCTACAGAGAATTATCCCCAAGATTATCTAAACTTGCCTCCTTGTTCAGGCACTTACCACAAACCTGCCTACTTATTCAGCTGCATAAAATAAATAACATCCTTGTTTCAGGTGTGTAAATTAAATGCACCAACATTCCAGAAACATTTGGCATTCTCCATCACAGCAAACAGATCCTACCCATGTCCAACATTTAAGTGCATATCTCTTTGTTACTATGTTTTACCCACTTGTTGCCATAGTTAACTCAGTACCTGAAGCTCCAAAGAACACCAATCCCCAAAGAAATTCCAAAGAGAAAAAGAATGCACTCCAACAGGAAAGGTAATCCATAAGTACCAAGAACCATTTTACTGTTGTAGTCTTTGAAAGGCTGTGGGAAGGGAAGCCAGAGGATAAGCAATATCAACCTGCATAGTCTCTGCAGAGAAACTACATGACAGAGCATACTCACAACCTACGTCTCCTTGAAAACTTTTCCTAGTTTACTTTGCTTTTCCCTTATTATCTCTGCCGAGAATCAGAAACACTGAAAATATGCCTCAACTACAAAATCACACAAAGACGGGAAGAGCGAGAGCATCAAAAGAAAAAGATGGGAGGAGTGATCAATCAATAGATTGCAAATCACATATGTTAATAAGAATCTGCTGTCTAGAATATGTTAAGTCAGACTGTAACCTTAACAGTAATGTCTAAATGTCATAAATACATTCTTTGAATAGAGATTTCTGTTTTCCATTGTCCAAAGTAAATATAGCCACTTTCAAATATATATATATACATATATACGTATATATACATATATATGTATATATACGTATATATGTATATATACGTATATATATGTGTGTGTGTCTGTGTGTATTTTCAATCTTAGTGAAATATATTCATATATTTAAATATATTCAATATTTTCAGTCTTAGCAAAATACAAATCTAAACAGCCTTGAGAAAGACTAAACACATCTAAGAGGCATGCTGTTAACTAGAGCATTTGAATGTAGCATACCCTTTGGGGTATGATATGTTGAATTATTGTGTAAAAAAATTCATGATAGAGAATTTGGGGATAAATTTGAGAGAGTGCAAACTGCCTGCCTAAACTAACATGCCATTAGCTTTTGGAAAAGCTATGTTATGCTGGGAAAATTAACCCACAAAACTACTGATCCAAAGTTTTGCAGAGAAGGCAACTCATAGTTCAAGTAAATTTTGAGACATGTCTCTTCAGATCTAATCAATATAAACATTGCAGCAAACCTCAAGATAAAAAGGGAAACACATTCCATAGCAAGTATTCCTGGACACCTAAATATATTTATAATTTGCAGTTGCTGAAAGTAGATGTTTTCCATGATAAATAAAATTACTATATGTTGTGAAGTGCAGTCTCCTTGCATGTATATCAAACATTTACCAGATCCAGTGACTCATACAATGGGATGCAAAAATTCCCTCTACACAATGCAGAAGGTGTGGGCTTCTGGGAAGGCCTAAGCATCCCCCTTGATACACTTGCTCTGAATATTCTGTGTTACCAGTGTTTTAATTATGAGCATCTCCATGAGACATTACTGTAGGTTTATTTCTGAGGACTAGCACCAGAGCAAGCAAGGGCTTGCTTAGTAAAAGCAAACAAACAGAAGTTCTTGTCACAGTAATACAACTTCATGCTCCCAAAACCTCTGAGTATGTGTCAGTCTTAGGACTTCCCAAGTACTCTCACCTAACTCAGACATAACTTCTATTGAAAATTATTTTAATACATTCTTTGCTGTTTGTGTTCTGCAATGTAATTTAAAAATTAAGTTATACAATCTTTACTTCAAGATACTCCTCTAAAAACAGTTCATTGGACTTGTATATGATTAGTAAAGATATTGTCCATGAAACTTTCAAGAGAAGAGATTAAATTTGAAATAAAGAAAAAATAATGACTGTAACATCTTATATTACACGCATGAAAGTATACTGTTATTTTAGAAAGGTTTATAGGAAAGAAAGCTAAACTAATTCAACATTTTGTTCTTAAAACCTACTCTACTACAACTAATCACAAATAAATAAACATATAAATTTATTATATATAAAATATATCCCAGCATATTTGAAAATGCCATTGAGGAACACCAAGTAAGTAGCAAGGGTAAAGCACCTTACACCATGTCTGATGACTGGATTTAAACTTAAAACAGTCATAGTAAAAGTAGATAACTTACTCTAAAACATGGTCCTCTGTGACAAACATCAATAAATATATTTTCAAAAGGCAATTTTTTAAATATATAAAATTCCTGAAAGTTATATGACTTCAACAACTGTGGCAACAATTCTCTAGAGACTGTACTTTCTCTCTCATCCTCTCTCTCTCTCTCTCTCTCTCTCTCTCTCTCTCTCTCTCTCTCACACACACACACACACACACACACACACTTTGAAATCCTCTGAACATTCTAGAAACATGATTTATGTTCCTTTTTAGAAAATTAATTCATTTACTATTAGTGATGAGAACTATTCTGGACTATTGTAATTACTACTGCAATAACAAAAGCTTACAAAATAACAAAAGCTTTTAATTTCATTTTGTATATTCAGGTGAATAAAACCTCAAGTTTATCATAAAAAATGCAGTACACTCACCCTTCCGATTTCTAGTCCACTGTCATTCATATTGTCATCAGTATGATCGATCTAGGTTTCCACATGGAGAAAATCTCCCTCCTGACCAGACTTTAGGACAACGATGGATGCAGCAATGAAGTGGTAACTGCTGAGTCTCTCTCATAGTCCACACAAAAATTCACATACACTACCTCATAGTTATAGGGTAATAATGCTAAATTTCTTGGCTGTGAGATAGCCTATTTCCATAAAATAACTGTCAGCCAGTGTTATGGCTCTCCGATAGTCTCATAATGACAGGTGAGTACTGACCCTGATGTAATAATTCTTCACAGGCCACACCAGCAGTCTCCTGTTTCTGTCTGATTCTGGAGGCTGAAGTCAATCATTCTTGTTGCAACTGAAGCAGTTCTCCAAGCCTGCATCGGGAATATTCAGTCTTAGAGCAGAACTGGCCTCAGGAGCAGGATCAAAATTCCAAGTAGAGAAAACAGGAGCAGGTGACGCTGATTTGGGAGAATCCCAACAAGTCCCTGCACATGCTGGATGTCTTGTCTTGGGCCTCTGTCTTCTGCATGTCTCGGGAGCTGCCCACCTTCTCTGCTGAGCAGTTTGCAGTCAAGCACCTGGGTAGAGCCTGAAATCAGCTGAGAGCTATTCTCCTGCCAGGAGCCAGACTGGCAAAAAGTGTCTGTGAATGGACTCTTATTAACTTTGCTTGTCTTTCATTGGTGGGCTGTGTACACAATAATAAAGAACAGATTAAGGACCAATCAGGAGAGAGATCTCAAACCTAGGAGTGGAAAACCAAGCCTGCTGTTGCCTGTGAGACCTCCACAGATGCAGCTGCTCCTCCCCCCCCCTCTCGGGGGGTGTTACAGTAGACAGGGGGAAATGGACCGAGAAAGACAGAACAAGTATTTATATTTCCACTAAATTCTGGTGCAGAAATATGACAACAGAGTAATCTTGCCAGTCATCTCAAGCCTGCATCTGGCCATACATAGGCAGTGGTCCTGGCTCTTTACAAAAGAAAGCTCCCATTTCTGTCCGGTGATTCTGATTGTGACAATAGGCTGTCAAACGGAGCCTGCTGCTGGCTCTTTTCAATCCTCCTGTGCCAGTTTCCATGAGCAATGTGATTTTATGATAATCTATGACATCAGGTCACGGTTTCTGTTTGTTATAGCTCAGAAAAATAAAAGCATTAATTATCTGAAGACATGACTGGTTATATTCATAATTGAGACATATACAGAATTAACAGCGGGTGTATTAATATATTACACGGGTTAATAAAGAATTGAGAAGAAATTTATTTTAGAAAGAAGATAGTAAAATAAAAGTGTGTTTTCACCATTTCATGTGTGGGAATATGTGTATTCTTAATGTGCAGCTGTGCATTATATGCATGCTTATGGAGAATGAAGAACTAATGAACTGTTTTTCTTTTATCATTCTTTCAAAATTTCTTTATCGAATATTCATGAAAACCTATAATATATTAGAAAAAAATCTAACCCAACTCTCTACCCTAGAATCAGTCGGCTATAAGCAATACTAACATTCCATCACAACTTATCATGATCTTTTCTTTTGACTACACACTAAGTACGTTTAGGGTTATATCATTTTGTTCGTTTGGTTTTCAAGGATGTGTTGCCATCATCTGCTACGACACGAGCAGAGTCTCATGGAACATCTGCCTGAAGATGCCTGATGGTCCCCGTCGCCTATTACATGTCCTGCCCTCTGATATGAATGAAACTTCATGAATCCTGCCTCTAGCCATAGCAATAATATTTTAGCTGACTTGTTCTGGTATAAGAATCGTGTGTGTGATCCTACTTATTATGAGTTCAGATATTATGTATGCAACTCTGCTGTCATGTCAGCGAATAGAGTTTCCATGCAGAGGTCCACTAGTTCTGACTCATTTGAGGCAGTGTTTCTAACTACACTGGATTTAACATTGTAGTCTGTTCTAGTTGGCCAGCAAGATAAAGAAATCTCTTTGTCTCTAACCCTCAAGACCTGAAATTGCTTGTTAATACCACTATGGTTGCTTTATTTTTATGTGTGGGAACAAGTTTGTGCTGTTCTTCTGTGAACAACAAAACTGTAGTGAAACAAGAGTAGCACAAAACTCTCCACTATATAACACAACACATGGGAGCACAGCTTCTGCATATACTCACATTTATTCTAGATTCTTATAAGGTTAGTTTTAGAATTACTTACAATATTAAAGTAGTATTCATTGTCATTCAGATTCATGCTTGACCTCCTTCTTACCTCCATGCTAAGTTGAGTGCTACAAAACATGTAGGCAAACTCCTTTATTTTTCCAAGAATTAGCATTTTCCATGTCTTAGCCCTTATCAGGGCATCAGATGTTTAGTGACTAAAAGTCACATGTGAACAGTCAAGGACAGTTATGGTCAGTAAAATATATCATGCCAAACATGCTAAACCTGGTCATCTCTGGATAGAAAGTGAGACTATGGGCCTTGGAAAACCTACAACTGCCAATTTTCTGAACCAATATAATTTCTCATTTCAATTTTAATATGTATCCTTATACACAGAGATTACTCTAGCACCCACTCTTGGCAATTTAGCTTAATTTTGCAGCAGAAAGTCACCACTACAATAATCAACTGTTAAAAATAAATGTGAATGTTGTATGTCCAATAACAATTGATATATATTTTTTTTTAAAAAATCATCCAGCAGTACAAAAGCAGCTAGAATTGTAGAAGTGGCGCAAAAACCATATGGGCCAGAAGAACATTATGTCTGCTCTGAGAAAGACAGAGCTTTCTACATATGACAGAGGAGCTGCACCCATGAAATTTCAACAATGAACACACCTAAAAAGAATAATAAACTTCCAGTCAAAATGCCAATGTGTTTGAGAGAAAACTCACAAGGTTCCACTATTAGATGAAGAGCTATAATAGGTAATGGCAGAGGCTAGGAGATGTAGAAGCAATCTTCTCCTATTAATAGGCATATGATGGGAAAGAATTGCCAAAATGTACTGTCCTAAACACACACACACACACACACACACACACATTCTCTCTCTCTCTCTCTCTCTCTCTCTCTCTCTCTCACACACACACACACACACACACAAACACACACACACTCACATACACACAGCATACACATATATTTACAACTCCTAATGTATTCAGAAGTTGGTCATTATATATGTGTGTGTGTGTGTGTGTATGTGTGTGTGTGTGTGTGTGTGTGTATCTGAAATCAAATGGCTAACACATGAGAGGACCTGTGTGTATAAGGAGAAACTGTGGAAATGACATAAATGTTATACTTATATATGGGTATGTCAAAAATACCTGCCCACTTTCTAAAATAAAAATATGCAAGAGAAGGATGTAAAAAAAAATCACCTCCACTGGCAGTGGCACTAATCTTTATCCCTACTGCATGTACTGACGTTTTGGGAACCTATTCTTTTTGGATGGACACCTGGCTCAGCCTAGATATAGTAGGGATGGCCTTGAATCTTCCCCAAAGCAATGTGCCTTGACCTCTCTGAAGAGTGAATGGGGGGGGTGAGGTGGGAGGGCTAGTGAAGGGAATGGGATGAGGGAAGGGAGTGAGAACTTGGATTGGCATGTATGATGAAAAAAGATCACTTGTTCTTTTAAAAAAACATAAAAATAAAAAAAATTAAAAAAGAATCACCTCACAATAAGGAAGACAGTTTCCAACTAGACAATTTTTATCACCAAATCAAACCTCCAGTGTTAGATAGGAATTATTTCTTATTGAGTCACTCATCTCCTTCATCCCTTATACTTTCTAACCATCAAAATCTAAAGCCAAGAGTGCCAGTTACTCTCTACAATCTGATGGTAAGGCCTGATACTGGAAGTGTCATTTATTCATACAACCAAGCATTAAGAAATAAAAGTAGTGTGAAACTGGAAGCCTCAATATCATTGAGAAGAAATGCTAGTGATGGAAGTTACTCTGTACATGACTGTAATAGAAAAAGAATCATCACGATCATACAGTTACAACCCTTGCAACTAACAATGGTGACCTGCCTGCAAGATAAAGTAGGTACAGTAGTATCACAAACATTATGTGTGTCAACACCACCTTTTTCATAGATTTAAAGCCTACTCCCTAAGACGGCGTTCCTCGCCTGACAAGAACATGAGACTAGATAGGTCATTAGCTTAGGATAAAATCTACTTTTATTTTTTTTGCCAAAGGAATCAAATAATAAAATGACTACATTTTAACTGCATTTCTTAACTCATTATAAACCTTCTTTTTGGAGTAGATGGGAAATAATACAAAGTTCATAACTTGATAACATGCCTAAAATGAAAGACTACAGAGCACTTGTTCATACATGGGAAGTTTTCATCAAACCTCTTCAAGCCTTATGGATCTCTGCAGAAGAGGAGGTAGAAAAATATGAGACAGAGTTGGTGGATCATGTCTCTCAGGAAACAGCATCTTACATGCAGAGCAGGACTGGTAAGTCTGAACTATTAAGTTGTGACAACAAATGAGACATCCACAGGTTTATTTTTGTTTCTCTGAGTACCAAAGCAAAAGTAATCAGTCTTGTCAGTAGTATGACCTTATCATTCAATCCCAAAATGTATTTAATCCTTGTTGCAAAACACTTAGTGGTTTAGAAATCTCTAAGTTCTCTGTGGCCAAAAACTACTAGAGAGGGAATCCACTGCTAGCACTGAGCTTCCCAAATAACAATGTTAGGATTTCAACAAACATCTGCTTTTACCTTCTGTATGCCTTTTAACATTTGGAGGCCTGCATGATAATTTAAATTGGGCATGTCCCTTACCCTGGCATTCAATGCTTCTTAGCAAAAATGATTCCATGATCCATACCTTAACCACCTGCCATTGACCATTCTAGATGAGCATCAAGTTACAACTGAAGTTCCAAGTGTCCACCCACCATAAAAGAATGCTCTGGTGGGTCAAAATCTCAGTTAGGCAAGATCACAAGACTGAAGATGCCTCTGCTGTGCCTTTACATGTTTGCTGCTGCTCTTTTTTTTTGTATCTAGCATGCAGTTGTAAGAATTTAAGACAATTCTGAAGCCATTTCTGACAATTCTGAATCCTCTCAGCCTCCGTGCCATAGTGCTTCCCCTCCTCCCCTGGGAACCAAGGACCTAACAGCTACACTCGCACGTACTCAGTTCCTGAACAATTACCCATATACGTATGTTTTGGTTTGGTCCCCTGGGAAATGGGGTCAAAATGACCTCTTACCTCATCTGATCTGGCAACAGCTCTCCAGCCAATTATTGGTAATAGCCCTTTTTAATAAGCCAATCACAACCCCTCCTTGCTTCTGTGGCCTTCTCCTTTAAAAGTAGCCTGTGCCAGCTATTCTAGGTTTCCTAGCTTCCCGAATGCTGAGGGACCCTGTCATGACAGAATTAATAAAATCCTCATGCTTTTGCATCGGCTGTGGTGTGTGAGGTGGTCTCTGGGGGAGGGCGACTCCTCCTCAGTGTTTGGACACCAGAGTTCAACTGACTTGGAATCGAGTTGCTCCCAGACACACTCTAAACCCAGTTGGAGGTATAAAGAAATGAGCTCGTTTTAATGTCTGTTTGTGTATTGTTTTTCTGTTTCTGTGTAACTGTGAATCAGTAATCTGAGAATTGTATTTGCACAGGGTCTGTATTGAAACAGGGCTAAGGAAGGAGGCAGACGTGTCCTGAGATCCCTTGCCCTAGCCCTGAATGACGTTTCATGGGCATTTATGGGAGGGACAGGCAACCAGGTTGGCCTAGTCTCCAGGGGAGGCGTGATCCTCCATCTGTATTTTTGGATCTACTGCGGTGTGGCTTCTGATTTTGAGTCTATATCTGTCTTTTTGTCCTTGTGTATTTTCAGTTCTACACCAGAGTGGTGGTGAGAGCATCAGCTTCTGCTTTTGAGTTTATGTCTGTCTCTTTGTATTTTTTGTTTTTGTATGTTGGTTTGTCTTTGTTAAAATCCACCTGCAGGAATTCAGAACCTGGCACCAGCCCCCTGGCCATCATCAGTTCCCCTGATTCTGAAAGAAGCCCTGCTGCTGGAGGAGGCAATAGCTGCCCCTCCCCAAGCCGTTTGTCTTCTCTCTTTTCTGTACAGGAGCAAAAGAAACCCAGAATCCAGGCACCTCCGGTTCTTCCTGATATCCAGTCAAGTGCTCCGGCATGGCAGACTTCTCCCTCCTCCTCCCCGGGAGGAAGCACTTCGTTCCCGAGGAGCCCCGCTGGTCTGGCCATAGCCCTGAAAACTTCAGTACTCAGTGTCTATGCTGGGACAGGGGAGGGATGTCCACTTGGGAGAGAGTGATGTCCCAAGCATTTCCCCTTTGCTCAATAGCAGGCCAATTACAATACTGCCTTTTTCTGCCTCTAATCTTTACTTCTCTCGGGACCCTCAGGCTGTGACCAGGCTTATAGAATCTGTGCTGGTTACCCATCAGCCCACTTGAGTGATTGCCAACAGCTCTTACAGGTGTTCCTAACCACGGAGGAAAAACAGTGAATTCTCTTTGAAGCTCAAAAGAATGTCCCAGGAGCTGACAGCAGTATAATCCAATCACCGAACTAGATAGAGGATGGGACACCTTCCCTCCAACTTGACCCGAATATGGGACTTTAATACTCCAGCTGGTAGGAAGCAGCTCCACCTTTATTGCCAGATTCTGATTGGCGGGTCTAAAAAAGGGGGGGTTGCAAAGCACCCCACTAATTTGCTAATTTGGCTAAGTAAAGAGCAGTAGTACAAAAGTCTGACAGTACTCCTACAGGATTTTTAGAAGGACTATTGGAGGGGTACAGGATGTACACCCCTTTTGATCCCATGGCAGCAGATCACCAAGCCAATGCAGTGATGTCTTTTATAGGCCAGTCAGCATCAGACATTTGTAGCAAGTTGCAGAGAGTGGATGGGACTGCAGAGATGTTTTCTCCAGGACATAGTAAAGGAAAAAAAATTAGACAGATAGGGAGGCAACAGAAGACGACAGTTGCAGACTGCGCACCTCAGACAGAGCAGCCCCTGAGTGGCCCTACAGGACTTTGGGCTCCAGACGCTTCCCAAAGCAGCTGCTGAGCAGAAACAGGTTGGAGAATTGACGGCGCCAAGCACAGCCGGCTACTGAAGCGGCACTCTGCCCACCTGAGAGGCCTAAGCAGCAGCCACAGTGACAGTACTGAAATCCCCCCCCTTGCTTACGCTGTGCACCCAGGTGTTCGATTCTGAGGTGTACGGAGAAAAAAGGGGAGGGGTTCCCCCTCGCTGTATCTAAAGCATTTGACTATGAACACAAGAACTGCTGATTATTCCTGAGTGCCCCATGCCTTTATTAGGAAAAAAACCTGTTGGAGACTTTGACTTCCCCTACTATTCTCCAGGGCTGTAAAGAAAAGCAGGCTGCTCTCTGCCTTCGCCATGCCCACCTCGCTGAGGAAGGCTTTGCAGCGACTGCCAGCTGAATCCTCCTCCCAGCTGCCTTGGTCACAGCCCAAGCCTGGGAACTCTGCTTACAGCCACCTGCCCCCACAGGCAGCAACTGACTGAAGTGAGGAGGGGTCCGGGAGGTGCTGGAGCCCAATTCCAAATAGCCTTCCTGAGCTGCTTGCAAGTTTCACAGAGAACAACTGCCCCCAGCTCCCAGACCGCAGCTGTGGGAAGCTTGGGGTACAGCAATGCTTAAGCAGAGCCAGTTTTGGTGGCACATGCCACTAGGATTTGCTGAAGAAGGCAGGGCAGCAATGGTGAATGAGCTGGGCAGCCTACTTAAAGAGACATCGGCCAGATGGCAGAGAAGCTTTTTCTTACCAGGACTAACAAGATCAAAGAAATCTTCTCGAGGTTTGGCCTGCTCAAGGAAATTGAGGTTGATGGTAAAACTGCCTTGTTGCACAGAAAAGTCAGGGCATAGGTAAGACTGGGAAAATCACATTGTGCATACAGACCCCAGAGTTCAGGACAGGTAAAAAGGATAAATAAAACCAGATTAGCCTTTAGAATCTGGCACTAGAGACTGGGTACAGCATTTTCCCCTAGCCCTGTTCCGTGTGCGAAACACCCCGTCTCAGCTTGGACTAACCCCCTATGAGATCCAATATGGGGGTCCTTGGCCTCATTTAGGGCCCCTCCTGACCCATTTGCTCACAAACCCGATCTGCAGGCACAGTTGAAGGCTCTCCAGACCTCCCAGCCCAGGCATAGAGACCCCTGGCCATTCTGACACCTGGAAATCTCACATTCGTTCCAGAATTGGTGCCTGGGGTATATCCGGAGGGACATGAGAAAAGCGCAACACTCCACAGCCAGAACAGCAGCTGCCCGCTCATACCTGCAATCCACGCCTCCTCAAGCCCTTGCTTTGGTACCCCTGCCCTCACCCCTGATTCCTGTCAACTAGTAGCAGGGCTAGCCTCCTGGGATATCCAAGATACATATCTCCCACAGCTGCCCTGGAGGCTGACAAAAGATTTTCCCCTGGAGGAAATATTTGGGTGTGGGGGTCCAGACATCTTCCCCTCTTGTCTCCCAGGGGCGAGCAGCGGGACTGTCTCCATGGGTGTTGGGAAGGACTTGGAGCATGAGATGGTATATAAAACCAAGTACTATCTTACCAGAGCCTGCTGCTGCCGGCCGGACTAGACCCTCCCTAAAGGGGCCCTAGCAATCCCTGCTGCTGTCCGCTGGACTAAGCTTCTCTCCCTGCTTCTTTGCTGGCACCTCCCAACACCAGCCCAGGCACCCGGAAATCTCACACCTGTTCCAGGTTGGCGATTCTGTGTACGTTCAGAGACACCGGTCCCACAACCTTGAACCTTGCTGAAAGAGACCCTACACACCTACTGCCCTCAAAGTGGACGGTAGTATTGCATCCTGGATCCACGTGTCTCACGTCAAGCCTGCACCTGCACAGGACGACCCAGGACCATCCAAATGAAAACTTCAGCATACCCAAAATCCTCTCAAGGAGGCCTGATTCTGCCAGGCTTGCTGATCCTTGCCCAGATGTTTATACCTCAGGACTTAACCTGGACCCTGACTAACTTTGAGACTGGGCCAGCCTTATGGCTAGCCACTGGAGTTCATCCCCTGGGAACCTGGTTCCCCCAGCCAACTTTTGACCTATGTGTTTTAGCAAATGACTCTTGGGGGGATACTGAGCAAACCCCCAGAAACTTTTATCCTGTATACAAATATTCTGAATGATATATTTGTCTGGGGGGAAAAGCAAACTCTGCAGTATTGGGGGGGGGGCTAAAATATTTTATTGTGCTGCCCGGGGATGTAAAACCAATGCCAATGTCTCCTGGTTGAGGGTTAACAAAAAGGACTTAGTCTCTTTCACCCGTACCACACCAGAAAAAAATCTAAAATAACAATCACTTTCACTAAGAAAAAAAAAAGAGCTAACCAGTTAACAGGAAATACTTGGGGTTTATGGTTGTATGATCCAGGAAGAAAAGACATAGGGATTCTGTTCACCCTGTGAGTTGTTGTAACACCTCCAATGACCATAGTACTAGGGTCCAACCCAGTATTACCTGACCAGGGCCAGCTAGCCCCTGCTGAGGTAGCCCCCTGGGCCCCACTCCTAATCCTAAAAACCCTTCTGCAACCCCTGCTTCACTGCTGGCAAGCTCTAATACAGGCCAGTGACTGTTTAATCTGAGAGTGGGAGCCTTTTCTTTGCTAAATAGTACTGACCCCAACTTGATACAATCTTGCTGGCTATGCCTGTAAGCAAGACCTCCCTATTACGAGGGAATAACGTCATCTGGCAGTTTCAACAATATCACCTCTCATAAGTCCTGTAATTGCGGACAAACCAAACTCTCCCAAGTCCCAGGACAACAGGACCTGGTGCCTTCTATTGATCTATGATGGGCCTACAATACTGGTTTGCTAATTTCTGTGTACAGATCCAATTAGTCCCCCAAATTTACTAATATCTCAAGATTGAGATATTTGATGAAATAAGAGGAGGAAATGTAAGACTTTAAGACAGTTCTGAAGCCATTTCTGACAATTCTGAATCCTTTCAGCCTCCATGTCATAGTGCTTCCCCTCCTCCCCTAGGAACCAAGGACCTAACAGATACGCATGCACGTACTCAGTTCCTGAACAATTGGCCATATACAAATGTTTTGATTCAGTCCCCTGGGAAACGGGGTCAAAATGACCTCTTACCTCATCTAATCTGGCAACAGCTCTCCAGCCAATTATTGGTAATAGCCCTTTTGAATAAGCCAATCACAACGCCCCTTGCTTCTGTGGCCTTCTTTAAAAGTAGCCTGTGCCAGCTATTCGAGGTCTCTCGGCTTCCCGAATGCTGAAGGACCCTGTCATGACAGAATTAATAAAATCCTCATGCTTTTGCATCGGCTATGGTGTGTGAGGTGGTCTCTGGGGGCGACTCTTCCTCAGTGTTTGGACGCTAGGGTCCAACATTGTGAGTGGAAAGAGGGAGATTGCCACTGCCTCTAATATGTTTATCTCTTGGAAACATCCCATTCTACTGGGCATTTTTGTCTGTGGATTGTCAAGAAGATGACCCCCACACACAAGTTGTACTGTCTAATTTGATAATAATAGTGTCAGTTTAGAGAAAGTTTTTGTGAATAAAAATGAATACAAGGATATGTTTCATAGCCAGGGTCTGTGAGTCTCACCTAAGGAGGTGAATGAATTGTAATTCAAGTTAATTACTAACAACTGGGTGCCAGTAGCCCAACTAGTTTAAATTGTTTTAATCTTAATGTTGGAAGATGTATTCACAGGTCTTGGATTCTTTCACAGCTGAAACAGAGGATTGAAAAATAACAAAGTTAAACTTTGAAGTTTTTGTTAAACAACTTTGAGGTGAAAAACCTGAGAAGACAATTTAAAGTTTTAGAGAGGCATATAGTTGAATGCATTCAGAGAACAAGAACAAAGTAGCCCAATTATTACTTACATACTCTCCCTGCTAGGATTGGCTGATGACCAAAGGTGATATTAATTCCTTATACCCTTTTTTTGCCCTCATTCTCTTGATATATAAAAAAAAGAACAAAAATATAGTGAATGGATATGTACCTGAAAGATGTCAATTAGAGCTAACTGATTCTTTATCATATGTAAAAGTTTAGCTTTATGATTCCTTTAAGTTTCCTTATATGATTACTGTTAAAGATAATAAATAAGTACTAAAGTAATTGTCCCATTCTTTTTTAAGTGTAAAATGCAGCCTGCCAGAAGAAAAAAAACTGACAATAACACCATGCTTGCCCACACAGTTAATCTATAAAAGTTGCTTGGGCATGAAAGTATGTGAGTTCTTGGGATAATTTTTTTTCACCTATAATACATAAAACATTTATTCATGTGAGGGAGATGAAAAACATGTTTTTACCTATAATCATTCATTTGAGAAATGAAATGCAACCGTTTTGATTCTTGTACTGCCTGGAAAATTCTGTTGGTACATGAAAGCTGTGGGAAAGCATGAGAGGAGAGAGAATAAATGGAGGAAGAGTAAGGAAAGAGAGGAGAATAAAGGAAACCATCAAGAGTGTTTATGAATACCTTTTACTCCAATCGCCCTCAGACAGAAAGTTTAGCCTTGCCAGCACTGTGATTTTCTATCAAAGTTCTGAGCAGTTGGAGGCTGTCTCTCAGACAACAGTAACTACTCATCTTTCTCAATTAAGGGAGGCCGCCAGCGACTCTTTCATCAAACCAATAGTTTGGGCTGATTATTCAGAATATTAAAATGGTATCTTTGGATCTTTTCTAGAAACTTCTATAAGAATGACTCAATAGGATTCTATTTCTTTTCTAAAGTGTCAATCAAATACTGTGTGGCTACACACCCAGTTACACACCAAGTAACTAAAGTGTGGTTACTTGGTGTTTGGACATCAAGATGGCCCATAGAGGTGTATCCCCTCCAGCATGAACAAAACTCGGAAAATTTAAGCATACTTATGCTCCTTCTTTTTTTTTTGCATTTTTATTTTTAATTAAAGATTTCGGTCTCCTCCCCGCCACTGCCTCCCATTTCCTTCCCCCTCCCCCAATCAAGTCCCCCTCCCTCCTCAGCCCTAAGAGCAATCAGGGTTCCCTGCCCTGTGGGAAGTCCAAGGAACCCTCACCTCCATCCAGTTCTAGTAAGGTGGGCATCCAAACTGCCTAGGCTCTAGACTGGAGAGATGGCTCAGAGGTTAAGAGCACTGGTTGTTCTTCCAGAGGTCCTGAGTTCAATTCCAGGAAACCACATGCTGGCTCACAACCATCTGTAATGCTCCTTCTTTTGACTTAGGAGTTTTGACCTAGGGAGTGGCTGCCTTCAGTCTAGGATGGGTTCGCAACATAAACAACAGAATGTTTTTCTCATGAATTAATGGTTTGATGTCTCAAAATACTGAAGCAAGTAACTATTCTAGTTGTCCTTTGTATTATATATACTAAAGCATTCTTTGGCCTTTTCCCCTTTTTGTTTTGTTTTATTTTTTTAATTTTTTTTTTCAAGACAGGATTTCTCTGTAGCTTTGGACCCTGTCCTGGAACTAGCTTGTAGACCAGGCTGACCTCAAACTCACAGAGATCCTTCTATCTGTGTAATTATTTCAGGGCATAAGCTAGCCAGGCGGCCAGGAGCCGGGTGGCAGAAATGCGGCCCTCAGCTCCCAGCTACAGAAAATTAACATAGGCAAATTCAGAACTCAGAAGTCAGAACTTACTATGCAAGAGAGACTGAGTTTCCCTCGCAGTACTATCCCATGTCTCTGTGATTCTTTCTTAGCACGGTTCCTCCTACCTAACTTTTCTAATCTTCATGACCCTACTCTGGATTTTACAGATCCACGGTGGCTAGAACCACCCACAGCAGTAGTAACCCCACAAAGGTTGGTCCCAACATAACGCAGTCCAAAATGGCATGGCCTCTGACATATGGCACAGCAGCGTAGTGCTGAGGACGCATGAAAGATAACACACACACAAATGTTAGGCCAGCAGTACAGGCGGGACAAGTGATGGACATCCCCCATAAATAGGACACCACAAGGGTAAAAGTAAAATGTGAACACTTGCATAAATATAGAAAATTAATATAAAGTGTTGGTGATTATATCAGGAGTAAAACTGTAAATATTTATAAATATGGCACAAGAAGGTAGTATTTATTTCAAGTGTCTGTACAGTTGCTTGGATGTATTTCAGTAGCCAGAAGAGCTGTTGGTAGAGCAAAAACAAATGCAGAGAATGTTAACCTTTGTAGATAGTCTAAACAGTATGCTTCCTCCACCACGCTGGTAGCACACCCACCTTCATCTTCAGGCTGTTCCTGTACTTGAAGAGACCAAAACACAGCTCCACCTTTGCCCCCAGTCATAGTCACTACTGAAAGAATGAAGGGGGCATGAGTCCCTTTGCACCTAACCTGCTCTACAAATCCAGGGGTGGTCATGGAGCCACAGCCTCTGCCAAAGCTGAGCAGGTGGGAAGGGTGAAGACAATACTGTGCATGGTCCAGTGTTGGGAGCTGTGAACCCCCAGGTCCTGACTTTCTTGAAATGACCTTGTCTTCCCCTGATCTGAGTGCCTAGAGATGCTCTGAGCACAAGACCCTAGGAGTTCCTGATGGCAGGAGAATGGTTTCTGGTGTGTTTGCCTAGGGCGTTGCTCTCCCAATATAAGCTGCCCCTGGAGTCAATAAAGGAGGCTTTCTTAGGGCAATCTGACTTCAAGGATGACCCTTGTCTCTGTTTTTCTCTGTGTCTGTGAGTCTTTGTGTGTTTCAATCTCCAGCCCCTTGCCCAGTTTACGAAATGTAGGGTAGGACATATAGCACGGATGGGTATGTTGTGCTACATTCCAGCGTGGGATACCACTGAAATTGTGGCAGCCCATGCATACACACACTTTACCCATCTAAGTGAGTCTGGCCCACAAAACACTGCACAGCCTAGAAAGGCAAGAGACCAGAAAATTATGAGGGCTATGCCTTCCACAGCCAGTGCCTAGACATGGTCAGCAGAAAATGGCTAGAAACAACATGGCCTGATACAGGAATTCTCCTAATTTTGTGATTATAAGATTTAATATAAAAACACAGAGATTAAAGAGATGCTGTGGCTATACCCACATAAGTTTATGGCCTCCTGCAGCAATCATGTAACTGCTGCAATAGCAGACATATGAGAAGCTGTATATTTGTCAGCTGACTCTAACACTGGACTCCTAAACATAAAAAGCATGGCCTGTGCCCACAGTACACTAGGGGGACTGCCAAGCTATAAAGAGAGACCAGTTGCACCCTACCCTGCTCCCAGCTTCACCTATGAGTCACGCTGAGGAGAAACTGGTTCCCAGATTCCTAGCAGAGAGTCAAGCTGCAAAACAACACAGTTAACTGCCCTAGCCTAGCTTCAGCTGTGGGCAGAAGCACAGCTCTTCCCCTCCTAGAGAGATGTCTGTGAAAATATAAATGAGCAAGTTCAGCCTGTCAGCTTGACAGACTTGCAGATTGGAATAAAAGGATAGCTTACAAACTTTTAATAAAATATTCAATGTCTATAATCCTATTTGTTATTGTTTATAGGGAATCATAAACATCTTATTAAAATTCTTAAAGGGGTGTAATGATTCTAATTCCCCAAAGGGAGCTCAGAAAAACTGCTAAGCAAAATCCTGCCTCTAAAAAAGTGTGCAATTAACATGCCCACACAATACAAGTTCAAAAAATAAATAAATAAGGAGCATTATGCCATCAGTCACAACAAAATACCTTAAATCAAGTCCCTTTCGCTCTAAATTTGTTGAATGTGAATACCCAGAGCAGTCTGCCACATATAGATTTTGGCATGATGGCTCCAAGATGACCTTTTCCAAAGCAAGGCAAAAATACCCTTGCACTGAATTATGGAAAGGACCCGACAGACCCTATATTAATTTGGGGTCGAGATTATGTCTGTGCTTATTTCACAGGAAGAGAACTAAGCTTGATGAGATGAGAGGATGTACAGCAGAAGGATGCCAACCCTGATGACATTGCAGCCACTGATGACTCCATAGAAGAAGCAGAATGCAGTTCCTGAACCAGTGTTTTTGACTGGCAATATCATGCTGCAGTCTGAGAAGGGAAAGAAGATGGTGGTGACAACTGGTGATTCCTTATTTCTTGGTGGACCTCTTGCACAAAGTTTCAGACCTTGGCGTGTCTTGTTTATTTTGGAGACAGTCCAAGGGCACAGACTTAATATTTGACAATTTATCTATACGTTTATCTTGGGACACAGATATCTTTTTGCCAGTATAGTGTTAAATCTGCTGATAAAATAAAGGACCTAAAAACTGAGACATCAATTTTCCCCTCTGAGGAAAAAAAAATTCATTACAAAGAATGACTGAAGCCCCTCTTCAGAGATGTGGAGGGTAGCCTAAGGGTTTTTTTTTTCTGCTTCCCACAGACTGGGACAGTTACTTAAAAATAGAATTGCAACTGGACTCTCACCCATCAAAGACACCTTTTCTTGTCTTTTAATTAGAACAGATTTAGAGAATTGGAATTTGACAAACTGTGTATTTATTGTTAATTTCCACTCTGAGTTATGGTATTGACCTCTTAATTTTTGTAACTGCTTTAGTTCAGTATAAGATATTACTGATTAGAAAAAGATTAAAGTTTTGACCTAGGGAGTGGCTGTCTTCAGGATACTTGGTCTAGGGTGGGTTCACTGCCTAAAATAACAATGTTTTTTTTTCATGAATTATGGCTTGATGTCACAAATTATTGAAGCAAGTAACTATTCTAGTTATGCTTTGTATCATGCTAAAGCAGTCTTTTTCCTTTTCCCACTTTTGTATTGGAGTATACAAGTGTATGGAAAATTAAAGATGGGTGAACTCAGAACTTACTATGCAAGAGAGACTGAGTTTCCCTTCCAGTACTATGATATGCCTTTGTGATTCTTTCTTATCACCATTCCTCCTACCTAACTTTTCTAATCTTCATGCCCCTACCCAGGAATATATGGATCCTCTATGACTAGGATCATTGTAATGGATTAATTAAAAAATGCTGCAGATCCCTGGATCCCTGGCAACTGCAGAGGCAAAAACACTGCAGGTCCCTGAGTGGCAGCAGGAAGAGGGCCGTGTGGTGGCAGGCAGCAGGCAGCAGGTCCCTAGAGCAGGCAGTTCTAGGTAGGGACTGGTGCAGGTCCCCGAGAGGTGGCAATAGCCCATGTGGCAGCAGGCAGAAAAGAGCAAGTCCCAAGAGCAGTCAATCCCAGGAAAGGTCTGCACAGTTCTCCAAGAGGCTGCAGCAGGCAACAAGGACAGACACACAGATGGACGCACCACAAGACCACACTGCAGGTCCCTGAGCAGGGGCAGGCAGCAGGCCTCAGAGTAGCCAGAAGGTGGCTGGTCCCGGGTGGGGTACCATGCAGCAGGGGAGAGACAGACAGATAGGCACACCATGCAGAGTGAGATTGGATATTTATTTAGTGGGTTATGGAGGGAAAGGGAGAAGGGGAGAAGAGCAGAGAGGCAGAAAGAAAGGGAGAGGGGAAGTGGAAAGAGGCAGAAGCTGCCACTTTGAGAGAGAGAGACAGGAAAGAAAGAGACTCAGGCTGCAAGCAGAAAAGAAGAACTTACTGCCTGAGCAGACAGGAGAGGGAGTGGTCATAGCTTGTCTCTTAAAGAGACTGAACAGGTCATAACATTCCCTTGTCTTTTTTATAATAAAAAGGCAGGAATTTAGGCACCACAAGTTAAGGAAATTGGGGCAACAGATTCTCAAGACTGCTTCCTGCTGAACCTGAGAAAGCTGGGTGCTGGTCACATCCTGGGATAACTGGTTCTTTGTTCCTGTCTGGTGTTTGTGGTATGGAAATCTCTGGTGTATCTTACCTGTTTAAGGTATTGGCAGAACAGAGGACAAAGTTAAGTTTAGGAAAAACAATTTAGGACCAGGGAATTGAGAGGAGTGTATCTGACTTGTTTAAGGTGGATCCTTCAATTTGGCTCCCTGGAACTCACAAGAATTCTTTGGGCTTGTGAAAATAGAAGTTTTAGATATATACATTGTATAAACAGTAGCATATTTATGTTAGAATGACTGTGGCAGATATTTTTGCACAGAGAAAAATATTTTAAGACTATGGAAGGCAGCTTGAGAGAGAAATATAATAGCTTGTATTTGTCCTCCCACCTTTATGATTGCAGGTATACACATTAATACTTGTATTTGTTATTTACTAAAATTTATTTGGTGAGGTTTTCCTTTTAAACTGACAAAACCCTCTCAGCTATCAAACTGCATGAGATAGCTTTGAGAAGGACCTTGAGTTACTGATTAAAAAACAACAGAGAACTTACTTACTTCGCACCTAGAGTTACTCCTCATTGTCCTCCATGGTCACTGAAGGTTATATTTTCCTTTTGCTGTTTAGCACAGGGCCTTCTAGGCACCAGAAGCTCCTGTGGGCTAAGAAATATGTAGGAAGACAAGCCTACCTTGACCTGAGCAGCTAGGCTGTCTATTCCAGTGATTCTGTCCACATGTGATGAAAGGCAGTTTTTCCCAGTGGTCAGCACTTGGCAGTTGAAACAAACTATGGATGGACATTATTTTGTGCCTATTGTCTTCTATCTTCGTTGAAGGAAGTAGACTGCTGCTAGGAGCCAAACTGTCTCTTTTTGTTATGAAAAGTCATTTAATAATTAAATATTTAAATGCCCTGTTCCCCAGACCTCTGAGCAGGTGAGGACTGTTTATCAGGTATAACTACAATATTAGAATCTGTACAAAGAGTTGGGTTGAACTTGACTGTACTGGCTCTTAACTTAACAGGTAAGATTTACACATGTAAAATGACAGAAAGAAGAAAAAATTGCTTGTAATAGAAGGTTAACAGCAGAACTGACAATAGTAGAGAGCCTCTTAATACATTTTAAATGAGGGTTGCATTAAACATAAACTATTTTTGTAAGAGACTTAAAAGTACATACCAGTTTAAAGTATTAGACTTACTGTTTTTGTAGTTTGAAATGAGATGCAATGAACAATTATAATGTTTAACGTAAACATAGGTGGATTTAAGTTACATGTATGAATGCACACACACAGAGTAAACAAGAATTGGATGAAGTGGATGCTCTTGGTTGATCCTTCCAAAGGCATGCCACTGCAGAAAACACACATGCAACAGAGTCAACAAGAGGAATTCAGAGACAAAAAATAAGTGAATTGGGGGACCAGACAGGGTATACTTTAGTAAAGATGACAGGACTTGGTCACCTGACCTGGCTCTCAGCCAAACCACCTGGCCTTAGTCAAAATGGCAGCAGTCATATGTTACATGAAGTCACCAGACTTCAGTTAAGATGGCTGTGAGGTCACTTGACCTCAGTCAAAATGGCAATGGTCACATGTTGTATGGAAAAGCCACAATTTTTGAGCTGAAGGGAATTTAAGATTTAATAATAAGAGAGACCTAGAGGTGTGATCTGCTCTGTCACTGAACTGCCATGCCACAAGCCGTGGTGGGGAGCAAAAGGCTTGAATTGAAAAAAAAAGTTGCCTCATGGATCTGACCAATCTCGTTGGCAGCAGTAGTGGCAGGAACAGTTTGAGGAAACTCATTCCATTTCCCTGTGTGGTGAAAGAAGTTAAATCTCCTGCCGACAGTAGTTAGAAAGCTCCTGTAAGAGTGGAACCAGAGGACACTGGCAGAGGGAGGGTAAGAGCTGAAGAAGTAAGGCATTAAGTCCTGTGGTTTTAGGGCCTCTAAAAGGCGTCTATCCCAAGAGGGGAGATGGACATGGATGGCTTGCTACCCATAACTGAAACCATGAAAACCCGCAAAAACGGGGACACCACAAGACCTATAATGGGATGTCTCCCCCTATAGGCAGGGTGTAAATAAGTGGAAACACCTTAGGACCCTTGGGAGAGCATCCTCCACCCCCATGCTATAGCCTGACTGGATTCAGCCAGAGTGACTCGGAAGTCAGAAAGGCCTGAAGCCACTCTGAGTGGCCTTTTACCATGGGGAAAAAAGAAAAGAAAAAATGAGAAAGAAAACCCGAAGGACCCTGGGTCCCCAGTCCAATGCACTGCAAAGAGTGTGTAGTGTTTGCACAGGAGGACTCACCTGGGGTCAGTCTAGTCATGATTTTAGCTAAGGGAATGTAAACAAAGGGCTCAACAGTCTGTGATTGGGGGCTGTCCTCCTGTTTCTAGGAACATGAGATTTCCGAGAGCTCACCAGTCAATTCCTTGGGTTCAGAGACATGGTTAAGCTGGCCAGAATGGGGGAAACTCACCAACTGAAGCTGGTGTTGTGTGCAAAAATCACACTGTAGAAATTGTGCTCAGACATATGGAACATGTGGTTGTTGTGGAAGAAATACCTGGTTCTGGATTCCAGCCCCAGGAGAGGAGCTCAGGGTGGGGGAGCCATCCATGTCGTAGTACCAATGTAATGGATTAATTAAAAAAATGCTATGGATCTCCAGCAGTGGCAGGCAGTAGGCCATGTGGTGGCTGGCAGCTAACAGCAGGACCAGAGAGCAGCCAGTCCCAGGCAGGGATGGCACAGTTTCCCAAGTGGCTGCAGCAGGCCACAAGGAGAGACAGACATATGGGCATGCCATGGGACCATGCCTCAGGTCTCTGAAGGTGGCTGGTCCTGATCAGGGAAACACATGGCAGGTGAGAGACAGATGGATAGGCACACCATGCAGAGTGAGGTTGAATATTTATTTGGTGGTTTATGGAGGGGGAAGGGAGAAGCAGAGAGGAAAAGAAAGAGAAAGAGAGAGAGAAGAGAGAGAGAGAGAGAGAGAGAGAAGCTTTTTCTTCTAGAGTGAGACAGAAAAGGAAGAGACTCAGGTTGGAAGCAGGAAGGAAGATCTGCCTGCCTCAGCTGACAGGGGAGGAAGTGGGCATATCTTGTCTCTTAAAGAGACAGAACAGATCATTACAATCATGATAATAATTACCCCTCAAAAGCAACCCCTGACATTAGGCAGCCCTATGTGGCACAGCCCACAGCAACATCCTTTACAAAACTTCCAGTTGTATTTCCTAATGCAGGAGTCTGACAGATAATTATAGTTACCCTTCCTTCTACAGAACTCTAGTCCATGGTCCAGCAAGTTCTCCACTAAACTTGAATCAATTATGATAATAAACTCAATGATTCTCACAAAGTTGCAATAGATCAGAATAAATGGTTGATTCTAAACATAAGCTTGGTTAATGGAAAATGTTTCAAGAACTTCCCCCAAACTAAAGGACTACCACTAGTAATCAACAACAATGATACAAATCATTAATCTTGGAAAAACCAATGAAAAAGTTTCCAAAGATTGCTGAGATGGTTTTCCTGCTTGTTATCTTCATTCAATAGAGACAAATGTGCTCTAATTTTTAATCTATTCCCTCAATAAAAAGAGGAGCCATTATGTAGTTACCAAGAAACCAGGTACTAGAAAATTCCCAGAAATCCCCAAGGATAACTCCAGCCAAGAATCTAAACAGTAGAAGAGAGGGTATCTTATCTGCCCATTCCTTGTAATCAGATTGATGAATACCTGAATTGTCATCATAGAACTTTCATCCAGTAACTGGTGGAAGCAGATGCAGAGATCCATAGCTAAGCACTGGACTTAGCTCTTGGAGTCCAGTCATAGAGAGGGAGGAGCGATATTATGAGCAAAGGGGCCAAGACCATGATGAGAAAACCCACAGAAACATCTGACCTGAGCAAACAGGAGCTCAATGACACTGATCTGAGAGATGGAGAACCTGTATAAGACTAAATTGTGTTTGACAATTGTGTAGCATGGGCAGTTTGTGGGGTCATGAGCAGTGGAACCAGAATTTATTTCTAGTGCAGACCTGGCTTTTTGGAGCCCACTCCCTGTGGAGGGATCCCTTGTTCAGCCTAGATATGGGGGAGGGCGGTCTTGGCACTACATCAAGTGATGTGACAGACATTGTTGACAGCCCATGGGAGGCTTCACCCTCTCTCAGGATCAAATGAGGGGTTAGGTAGGGAGAAGGTGTGGGGATCAGAAGGACAAAAGGGAGAGGGACCTGTGATTAGTAAGTAAAATATGATTTTTGTATATTACAGATACAATATCCCTTGCATAACTTGCTTAAACAATAAGCCTTGTTGCCAAAAGGATATTTCGTATTCTGAACTATTGCTGGCTCTTCAGTTTTGTTTTGGCAGCTCAAAAGGGCCCTCCTCTGAGACATTGCAATTTCTGCCCCTTATATGTTACCCCTTTGTTGGCTAAAAGAATGTAACACACCTTTCTCTTCTTTCGGTTCTTTCTTTCTCTATCCATATTTGCATATCATCTCTACATATATCATTATATATGGTATAACCTCACTTTTACCAGATGTGACTATCAATCTATCATTCCAGCAACATCAACTCCTAAAATCCTCTTCTTCTGAGATATGAATAAGGTGAAATACTCCTATTTGTACATGTGTTTTCTTGACTTGTGTCTAGTGTTTCTTACTTGACTATCTTCCCAAACATACACCTTTGCCCTCTCAACATACTCCATAAGAAAGGAAACATGAAGAGAATGAAATTAAAATCAGGCAGATAATTATTGGTATATGTGGTGTAATAAATATGATTGGAAAAATGTTTGTCATTCCAGCAAACAGCTCAGACAAAACAACAAAATGACATTAACATACATGAATTAGAACAAGGAAATGACTGATAGGAATGATATGCTGATAAAGACATGCTCGTCAGTATGTTGAGAGCATGCATCAAAAGAGAAAAAGAATTTTCTTCTGAGTAATGTTATTTCTATGGAATGATTACAGCCTTCTTTCTTTGTCCCAAAAGAATGGGGTTGGTAGAGAGGGAAGAGAAAGAACAAAACTGTATTTGTCATGTAGCAATAGCAACTTAAGCCTGATAGTTAATTTGTTTTGGAACACAGAATTTCTGAGACTCTTATTGGCAGCAGAATGGCAACAAAGTAGATGACAAGGCTATAGTACTTTGCTTTCTGGTGAATGTTCAGTGAAAGGTAAAATAGTGTTAACAAATTTTATGGCTATATGTTTCTAGTGATCCTCAGGGTGGCAAGTAATAGCTGCATAACATAGCCATCCTTCACTTAGGGTGTTGAACAAATGGATATAAGAAATAAGATTTTTCCTGTCTCTGTCATTTTCAGAAGCCTGAAGTGAAGCATAATTTTCTCAGATAACACTGAATCTAAGTTGAGTTACAAATGCCATCTCTAAATACAGATGTTAAGGCCTTAGATAGGTAAAAATTTCTCAACAGATGAAGCACATGCCTAATAACTCTAAGGACTGAAGTAATCCAAGAAAATCTATCAATGTATGATTTCTAATGCTTCCATTTAAACTGCAGATCACAGTAGCAAGTCCTTCATTTCTGAGATATGTTTGGTAGTCAAGACCTTTGCTAGAACCTGGAACAACCTGAGAATTGGACTCCAACCCAAGAAGCTGTCAAAACCCTATGTACATTGATTAATATCAACTGTAGTTGGTTATGGTTGTCTGATTGTGTGAAAATAATGGGTAAAGTGAATATCTGCAAAGATAAAGGGAGAGAGAAAGCAAAAATCAAGAGATATAAATGAAAATTCTAAACTTTATTATAAGTGCTGGTTCACCCAGTCTTTCCACCTCCTTGTTTACTGCCAAAGAAACAGGGAACAGATGAAGAGAGGAGAAAATGTAATCTACCTTGTCACTGGCTTCAATTAACAACACACAAAACCAGGCAGTGGTGCCTGACTGCTGAGCATGTATCTGGCTGCTTGCAAGTTCACCATGGTTATTTTCCATAAGCCTTCCATTTTTTTTCCCTGGGTCCTTCTGATTGTGACTGCTGGCTACCAAGTGAAATATGCAAGAAACCCTTCACAATCTCCCTGTGTCTGTTTCCCCAAGTCCATGGTTATATTTGTGAGCTCTCACACTGAATAAGACTTTTATGTTCATTAGGATGCACTACTACAAAAAGTTGTTGGCATTAAATGAAGAAATGGTTGGTGGTAACACTGATACAGCAGTACTAGAATTAAGCATGGAGCTTATTATAAATGTCATATTAGTAAAGAAATTATTTAAGATGTTTTTTTAATAAAATAAATAATAAATCTTTATTCCTTCATTTTTTTCTCTCTCATGTGTGTATGTTTGTGTGTACTTGTATGTGTTGATACATGATACACAGATCTTTTTTGTTTGTTTTTGTAGAGTAAATACACACACACACACATATATATATATATGTGTGTGTGTGTGTGATGTCCAGAGTATATGTTTCTCTATCTCTGTCTCTGTCTCTGTCTGTCTCTCTCCTCTCTCTCTCTCTCTCTCTCTCTCTGTGTGTGTGTGTGTGTGTGTGTGTGTGTGTGTAATACTTTCTGAAATGGAGCTGAAAATATTTTTAAATGCTGGCCTAAGTAAAAGGAAAAAAAGCAAACAATGTCTTTTAGACACAACAGAATTGACATACACATGAACTGATAAAGAAAGTGACATCATCCACAACACCTGTAAAGGAGCAAGCACTGAGAAGAGAGAAAGGGAATATGTTCTCACATTAATACCCCAGAGGCTTTCTTTAATTAACGAAAACCCCAAATGGAAAAATAGATTTCTTTGAAATGGAGTCTTACTGTATATACAAATAGGACTAAATGGCAAAGCATCATGCCCAAGCGTAGCCCTCAACTCAAAATAAAGTAAACTGTATTTTTGGATACGTTGTTCTCAAAATGCTTTGTCTGACACTGTTTTGCCTCCATATATTGTTGTTTATATATTATAAGTTCTGAATTTGTGTTTTATGGGTCGTGTTTGTGTATCTTTATCATTGAATGTTATTTGTTTCTCTTGTTTTATTTTGCTTCCTGTGTGTTTTGTTTGGTGTCTTTCTCTTTCTTTGCTAGTTTTATCCTATTCTGGCTTATCTCTCCTTTCATTGTACTATATATTGTGTAATGAAAGAGAGAAACATGCAGTTAGATAGTACAGAGGTATGGAGGACCAGGAAGAAGAGAATGAGGAAAAAAACATGACAAGAATAGATTATATAAAATATTTTTGATTGAAAATACTTCATTAAATTTTAGGATACGCCGTGTTTATAAACTTCTCCCTGCATACCTATTATCACTATCCTATCTTAACTTCATATAGCCTTTTTCTACTTTACTGCAAGTGAGTCAATTTAGGGCTGCCTGCACATGCATGGATGTAAGACAATTTACCAGAGAACCTATACATTCTCAGGACAAACATCTCTGAAGAAAACTGACTCTCCCATCTCCATTATCCCATAGAGGTGGGAATCCAAGAGTCCATCCTCTAGCTGTTGTGAGATATTGACTGGTTAGATCCATTACAAGCCATGTGTGTGCAGTCTTATTTTTGAGGAGCTGATGAGTCCAACTGTTCTGTTATGTCCAGTAAATACTCTTAGAGTGTTGTCGTCTGCTACTTCTGACTCATTTGACACAGTGGATCTCAATGGAATAGAATTGGCTCAGTAATCTAAGCTTTCTGCTCAACAAAACTCAATGATCTGCTGGTCACTTCCTCTCATGTCCTGGGAGAACTAGCTCACCCCACACCACTACAAATATGACAATTAAAAGTACTAAACACCTTTCAATATAGTCTTGTCTTTCATAAATTAACTAAATAATTAACATAAAACCATCAATAGAGGTGATCTCATCAGAGAGATCAAGAAATGTGTGTTATTTATGGAGGGAGGATACAGATAAAACAGAAGAAATGATGACAAAAAATAACAATAAGAATGTTTAAAAGTCATATGGAATAACACTATCAACTACACATCTAAAATATATACTAAATATAAATCTATGAATAAATATACATATGAAATTTAAGTAACTTCATATGTGATCAGGCAATGCTTCCCTAATTGATCAAAATGCCAACAACAGGTATAAGAAATCCCCTTTGTTCGTTATTTAGAGCTGTCCATGAGACTCTTAGATCATACAGATTATTTCTCTTGACTATGGTTGACCCTCAGAGCTGGAGAGTAACACACTATTGCTAAAGACAGCATACACTTCAGACACAGAGCTAAGATTTCCTTAAGCTCAAATGAACCTGAATGCCTTCTCTATGAGGACTAGTTTTCAAGGTACAAGAAAATGGCATGCAAGCTTTAAAAGAAAGGACCCTAAGAGAGACATACATGGATCCCCTGGGGAAGGGGAAATAGACAAGATCTACTGAGAAAAATGGGAGTGTGGGGGGTGAGAAAAAGAGGGGGAAGGGAGGAAAGGAGGCAGGAGAATTGCATGATGGAACACAACAGTCAAGATGGGGGAAGGACAGAAAAGGAGAAAAAAGAAAAGGGTATCTTGATTGTGCGATGATGTGGGAGTCCCTTCTGTGTGCTGGGAGGAATAAGGCCGAGTCAGAGAGATGCCATGGAGCCACCAGAGTCAGACATGCCAAATCTTTGCCAGTAAGACATTGACACATGGCAATATACAGATTACTAGAAATTGGTTAAATTAATACAAGAATTAGCCATTAAGATGCTAGAGCTAAGGGGACAAGCAGTATTTTAATTAATATGGTTTCTGTGTGATTATTTCAGGGCAGTCAGAAATCATCAAGCAGCCCTCCTTCTACAAAGGAGAACTTAGGTAGGCAGGGAGAACAGAACTGAATTCTGGGAGGAAGACAGCAGAGTTAGAGAGACACTATGGAGCCACTGCCAGAGTCAGATGTGCTGAAATTTTGCTGGTAGGCCACAACTTAATGGTGATATACAGATTAATAGAAATGGGTTAAATTATGATGCAAGAGTTAGACAATAAGAAGTTAGAGCTAATGGGCAAAGCAGTGATTTAATTAATGCAGTTTCTGTGTGGTTATTTTGGGGCTAAGCTAGCCAGGACAAACAAGCGGCCCTCATCCAACAGTGGGAGCCATTATGGGGCCAGCGTGACACCTGGTACCAGAACAGATTCAGTTTTATTTCTCCAAGTACTGCAGTCAAAGTAATAAGCTTCATCAACAAGATCTTACCATTTAGGACTGAAACACTTCCAATGCCTGTTCAAAAGCCTTTATTGTGTTGAAAGGCTCTAGAGACTCTGTGTCACATAACTACTGTTACAGTAACCACTGCTACAACTAGGATTCCAGGTAAGAAACATTAAGGCTTCAAGAAGCACCTCATTTTAGCCTTTGTGTGTGCTTTTTTTTTAACATGTACAGGTGATAACTATTAGAACCTTTCCCAACCACCTTCATGGGTATCACTTGTGCCTTGGGCAGCAATAAAATGATAAAGAACTATAGATAAACTCCTGTTCTTTACACCAATTCTTAATCAATTTTCTATGTTTTGTTCTTTGTGTCCATGCACAAATCTACTAAAAGAGTCTCTAAATATGCAAAATACTTAACATCTATCATTATGCTACATTCATAGAAAAAAATATACAAAGTGTGGACAGAATAATGATGTAAATTCCTGAGCCACCACAGCCAATTTAATGATAGGATATCAAAGATAACTTTGGTAAAACACTTGGAACATCTAGTGTTATCTTCTCTGAATAAGTGTCAGGTAGTCCGGGGAATTCAAATCTAAGAATATACTAAAGTCAAATATAAACAGTGTCTAACATAGTATTCGGTCTATTAGCCCAATTTTGTCTTCCACATATCATTATTGGGTATGGTAGCATGGACAGAAGTAGCTAATTCTTCTACAGAAAATGCCTTTTAACACCAGATGGTTATATCTATGTCTTTCTAGAAAATTAATAAGGTCCCAGATGGCTCCCACTCTGATGTATCTGACTGAAGGCATTATAATATAGACTTCACTGAGTTTCTACCAAACTTCAGACACCACACTTTAGAGAGTTGCTGTCTCTAAATTTGAGGTTTGGTGAAAATACAGAGCAGTGTAGAGGATCGTCCCTTTTAGTCTGAGCATTGGTTGAAGTAAATGTTCTCTCTTTAGCTTACTGCTCTGCTTCTCTGATCTTCAATTTAAACCCCTATATCTGTCTCTGTGTTTGCATTATTCATGATACATGTGGGGTTGGCTATATTATACCCATTTTGCTAATTATTTAGAAGTAATCAATAGAATTAAGGGAGCTTTTCACAAAATTGTGATGATACTTTGCATATACTGAATCCTATAATTGTTGAAGCCACAATGACTTTGTTATTGCATATCCCTGAAATGATTACTGAAATATAAAGAGAAGTCTCAAAGCATGGCCTGTATGATTAGTAAAACTACCAATATATAGCAAAAAAAAAATACGAGAAGAAAATAATCAAGAGAGGGTAAATTGAGGATCACAACTTTATGAAGCAGAGGCACTACAGATTAATTTTTGCTCAAGAATAATCTTGGTTGCAAACAATTTCTTGATATGTTTTTTTTTGACAAGTCAGATTTTTCTCACACTACTACTAATAAAATTAATTGTTTGCATAAAGGTATAGATAAAATGTCTTGTTATCTTTGAATGGCTATCATGGTTATGATGGCATAATTTTTGCTTGGTCCTCCATTAGCTAGTCTTACAATCCACTTATACATTGTTATATTAACTAGAATGTCCATATACTCAATCAGCCATAACCTATATTAGAGTCATTACTGTTTCTTACAAAACTTAAAACTGGAGAGATATAGAGGGATTGGGATCTTTTTATTTACGGACAGGCACTGTGGAAACCAGGAGTGTTCAACATGCAGGCATAACTTTTCAACGGAAGAGAAATGTGCCAGGTAAGATTAATATGTTTTGATACCATCTGTAATGAGGTCTGGTGCCCTCTTCTGGCCTGCAGGCATACACACAGACAAATATTGTATACATAATAACTAAATAAAAATATCTTAAAAGAAAGAGTTTTGACATGAAAAATCCTTAAAGTTAACAAGAACACACAGCTGAGGGGCAGATTTATTAGGTTTGAGATCAAAAGCAAAGCAGTCCAATTATTATTAACTGATGCACCTTCCTTGCTATTAATACTAATATTAATGATCAAAAATGATGATTGACACCGTGTACCCATTGCATCCTTCAGTTCCCTGATAAAAAGTCTGTTGATGTGTGAGTATGCACCCTAAAGATTTAGAGGAAAGTTGACTGATTTTTTTTTTCATGTATACAAGCTTAGGTGTGTGATTCTTTTGAGATCCCTTATACTATATCCCTGACTCTTCCTCCCTAGAACTTTATCTTAATTTTGTTTCCTAGTCAATAGAACACATTTTTATGATACATTTCAAAATATTATTAAACAGATTGACTCTTTCTTTGTAACCACAATATGCAGCCTGCCAACAAAAAAAAAACTGTCTGAGAAAGATACACTGCTTGCTCAGACTCTTTTAATCTATAGCAAGTTACTTATGTGAATGTATTTGGACGATTTCACTTTAATCATGTAAGGAAAATGTTCTTTACCAAAGTTCATTATAATCATCCACTTGAAAAGAAGAAGCACATTCCTGAAGGATTGTGTTGGAATATATAAGCTACAGTGGAAAAATAAAGTAAGAAGAATACCGAAGAAGAATAAAAGAAGGAAAGCATTGAGTGTGTGTGACTTTTCTCTTATCCCTCCAATAAAAATGTCCTGGTTCACCAAATCTGTGGGTTCCCTTCTAGTCCTGCCCTTCCGGAGGTTGAGCCACATAGCAATGGTGGATATGTGTGTCTGTTTTCCAACCTGAAGGCCTGGAGTTGACTGTGTTAATAGCCTGGTGATTTGTTCTATATGTGGGGTATACCTTAATTCCCTCAAATTACCATTTTTATTCCAGACTCTTTTTCCCCAGAACTTAATTTTGTTTCTCAGTCAATAGAATCCATCCTTGCAGAAGATGTCCCATGTACTTTATAGCCTGGTGACCTCTAATGCTATCTATTACGACTGAGATCACACCAGATGCTAGGCCCTGGAGTTACACACACACACACACACACACACACACACACACACACACATATATATATATATAATCACATGTGCTTTGCAGAAGAGTTTCAAAAATAAACATAACTTAAGTGTTATAGCGCACACAGATGATTGTTATCAGAATTTTTTTTTCTAAAATTGAACTGTACTTAAATATGTCTAAATTAAACTGTCTGGTGTCAGATTCTCAAAGTAATTCTCAACGTTCCTAATACCTCAACCCTTAAATACCCTTTCTTTTTTTCGCAGTATATGTATATTATTTTTAGTGTGGGGAACACATAATCCGCATGTCTATTTAAACTAGAGAAGGACTCCTTGAACTGATTCTCAGGTACCATTCATCCTCTAAACTATGTTTTCATATCAAATACAAAAGAGGGAGGAGGGCAAAATAATAATTAGGATGTCTGAATAGTCATAAGGTATCATATTATCAACTATATATCTAAAAACTATAAAGCATAAATCCATGAGCAAGTATATATATATATGAAGCTTAAATAAACTTTTAACATCTTAGCTTCCTTCACCAAACAAAACCCCAATTACACATCTTAGAAGCCTTCTTTTAAGTTGCCTTTTATGTCTGTCCAAATGATTCTCAAAACATAAAGTCTATTTCTATTGATTGCTGTAACTCTCTCCATAGAAGTAGAAACATAGCTCTTATTACTGAAGACAACATACACTTCAGATACATGGCCTAGTGGTCCCCAATCTGGAACTGACCTGCATACTTCTTACCAAGCTTTCTGATAACAGCCTATGCCAAGCAAGCTTCCAACAGTCTTTCACAGCTCTGAAACCTGCAAATCACAACAACCACCAGAATGATACAATAAACCTAAGGATGCAATAGTGGCACTGACACCTTGATATTAACCAACAGCTCTCTGATTGGACGTTAGACCTGCTCAACTTTAAAAAAAATATGCATCCTGCTACTAGAAATGTAGCTGACCACCAAGCACTAATGTAGTTAATATTCCTAGAGGAGAAACTAATAATCTTTACAGTTTCACTGAAGCATTATACTCTTTAGTAACCATATAAGCATTTTTATTATACCTATAGATGAGTATGGATTTAACCCTCATGAAGGAAACTTCTCTTTAACACAGTGAAAGGTCATTGCAGAAGATCACATCCTATCCATATGCAGAAATGTGGAGCTTGGTTCATTTGGATAAATTTATAAAACACTTCTCCAATAAGGGATAAGAGAATTTTATAAAAGAAGTCTCAGAATGCTTATAGAGTGAAAGGAACAAGGAGTTTTCTCTGACATTTTAAATCCTAGGCGGATGCATTTGACTGTAGATTTGAAAATAAACACAGGGAAGTGTTGAGAGTGTGTGAAATGAGGAAATGGAAAGGAGAAATGATATAAGTATGTCATCACCACAAAATATAAAGCAACTATCAATAATAGCATTTATGTAAAATATTGTACAAACTAAGCAAATCCTGGGATGCTAAGGATCTTTCAAAACCATACATTGAAGATTTCATGACTGAAACAGAATATCTTATACTCAGTGTGATCAATAGGGCCACCATATGAGTATCATCTAAATTATTTATTTATTATTATTATTATTATTATTATTATTATTATTATTATTATTATAGAAACCCATGAAGAAAACCTAAAATTTTAGGGCATATTTCCAGAAACTGAGCATATACATGAATCCTCAGATGTTTTCACAGTTGGGGTTTGTTTTTAGATTTATTTGATTGTAACTATGTCCTGTTTCTTCCCTCTTTTAGTAATAAATTATTAAGTTATTTGTTATTTTATAGGAGCCAAGAGTTCCAAGACATTTGATTTCAAAAAAAACCTTTTGGGTTATAAAAAAATTGGATATAATAAAGAGACTGAAATTCTAAGTGTTTCAATGTTTACATTCTGGGACACTAAAAGTTAGAATATCTATAATGCAATTATGATATTAATACATGATCTTGAGAACTACAACAAAGGAAACACTATGGCTTAAAAGTAACATGTTTGTATCTCAAATTGAGAAAAGATAAACTGTGACAGGCAATTTCATACTATATGGTTCATACCTAAGGCATTCATATGGGAATCAATAATTAAAATGATTGGATCTGAATGATAAGTAAATAAATTATTATAGAAGGAAGATTATAGTGGGATTTCAAATGTATTTTAATTAATAAAGGTTACTTGAAGATCAGAGAGTAAAACAGCTCCATGGGTCAGCCTTACAGACCATGAAGTGGTTACACACACTTTTAATCCTAGTAAACACACTAATTGCCATAGAAAATGGGAAGTGCATGCCTTTAGTCCCAGTGGTGCACACCTTTAATCCTAGCACCAGAGAGGATTATAAATTGGGAAGAGACAGTTCTCAGACACAGTCTTATTCTGAGATTCATTGAGGCAGGATCACCATTTTGGACTGAGGTCGATGTAAGAGCCAGTGACTGGCTGTTTTGCTTTTCAGATCTTCAGATTGAACCCCAGTTTATCTCTCTGAGCTCTTTTAAATCACATGTTAAGGATGGGAAATTGGAATAGAGTTCATGTTGAGTGAGTGCACTATTGGGTAAATATATAAAAATTACAAGGAATAAATTAAATAAAAATTACAAAATAATAAAAGGTCACATATCAATTTTTGATTGATTATACTTCTAAACTATGATCCCCCTGAGGGGTCTGTAGCAATATTGTCTTGAGGCAAAATATTGATCTGAGTGTACATGTAATTGAAAATTAATCTTAAAATAATTTAACTCCAGTGAAAGAAATATTAACATTTCCAGATTACAGTAATAATTATAAGAATAGTGTGAATATATAGTGAATTCTTACAAACATACCATATGTCTGCATCCATTTGAGTATAGCTTAACTTTCTTATAAAGTAAGAGTGTAAGTATCCTTCACTATATACTTGATAGAAAAGTTCTTCCCATGGGAATATGGGCATGCTCCTTACCTTGCTTGATCTCAAATACTGGAGTGTGCAGATAGGGAAGGGTAAACAAATGTATTTTCCACACAGTAGAAACAATATGTACCTAAAAAGAGAATTAGATTAGAACATAGACTACATGCAATTCTTAATGGAAGCAGAATGGAAACAAAGAGGAAGTTATAGTTATATTCTCTGCTCCCAGATAGTCATTCAGTACTGGGCAAAAGAAGATTATCACAAGACCCCATCCCCAATCCGGAATAAAGGTACACTTGAACATTGAAAGCAAATGAAAAATCGGTTTCTTCCAAAGGAGTATCACAGCACATACAGACCACCCTTAAGAGAGGATTCAAAGCACAACAGTAGGTGGCACACATACAAAACACTAAACGACATTTTTGGAGATTCTTTGTCCCATCATTCTTGGCAGCAATTCTTTTAACCTTAATATGTCCTTTGGCTATATGTAATAATTTACGGTTCTGGGATTTTGTGGCATTTATGTTTGCTTGAACATATGTGTCTTCGCATCTATGTGTTTCTTGTGCTATTCTTTGGCAATGTTTCTTCTGTTTATTTCTTTGTCCTATTCTGATGGTTTTACTTATTATTATTATTGATATTTTATTATTATCACTACTATCATTATTACATGCATGTGTATATTCATTGAGAGAAAGAAAGAAAGAAAGAAAGAAAGAAAGAAAGAAAGAAAGAAAGAAAGAAAGAAAGAAAGAAAGTGTAGAAGATTTGGGCAGGCGGGAATGTGGGGAATACCATAAAGGAGTTGGAGGTCAGGAAACCATGGTCATTATATATGCTAGGGGACAAAATATATCTTCAATAAAAAGACAACATGCAAATAAAAATAGCATCAGCAAATGTTTCAGCTACAAGCTCTCAGAGTTTCAGGTTGCCATATAAGAGATGTACTTAAAGAAAATGATTCACACAGTAGGTCCATGAAGAGAATGTATGGAGCAGCAGGTCTCCTGTCTTGGTTAGCTACTGATGGCTGAGATGAATCCCATGCATTGCACATAAAGCCAAAATCCACAGCTGAATGAAAATGATGTATCTTACAGGGGACACAGCGGCTTAGGAAGCAGGAACGCATTTCCTGCACAGGAAAAAGGAGCAGGTGACTCAGTCAGCATGTGGGAAATATTAGAAAGTACCTGCCTATGCTGGATGTCAATTGCCTCTGTCTCCTGGCAGGTTTCAGGAGCAATCCTCCTTCACTGACTAGTAGGTTATAGTCAGGTCCTGGCTAGAACCAGGATCCAGCTGTGAGCTGGACTCCAGCCAGGAGCCTGACTGAAAAAATCCCTTTGTGAAGGGACTGATATTATCTCTGGTTGCCTCGGATTGGCTAAGTGTGTGATATCATCTAGAGAATGGATTTGGGCCAATCACAAGACAGATCTCAAAGCTACCAATGGAAATCAAGGACCTGCTGTAACTATGGAGATTTCCATCTGAGCTGCTATTGCATGTATCTCTCCCCCTCCCTGTTGTTACCACAGAAACAGGGAAACGGAAACTAGAAAGAAAGAAGAATGTAATTTAGCATGAAATGTGGCTGCAATTGATAACATAGGAAAACAAATCAGTGGTGCCTGGGCATGAGTATGCCTGGCTCCTTGAGAATATATGCTACCTTCCTCTGAACTCATGATGAAAGGGAAGTAGATTTTTATAAAAAAAATGTATATGCATGATAAAAAGGATATGTTCCCCTTCTGCTCACTTCTTCTTCTGAACCTATTTACATAATTATCAGCTATATGTGTATTTTCATTTAATTATAACGTAAACATTCCCTGGTATGTTATCAATTTGTCATTCCATTAACTTTAAGGCATGTGAGTTTCCTTCTCTAAGATCTGTAAGTGATGAAATATATTCATTGTTGTTTGTCCTTTGTTTATTTGTTTCTAATGTGTGTCACTTGACAATTATCCTGAACCTGAATTCTTATTCACTTAAAATATTCCATAAGAAAGGAAAAATGAAGAAAATAAATTTTACATAGGATCATGGTGTTCAATTTTTCAGTCTCAACCCTTTTAGGGGCAAAACACTCTTCCACGAGGGTTACCTCAGACCACAGGGAAACACAGAGACTGACATTATAATCACTGTAATATCAGAATTACAGTTATGCAGTGGTAACACAAACAGCTTTATGACTGGGGGGTCACCACAGCATAAGGAACCATATTAAAGTGTTGCTGCATTAGGAAGATGGAGAATAACTGACATAGGGTGTACATAGCCACAGGATGATTTGTAAGAAATATAATTGAAAATGATTCATGACTTCAAGGAGCAACTCAAAGTAATTTAATTTCATTAAATTACATGACTTACTTCACTGAAGTGACAGGTGAAAACAGATGCTGATTGACACATGTTAGATGCAAAATGAAGGTTACAAGTCTAAAAAAATCAGCCCTGAAAAGAAAGATATAAGCAAAATTATGTGGACAAAATAGCTTATATGTAATATAGATATAGATACATATGCGTGTACATGAATGTATGAAATATCAACTAGTGAGAAATAGATCAGGAATATGAAAGAATATGAATTTATAATTGGAAGTGTGTGCGTTTATTTCTTAAAAAATAACTGATTCAATTGAAAGATAAAATACTGGGGTTTGTAAAAATCCATCCTCCATAACATAATCTAAAATCCTCCCATGCCTACAATCACTATCTATGCTGACTTTGACAATTCTCTTCTTTGTGTATATGCATATGTACCTACAGGTATCGTGCTGCATGAGTCTATGGCTATGCGTGTATAAACATGCAGTTTTGTGTGATATGCGAACACCTGTGTGTGCATACAGGTAACACAGAGAAAACAAACTCTACTACTGTTTCTCTGGGGCCTTCATTTATTACAAATACTTTACTCGATTTAAAAACATAAATATTATATATTCATAAAAAGCTACCTTCCATACCCTAACTGAAGAATACTCCCCTAGTCCTAGTACCACTATTCTGTACTAATTTCGACAACTCTGTCTTCTCATTTGGGGGGGAACCTGTGTGTGATGAGGCATTCATGTGTCTGTGCTCAAACATGTCTGTTTATATGTTCATGGGTGTATGTGTGTCTGCATGTGTGCGTATATATAGTAAGTTATTTCCTTTGTTATTTTTGAGACTATCATTTAATTCCAACATTTCTCCCTCCTCTTTACTATTTCAAACCCTCCCATATACCACTGTGCATGCTCCTTCATATTTGTGACCTTATTTTAAAATAATTGTTGCTGGATGTATATATTACACAGATACATATTCATTCTTAAAGATAACCTGATAACTATGTTAACAATATTGCACATATGTTTTCAAAGCAGACCTTTTGTTACAAGATAACAAAATTGTGTGCCCTTCCCTGAGAATGACATATCCCTGTCTTAGATTTTCTCAGTAGCATGTAGTGCTTTGTGTAGATTTGAATCCTTCTGGGCTTTCCTTTGTCCACTTGGCATGTTCATTTGTGTTATCATTATTCAGAGGACTGTCTATTCTATGTAAACCTCCAGTCACCTTCTATTACATCTCTGAAATTTCCCTGATTGCTCTGCGGGCTGAGGAGGGAGGGGGTCTTGATTGGGGGAGGGGGAGGGAAATGGGAGGCAGTGGCGGGGAAGAGACTGAAATCTTTAATTAAAAAATAAATAAATTAATAAAAAAAAATGAAAGCTAATACCTAGAATCCTAAAAGTTTCAATACTTTTCCAAAAGTTAGAAAGTAAAAGATAGAAGTGGATGTCACTTCACTGAACATTTGCTGAGCATTATCCTCAGGGAAATTAGCGGAGAAAATGAGCAGTAGGTGGTTCTATAGCAAGAAAAATTAACTACTTCTAGGTGTAAATAACATAGTGTGATTTCTACAGAAATAATAAGATATGCATAAAATGGATGGATTAAAGCTATATTTAGGAAATATCCCTAAACAATAAAATAAAAAAATTAATTTTTTACAAACAAACAATGAATAATGAAAAATAAAAGGCAGAGAGCCTCTCAAATTACAATACCATCAGCTGGGTGTGTGATCTGTGTCTTTATCAAAAGCTTCTCTGGAAAAGGCAGAGGACCTCCTTCATGCCTGAGTCTGAGATCATCTTCAGCAGGATGATGAGTTCATGTTTCTACATCGTGGAAGGAAAGGAGAAAATGTTTAGAACAACTAGTAAATAATTTTAAATACATATACTTAAGCAGAAAATAATTTTCAAATGATTAGTAATGTTAAAAGACTGTTTTAAAAGTACCAAACTATTAGAGAAGATGTAATAATATTATAAATGAAATATTCAGAAGTAATGTGGATACTGGGTACAGTGCAATTCCAGGTGTCAATATATGTCATCCATTTATCTTAATGAATAGCTAAATCTAAAAATTTCTACAGAACCATATAGGCACATATATAAATACAAAATTATTTGACATAAGCTGAAGGCTCTAATATGTTACTTACTAGTTATCACTTAACTCTTCTTAAAAATGCCAAAAGTTCTACTAGGCAAAGTATTTCTCAAAAGTTCTAGGACAAGTGTCTATGTGTATGTGAACAGGAATGAAAAGAAACCATGTACTTCCTGCCATGACAGAAGTGTCGGAGTGAGATTGCTGAGCCTGCTTCCTGACCATCTAATATTATGATGCAGTCTGAGGAAGGAAGGAAGATCATGTGATGGCTGGTGATTCACAGCTTCTTGGTGGACCTGTTCTATAAACTTCCAGACCACAATGAGTCCTGTTTACTTAAGAACCTGCCCAAGAATCCTGACTGAGTGTTTGGCCATTTTCCCACACTATGTCTTGGGGCACAGGACTCATCTTACCAGTATGAGGTTCATTCTCCTCTTTCTGTGTTGCATTTTCCACCTATTCAGGTACAGGTCTAGCAGAATATGTGAGGTGTCTGGTGGAATCTGGGTCACTGATTCCCTTAAAAATTTTATTTAGTGGCATAGGTCTCCATGGAGAATTTAAATAAGCTCTTAGCCACTGAATATTTCCCATCAATTTCTGAAAATCATTCAGAGTATGTAAACTATCCTTATTCATTGCCAATACTTGAGGCTTAATATTTTTAGGATATAGCATATGACCTAAATACTGGAATGGTGGTTGTTTTTGTATTTTCTTTGGGTCAATAACTAACTCTGGTCGTGTAAGACTTTACTGAAGTTGTCCATATCTCTCAAGCAAAACTCCTTCATTTTAAGGGCAAGCAAGACATCATCCAGATAAAGAATAGTATAAACTTGTGGAAATTGATCTCTGACATATCGTATAGCCTGAGCCACTGGTTCAGGTATAACATAATTGCTGGCATAATGCAACAATGTTTGCCATACTCTGAAGCAAGATGCTCCAATGATATTTTCTCACTGGTTCGTTGAAACTGAATAATGTAATGGAGGCAGAAATGTGTGAAAAATATTAAAATAAACAAAACTACATATTTTGTAAGATGAATTATATACTCAAACAGGCCTAGTGACAGTAATACAGGACTTGCTGGAACAATAATTGCCAATGAGTTAAGGTGCTGGGAGAAGACCCAGACTCAGAAAAGGCAATGTGAATACAAGTTCCATGTGTACATCTCCACCTATCTCTTAAAACACTCCACTATGCCAGTTCACTTTCCCAGTATGATGTCTCTTATGAATCATAAATAATAATAATAAATAATAATAATAATAAAGTGATACCAAATAAAGCAGCAACTACCATATAATAATAGACAAAAACAAAGTAAAAAGACAAAATCCAAAAGAGGTCTTGACATACCTAAAGAGAAAGATAGGTCAATCAAGAGAATCAAGTATTTTTAAGCATCTTTTTGGATCAGAGAATATAAAATATTCCACATCTCTAGATTTGAAAGATAAATATGAGAAGTACAAACATAATATTATGACTTATCATTTCTGCAAAGTGGTTTTATGAGGATTCAAAAGGTAAATATACAAAACAAATAAGTATAAACACTAAGGATGGTCAAAATGACAAAAAATCAATATTTTACATTCTCTCAAAATTATCTAATACGTGCTTCCTTGGAAGCAACCAAGGTCACCACTAACAGAAGATTACTTCAAAAAAGTGGAAATTAAGTCTCTATTGCTGAAACAATATATTTTTGTTATGGAACTATAAACATATGAACAGGAACTACGTAAAACCCTGGGCCTGAGGATTAGCTATCAGAGACCAGAAAGTTTTAGGAAATCTGTCAAGAAAGAAAAGAATTTAGTTATGATACCTTTGAATGACAATGACCAGCAAGGCTAGATTTGACTAAAGGTGCAATACTGGCTCATATATCTTATCAATAACGAATATCTACCTGATTGAGCTCAAGTCTTACTTAAAAAGAGGTAAAGCACATTGAATATACTGCAAATAACAAACATTACTGGGTTGTTGAGTCCATGCAACTTAGAGGCCATTACCGCAACTTCCATAAAACACTATAATATGTTACATCATTAACATTTTGGTTGTTATATCTACAAAAATTTAGAGCTAGAAATCAACAGGTTATAGTTTTACACTAGTGTGTATGTGTGTATAAATAGATTTGTGTGTATAACAAATAATAAAAATAATAAATTAGGAGGTAATAAATTTGAGAGTGGGGTGAGGACTACATAGTAAGAGTTTGAGAGAAAGTGATATGGAAATTATGCAAATACACAAGTTTTTTATGAAATTATTGTATTTTAAATATAAAAGGGAAGTATATAACAGAGTGAGTTAAGAGGCCAAAGTGAAGAAATACAATAGGACAGGAGAACTGGGATGAAAATGACTAAAACTCATAAAAATGTATGAAAATTTTCTATTTATTAAGAAAAATAAATCCAAGAAAAAGAAAATAATCAAAGGTCATGCACTGAACATGAATTTTATCAATATAAATGGTGGTAATTCCTACAATCCTCAAAGGTTCAGCACATCCTCAAGTGTTAGAAAGAAAAAGATACAAGTGAATGCCACTTCACAGAATATTTACTGAACATTGTCTTCGGGAAAATTACTGGAAAGATGAACAGTAGTTGTTTCTATCACAAGAAACATACACTATGCCTAATTTAAATGAATAGGATATAATAGCTACAGAAATAGTAAGACATATTCAAAGTATTTGGATTCATAAATATATCCAGCAAACCTACTACTACATGAAAACATAAAAATTTAATGGAATGTCACATGCAAGAAATTAGTAATTGGATAGGAAAGAATAAAAAACAAGACTATGAGTATTACCAGCTAGGTGTGGTGAGTGTGTCTTCAATGAAATTCTCAGAAGTTAGGGAGAAGCACTTCATCCATGCCTGAGTCTGAAATTTTCACGAGCAAGCTTGTAAGACCCTACATCAGAATCATAACATAAACAGGAAAATGTTTAGGAGTAAATATCGTGAAATGTATGCTTAAACAGAAAATCATTTTCATAGCTGGGTGATGGTGGCACATACCTCTAATCCCAGCACACAGGAGGCAGAGATAGGTGGATTTCTGTTAGTTTGAGGCCACCCTGGTATACAAAACCTAGTTCTAAGATAGACTCCAAAGATACAGAGAAAATCTGTCTCAAAAAAAAATAGAAAAAAGAAAAAGAAAATCATTTTTATATGATCAGTAAGATATACATAAGGTTTAGAAAGGTCTAAATTCCTAGACAAGTAGTTTCAATAGTTTTATGACTGCAATATTCACAGGCAATATAGAGATTACATACAGTAGGCATACAGACCTCCATATGTCCCATTCTTTCTTTAATGATCAACATTTTTCTAAAATTTGTATAATGCCACAAGAAATCAAGTATTGATGAAACTGTCCTAAAAATAAGACCAAGATCATGCCACTCACACTTCCTGCTTTCAGACATGATGAAATATGATGCAACACATACACTCTTTTAAACGCAACATATCTGAGTTAAATTAAAGGCTCAAAATGTCATTTACTACCAATCATTTTACTCATCTTATAAATTGCCAAAAGATATACTAGGTAAAAATATTTCTCAAATGTTCTATCATAAATGGATAACACAGTAAAATTTGAGTTTTCACTTACATAACACATATAGTTTATTTTTGTATTTATTTAGGAATGTGTGTGTGTTTGTATGTATGAACAATCAATGAAAAAAATATGTGTGAACAATGAGCATTATATGGGAGTATTTTGAAAGAAGGAAGGAAAGGGGAAATAGTGAAATTATTATAGTTTCAATTTTAATATACTTAAAGAAGCAGATCATAGGACATAATATAAGTCTAATTTTAAAAATACACAAATATCATAAGTCTTAAAATTATTCTCTAAAGCATTTGTAAAAGCAATACTTTTCTAGGTGTGCAGTCATAGATTTTATTGAAAGACAGATAAACGTCCTCCATGCCCTCTCTCTTTGATAGGTCAAACTTGATGTGCTTCTTTAGTTGTGTTCCCTAGCAAGAAATGCTGGACAAATAAATCTGTCATAAGGAAAGAATAAGAGGAGGCCTGATATCAAACAATTAACTGAAAAATATACTTATGAAACTTTGAGGTTCACTGGTGCCCTCTAGAGTTTCACATGAACTTTAGACAAGTAAGTGTCAATAGTAATGCACAAAAGACAAATCTTTTTTTTCATATGAGGTAAGGCAAAGAATCCTGAAGAAAATGTATCTCATTCAGAAGACTTGAAAAAAAAGAAATTTCATTTTAACAAGGGAAGCATACATAAAAATGGTTATAAATACTTAATGGTCAACACTGAAAATAAAAAATAACAGTAGACACACAAACATGGTATCTTTTGTTATTAAGACATATGTATCTACATTGATACAGTTATGTACATGAACCATCAAAGAATATTTTAAAAGGATATGAATTTGAATGAGAGCAAGAAGGAATGTATAAGAGAATTTATAGGAAGAATGCATCAGGTTAAATTATGTGATAATTGAAGTTACCTGGAGCGAATGAGAAGAAAACTCAGGACATGCAACAAACCCACTTAAGAGTTTATTAGAGAGGGCATGTACAAGCGTGAGGAAGTCAGTATGCAGAGAGAGAGAGAGAAAGATGGCATGTCCTGTTTAAAAGCTGTGTAGCACATATGCACACGGAGTTGATGTGGCTACATGCTATGCAGATGATGGGGATCACAATGCACATATGGGCTTAGCTGAGTCATACATGAGTGATGTAATCCATGTATGCGTGCAATGGCTCAGCTGAGTCATGTGTGCATCACACAGGGCCCTTTAACCTCCCCAGGGGCCATTACACACTTGCCTGAGGGCTTGCCTGCACCTGATGTCCCCTAGAACCCTGAAGTATCAGCCTATGTGGCTGAAATCATTACATTTCACCCTTTTGTTTATTATAAAATTTGGGAAGTTTGTAGTCTTTAATCGGGGGGAATAGCACATCATCTCTCATGACTGCTTCCTGCTGATTTTCTGTGCATCAGAAAGTTGAGATGCTTGAACACATGTTGGGGAGGCTGATTACTTTTATGTTTTTTCTTGGATCTGTAGAACTGGCTGGCTGACAGCTTGGACCTCAAAAGATGTGGGAAAAGCAGAAAATTATGTCTGGAAAAAATTTTAGATCCCGGTGATTAATGGAGGAGAGTCCCAAGATGAAAGATAAAGGGTTTTGGGGGTGGTGGTAGAGGGAATTTCCTGGGGGTTCCCAAGACCAGGAATGATAAGAGAAGAACTAAATGATACTTATTCTCGGTGAATCTGGTCCATTTAAGTAAGTCCAGTTGGCTCCCTGGAGCTTATGAAAAAAAATGGTTGAAAAAGAATAAATTTTAGACATGTTAAAAGCTTATGTTTACAATGATATAGGGTTGGAATGGAAGACAGTGGGAAGACGGGAGGAAAATAAGGGAGAATTATTGGAAAGGGGAATTACTAGACCCCTCAGTGTTTACCTGAAGCAAATTTTAAGGCTCTTGTTCTCCTTTATCATCATGGTATTACGTTAACATCCAGGAGACACTGTTGTAGTCAGTGATAAACCTGTTTTTTTTTTAAGTCTTATTTGTGAGTTTTTGGAGTTTGGGCCTGGGAATGTTCCCAAACTCGTTATTGCTTCTATCCACCTGGACTTTTGACAGTCCTTGTACCTCTGGCTCTTTGTTTAATGATGGTCCCTGAAATAACAGCTGAACTGAAACTGGAAATTTTATCATGACATCGGATATATAGGGAAGTGGTAAAGCAGATAGGAGGAAGAGAAAGAGAGAGAGTATATGAGTTTTTGCACAAGAGAGTTGAGTACAGTGATGAAACTTTTATTTTTTTTGGAAATGGAGGAAAAGTGGCTGAACTTGGTGCCTTCTGGAACTTAATGGAGCAGGGCCCTCTTTGAGTTACTGTGTATGTATACAAGGGAGTATCTTGAGCTGGAAGAGTAAAAGGTTTAAGGTGAAACAGGTGAATCCAATGAGGAAATCCCTTGATCTTGGCAGCTGTGGGAGTTACAAGAATTATTTTAAAGGGGTTCTGCTATTTAGGGGAAAGGGGTGAGGTGTGTTGGTCTGGGGGAGAGAATAGTACCCAATCCCCTATTTTAATTGGTGGTGGGCATCAATAAGCACATGGTAATAAGTAGTCAGTAAAATCCCATAATAAGGAGTGAAGATGGGACAACAGTGGAGTTAGAAGACGATCAGGAAGGGGAGAGGTTTTAGATGAGAGGCAGGGAGTTAACACTGGCTGCCCATACATGAATACAAAGGGCAAAATGAAAAGGGGGCTTTGAGGGAGAGCTGTAAGCCTAAGAAGAGCCAGAGGCAAAAGGTTTACCCAATCAAGGTGAACCTTCTGTGACATCTTAACAAAAACTTCTTTTAGGGAATAGTTGTTGATGGTGGGAGCAGTGGGCGACTCCCGCATGGCTAGCTTTATACCTGAAATAACAACACACAAATTGTACTCTTTTAAACACTGCTTGGCCCATTAGCTCTAGCCTCTTACTGGCTAATTCTCACATCTTGATTAATCCATTTCTAATAATCTGTATAGCACCACATGGCTTACCGGGAAGGATCTTAACCTGTGTCCATCTTGGAGAGGAGAATCATGGCTACTGCTTGACTCAGCTTTCTTTCTTCCAGCATTCTGTTCTGTCTACTCCTCCTACCTAATTTTCTGTCCTATCAGGGACAAGGCAATTTCTTTATTAACAAATGAAAGTAACACATAGACCCTCCTCCATCAAATCGTTATTTCATTTACCTTCCCTGAAGACTGAGGGTGTTATGGGATATGAAAATGCCAGGGAATGTTAAGAGCCTTAGAAAACTTTGAGAAATCTGAGAAGTAAACTAACTCTGGGTCATTATTCAACTGTAAAGAGGTTGGTATTCCAAACTGGGGAAAATTTCTTGGATAAGAACATCAGAAACTGTATGGGCCCTCTTGTTAGTGGTGAAAAATGCTTCATTAAACCCAGACATGGTGCCTACCAAAACCAGGAGATATTTATCTCTTCTGACTGTGGGCATATGAGTAAAATCAAGCTGCCAGTCAGTTCCTGGAAGGGAGCCACTGGCCTGGTGGGTGGGAAAAGGGAAGCTATGATATTTGGTCTTGGGATCTGACTTTTGACAGATTTTACAAGAGGCAGTGATAGTTTAAGAACTCTAAGTCCTTAGGGGTGAGTTGGAGGTGAGCCTTGACAAAATGAAACAGAGCTTATCTATTAGGATGAAAGAGCTGATGTAGGTAGCACAGAATTTGCTGGGTGTCGGGAGGTGTCTGATAAAATGTCAACTGTACTATATGAACCCCCTGAGGTGATTGAGGTAGGTTTGGAATGTGGAATGCTGCTGTTCTAGCTGCTTGTTCAACCTGATTATTTCACTTGGAAATAATGGAACAGTCAGTCTGGTGATACCAACAATGAATAATTCCTATAGTTTTGGGGAGATGGGAAGCTTTTAACAAGTCCATAATGTAACCTGAGTTGGTTATGGATTTTTCTTTTGTCGTAAGAAGCCCATACTCCTTCCAGATAGCTGTGTGGAACAGGAGGATATGAAAGGCATATTTGAAGTCTGTAAAAACATTTAAAGATTGTCCCTTTGCTAACTGGAAGGCATGGGTAAGGGAAATTAACTCAATCTACTACCCCAGTATTTGACACTATGGCATAACCAATTTTGCTTTTTTTCACATAAATAGGAGCTGCTGACAACTGTGTACCAGGTATAAGTGGCCTGGAACTGTTTGACCTCCTGTATATGTTGGGGTGGGTAGTAGATCTTCTAAGGTTTTATGCAGGAATGGGATGTTAGGTTGAGGTAAAAGATTTGAGATACTAAGGGGTGGGCAGCATTAGAAAGTGATTTTGGCATCTTCTACCAGTGCCACCTGGAGGCAAAGAACTCGAGAAGAAGGTAAGGTTTATAAGCCTCTGTAAGTTAAGAGGTGGGACAGATTGTGGTGGGAGAAGACAGTAGTGATTGACCCAAAGGTTAGTTTCTTTGACTCATGAATCAAAAGCTCAGCAGCTGCTAAAGCACATATACAGTGTGCCCAGCCCTGAGTAGTGAAGTCTACCTTCTTCTACAGGTATGATACAGGTACAAAGGAAGGTCCCAGCTGATGTCCTAGGACCCCATGGGCATATCCCTCCTTTTCTGTTACATAGAAGGAGAAAGGATGAGTTAAATCTGGGAGATAAAAAGCTGGGGCCAAGATAATGGCTTGCTGGAGTTTCTGGAAGGGTATAGTACTGGGATTGGAGAAGGGGCTCAAGCAGAGAACTGTGAGCTGCCTCATATGTGAAGTTGGCAAGGAGAGAAAATAAGGGGGATCCAGGAATGCAGGAAGCCAGCTATTTCTAGGAATGATAAAACCTCCTCTTTTGTGGAAGGAATTGTAAGGGACTGAATTAGCTTCTTTTTCTGTCTAGGTTAATAGCTTTTGGGGTTGGGGTAATAGTTAATCCCAAATAAATGACCTGAAAGGTGGACAGTTGGGCCTTAGAAGGTAAGATACTATAGCCCATTTTAGATAGGAAATTTAAGAGTGCAGAGGTATCAGTTCCCTGATCTCCAATGATGAACTTCAGAGTAAAATATCATCTACATATTGTATGAGTTTTGACTTAGGGAGAGACAGGGAGAGTAGATCAGAAGCTAAAGCCTGACCAAATAAATGTGGGCTGTCCCAGAATCCCTGGGGAAGGATGGTCCAGGTGAGCTGTGTGGAGAGGTGAGTGTCAGTATCAGTCTAGGCGAAAGCAAAGATATTTTGAGGTTGAGAGTTGAGACAAATAGAGAAAAAGGCATCCTTGAGATCTTGAACTGAGAAGTGGGAGGTTTCTGGAAAAATAGTAGAAAGAAGAGTGTAAGGCTTAGGCACTACTGGATGAAGAGGGACTACTGCAGAGTTAATGACCCAGGGTTTTTAACCAAGCAATAGGTTCTGTTAGAATGCTTAACAGCAAGTGTTAAAAAGAGAAGAGGTGGTGCAAAGTAGTTTTTTTTATTAAAAGGTCAGCAATAAGAAGCTCAAGTCCCCCAAGGCTCTGGAGAGAGAGGGAGTACTGAGCTTGGGTAATATACTTGGAAGAATATTGTAATTACATAACAATGGGGGAATGGTGTTTAGCAACAGAGGGGTTTGGGATGTCCCTGACTTAGGGGTTCACCTGAGAGGCTGGTAAAGGAAAAGACACATTGAAGCTGTGAGGTTGGGAGGCTAGAAAGGGGAGGAGGGGAGCTGTTGGTGGGTCTGAGATAAGGTGAATGGAAGGAGCAAGCAAAATGGAAGCTCCTACTTTTGCTAAAAATCTTGTCCCATAAGAGGTACCAGACAGTTTGGAATGATTAAAATGAATGAATGAAATAAATACCCCCTAAAACACATTTAAGTGATGGGGTCTTCTGAGGTAGATAAGATTGTCCCCCTACCCCAACAGTAGGGAAACTAGAAGGAGAGGTAGGCCCCCAGAATTCCCTCAGTATTGAGTATGTGGATCCGGTGTCCAAGAGAAAGGTAATGGGCCATCCTGATACCGTGATGTTTACCCATGAATCCCTGTTACAGATGACAGTTGTGGTTGGGTCAAAGGAGCACAGGCAGCCTCACTCATCCATGGCCAGACCTAGGTCAACTTGGGAATTTTCTGGGTTTGATGTTTCCATTCCACTATGTGCATGAGGACAATCGACTGCCCAATATCCTTCCCTATGGCATCTTGGACAAGGTCTTGAGGGACCAAGATGAGGATTAGGGCATACTCAGGCCCAGTGACCAGTTCTACCACATTTGAACATGGGGCTAGTGGTTCTCATAGCTGGGGGCAAGGAAGCAGCAAGGACAGCAAAGATTGAGCAGCCTGTCACCTTGGCTTGTATGAGGGCCATTGGGCTTTGTCAATTCTCACATGGTACATCATAAGAGCCAACTCTAAGACATCTGTCTGTGAGGACAAAGGGCCTTTCTCCAAATGTCTAAGTTTATCCTTAATGTCAAGGTAGCACTGAGGAAAAAAACGAGTCATGAGTCTGCCTTCTGTGGTTTCTGGATCTAAGATAGTATATTGTAACAGGGCTTTAGTGAAGCATTCCAAAAATGCAGAAGGATTTTCCTTCATATCTTGAATGACCTCTGAGAGCTTATTATAGTTTACATGATCGAGGGGAGCTTTATAGAGACCTTCCAGGAGGCAAGTCAAAAACAAGGCCCTAGCTAAAATCCCACCTAAAGTGCTATAGTCCCAGTGAGGTCCCTGCTACCACCTCTGTTGCCAGGTAGTATGTTGCATGTGTTTGGTAAATCTCATCTGTATGTAGTCTGGCTTGCTCTCAAACCCACCTGCACTCTCCAGGACGTAGGCTATTAGATAGGATCATATAGGTATCATAAAAAGTGAGATTATAAGACTAGGTAATATATTGGAATTGTTTTATGAAAGTGGTAGAATTTTGGTCAAGTCACAGCACCAATGAAATTACCTGGCACAAGTGAGAAGAAAACATGGAACATGGAACAAACTCACTTAGGAGATTATTAGAGGGGGCCTGGAAAATCAGTGTGCAGAGAGAGAGAGAGAGAGAGAGGAGGATGGAGCATCCAGCTTTTAAAAGTTGCCTAGCACACATACACAGGGGATTGACATAGCTACGTCATACACAGATGACAGGGCTCATGCATGCGTGCAAGGGCTTAGCTGAGTCAAACATGGATGATGAAATCCATGCATGTGTACAAGGGCTTAGCTGAGTTAAACGTAGATGATGAAATCTATGTTTGTGTACAAGGGCTTAGCTGAGTCATATGTGGATGATGACTCCACGCATGCACGTAAGAGCTTAGATGAATCATATGTGGATCACACAGGGCCCTTTAACATCCCTGGGGTGGGGGCATTAGGCACTTCTGCCTAATGGCTTCTCTGCACATACATGACCCCTAGAACCTGGAAATATCAGCCTTATGTGGCTGAAATTATTACATTAATACTATAATTTCAAAAGTTAAGCAATTTTCAAAAATATACAAATAATTACACCTTGACATACTTTCTTGCTATTTATCTTTTTCTAGTGAGAGAGGAAGAAAGGTCCATTCATCCAGGAAATGGCATTCATAAAATTAAAAGAAAATTGTTTTTAAATTCTACTTTGTAAATAACTGTGATTACTAAGGTTGCAGATGGAATTCAGGCACACATATCAAGAAAATGTTCAACCCAGTGTGGCAGCATGAAGTGGCCAAAAATCAGAGAGTTTGGGGATTGTTTTTAGTTTATTCAAGATTATTGTGATTCTAACTCAAGCAAAGGTCCCATCTACATGTGAATCAAAGTTCTGCTCTCTCAACACTGTCATCAACAGGTGTGGCTTGTTGCCAGATCTCGTGCTCTTGAAATAGAGAAGTAGTTCATTTCTACCTAAATCAAAAGTCCAAGAATCCAACTAAGTTCAGTTCCCTTTATGAAAATAACTTTTGATTCCACCCAGGGAGTGGTTTGCCTACAGAGTTCTAGGGCATGAGTCAAAGGCATGAGTGATGAAGATACCTCATGATTTTCAATTTGTACATTAATGCAGTACTTTTGTTCTTTTACCTTTTGAAATCAGGGGTATATTAAGCTGTTTGAAAATAAAACATGGGCAAATTTCAGTGCTCACTTAAAAATTCCCTCCTGATACTATCCGATATGTTTCTGCATTTTATTATTTTCATTCATGGCTTTTGATTCTTTACTATATTTCCAAAATCCCATGCCCTCCACTCTGGAAGAAATGTATTTTTGCTGAGGCTGGCCTCTGGCAACTGAGCAATGGCAATTACTTGGGGTGCCTGTAGCACAAGATTTTCTCTGCCATGACATCCAGAATTTCCACTGATCAGACCCAAATACCACAATAATCATTTCTATGTTTATAAATAATTGATTTTAAGAAGGCTTTTTAAACATTTAAGTTCATGGGATTATTTGGTGATGTAAGTGAATGAAACACCCCTAGTCCAAGAAACATCCTCTCCAAAGCAAACACTTTAATTCACAGAAAACGGATTCTCAACAGAAAAATGCACTAAGTTCCATTATATAAGCAAAGACCATGGTGGCAGAATGAATACATCCAAGGTCCATTTATTCACTTATTACTTAGGTCATCTCAAATTGAGAAACACTGTCTGATTCTTGGTAAAACTTGATGTCAAATGAAGTGAGGATTACAGTAAACTTGTAACAGTTTTGGACAAATTGCTACTACTATTTTCTAATGATAATATTTTTGCCACAAATATATGATCCCATCAAATACTCTTTTTTTTGCAAAAACCCTGTGTGTAAGGACTTATATCAGCTCTGGTTTCCTGTTATTGACAAAAACACAGAACAAAAACAGAACAGATTTTACACATTCAATGGAGTGAGAGGGAGAACTCAAACCAAGATATAGAATTCAAAAGCCTGTTGTAACTTGGGAGTTTTCCATCAAAGCAGTTATATGGCTTCTCTTTCATATCCCTATCTTTTGCAGCAGAGGCAGCAAAATTGAAAGGACAAATTAAGGATAAAATGTCATTTAACCTGGGCTCTAGCTACATTTGACAATAGGCAAAACTAGCCGGTGGCACCTGGAATATGAACATATCAGGATTTTTGGACCTAGAAATTAGCTATTGACCATAAATCATCCATTTTGTTTTGGTTCATTCTGATTGGTGCTGATACATTAAACTTTGCCTGTCAATTAACCCATGTGTTTTGATTAAATGCATTAACCATCACCCTGTATTAAAACTTCATGAATATTAGAGTGTCATATCAATAGCTGCTTGCACTAAAGACATAAATGTTGCTGTCAAGTCCCACTTAGCCAATATACCCAGTAATAAAGGAATGTCCTAAACAGCCATGATGGTAAATAAATAATTTAAGAGGTGTTTTAGAAAAAGAAAATGTCAAATTAGATATGTATTTTGAACTATCTCTCTCATGCACGCATGCTCTGTGTGTGTCTGTGTGTGTGTGTGTGTGTGTGTGTGTGTGTGTGTGTGTGTGTGCATGTAGGCACAGTAGTTTTCATATGGAGAAGGCAAGCATGTGTTCATGTAGGTGACATCCAGAGAATAAACTCTACTATGGTTTTTCTGGTGCCTTCATTTATTTAAAACAAGTCATACAAATCAAAGGTGAAAATATTGTGTGTTTGTAAAAATCCATCCTCCATTACAAAATTTAAAATCCCCTATCCCTACAATCATTATCCATGTGAACTTTGACAATTCTCTTCTTTGTGCTGTGTGTGTCTGTATATGTGTGTATATGAAAATGCAGTTTGGTGTGAATGTGAATCCATGTGTGCATGTAGGTAATATACAGAATATATACTGTTTCCATGGTGTTTATTTCTTAAAAATATTTTACTCAACATAATTATATAAATATTATATATTTGTAAAAAGCCACCTTCAATACCCTAAGTGAAAAGTCCTCCCATATTCCTAGTCACACTATTTTGTGCTAATTTTGAGAACCCTGTGCTCTCTTTTTGTGTGTGCCTGTAGGGGACATTCATGTGTTTGCGCACAAATGGGTGGGCATATGTCTTCAGCATGTGTGTGTGTCTGTATGTGTGTATGAAATAGGTTATTTCATTTCTATTTACTTTTGAGAGTATAATTTAATTACATTTCTCCCTTCTCCTTGTTCTTTCAAACCCTCCCATATTCACTATACATTCTCCTTCACATTTACAACATTATATTTTATAATTCTTGTTGGATGTATGTAGGTATACACATACAGATTTATTCTTAAATATAAGCTGATAACTCTCTTAACAATACTTGTATGTATATTTTCAAAGCAGGCCATTATTTGGTAATAGGTAACAAAATTGAGTGCCCTTTTCGAAGAATGACATCTCCCTTTCCCACATTTCCTCAGTAGCATACAGTGTTATGTGCAGAGTTGGGTCCTTCTGGGCTCTGGTTTGACCATTTGGCATGTTCATTTGTGTTATCAGTATTAGGTGACTGTCTATTCTATGTAAACCTCCAGTCATCTTCTACCACATCTGTGAAATTTCAAGAGTTTAAATGAAAGCTAAAATGTAGAATCTTAAAAGTTTTAGTACTTTCCCAAAAGTTAGACTGTAAAAGATACAAGTGGATGCCACTTCGTTAGTATTTGCTGAGCATTTCATTATCCGCAGGAAAATTAGTGAAGAAAATGAGTACTAGGTGTTTCTATAGCAACAAATATTAACTACTAGGTGGAAATAACAGAGTGTACTTTCTACAGAAATAATAAGACATGCATAAAATGTATGCATTAAAAACATGGTCTGGAAATATGCTAATGCATAGAAATGTAAAAAATTAATTGAGTTTTACAGACAAGAGATGGATAATAAAAAAGGCAGAAAGCCCCTCAATTGCAATACCATGTAATGTGTGTGCTCTGTGTCTTCATCAAAAGCTTCTCAGGAGAAGGCAAAGAGGGAAATCCATAGTGCCGGAGTCTGAGATCATCCTCAGCAGGATGATGAGTTCGTGTGTCTACATCATAGGAGGAAAAGAGGAAATATTTAAGGACAACTAGTGAGTAATTGTAAAATATGGATAGTTAAGCAGAAAATCATTTTCATATGATTGGTAACATCAAAAGAATGTTTAAAAAGAACAAAATTACTAGAGAAGATGTATTAATATTATGATAAATGCAATATTTACAAGTGATGTAGAGATTGGGTACAGTGGGAAACCAGATGCCCATATAAGTCATCCCTTTTTCTTAATGATAAATTAAATCTGAAAATTTCTATAGAACCATACAGAAACATATAAAAATACTAAATTATTTGACATAAGTTGATGGCTCTAATATGTCACTTACTAATTATCATTTAACTCATCTTAAAAAATGACAAAAGTTATACTAGGCAAATGTTTTTCAAAAGTTCTAGGAGAAAATGTATATGTATATGTTACCAAGCAATGAAAAGAAACCATATTCTTCCTGCTACCACTGATGGGTAGAAGTGTAACTACTGAGACTGCATTCTTGACCCTCTAGTACTATGCTGCAGTCTGAGGAAGAAGGAAGATCATGTGATGGTTGGTGATTCACAGCTTCTTGGTGGGCCTATTCTACAAACTTCTAGACCATAATGAGTCCTGTTTACTTAGGAGCCTTCCTAGGAATGCTGACTGAGTAATTTGGCCCTTTATCCATACTACATCTTAGGAAACAGAACTCATTTTGCCAGTGTGGAGTTCAATGTTCTCTTTCTTTGTTGCAATTTCTGCATGTTCCAGAACATGTCTAGCAGTGTCTGTGAGGTGTCTGGTGGAATCTGGGTCACTGCTTCTCTTAAGAATTTTATTTAGTGGCATAAAGTCTACCATAAGAAATTTAAATAAGGTCTCACCCACTGAATATTTCCTTACAATCTCTGAAAATCATGCAGAGTCTGTAAGTTATCTTTCCTATTTGTCAATTCCTGAGATTTCATTTCTTTAGGCTGTAACATATGACCTAAATACTGGAATGGCAGGTGTCTTTGTACTTTCTCTGGGGCAATAACTAACCCAGCATGGGTTAGTTACTCTGCTAAAGTTGTCCATATGTCTAGAGCAAAACTCCTTCATTTTATAGGAAAGCAATATATCATCCATATCATGGGTAATATGAACTTGTAGAAATTGATCTCTGACATTTTATATAGCCTGAGCCACTGATTCATATATAACATAATTTCTGGCATAATGTAATTTATGGCAATCTCTATTTGCCATACCCTGAAGCAAGATGCTCCAATGATAATTTCTCATTGGCTCTTTAAAGTTAACTGATAGAATACTAATTACATATCTTTGAAATCTTTTGGTGCCAAAAAATGGCAAAAAATTATCCTTCAAATCTAAAATAATTTTTATAGTTATCTTTTGTTACGGCTGTAGGAAAAGACCACAAAGGCTGGAACATTCCATTGGCTGTATGGTCTTGTTAACCTCTTTAAATCTTGTATTAATTTCCATTTTCCTAATTTCTTTTAAATCACAAAATAGAAGAATTAGAGGGTGTAATGTGACCACTGCCCACCTGTTCCTGCACTAACCACTGGGAAGTTTGAAATTTTTCTTCTTTTAGAGGCCACTGATTTACCCATACAGAAATTGAGTCTGCATGGAGTCTGGGCCTTTCAGTGACTTCTAAAAATATCATAATACTGTCAGAAAGGACTTCTGCTAAGTATGATAGGATCAGTCCTTCTCTCATTCTTGCTCAGCTCTTGATTGAGTAACAACCCTTACCAAAATATTTGATTAGCAATAATTGTGTTAGAGGAACAAAAATATACACCCATTTGTGTCATAATTTCTAGGTCCCGCAAATTTACAGGTAAATGAGAAACAGTCTCCAGTTATGAAATGGCACCCACCATCTGGGACACGAACCTACATAAGACCTAAAAAGCATTTTTAAAAATTAAGAAATAAAAGATGGTTCTAGAAAAAAAAAGTGGGAGACAACTGCAGATTCTTGGGAGTTGCATTTTATTCCAGATAGCCTTGGCTTGCTGGCCACAAGCAGAGGCATAACTTCTTTTAGAGCCAGCTTCCTGGTTCACGCTGGTAGCACAGCACAAACTTTTCCAGGAGATCTTGCTATAAAGCACTTAAATGGGGCTTGTGAGCAGAGTCCTACAAGTGGGTTAATGGCAACACAAACCCTCTGCATCCCTGGAGATGGGGTAGGTAGCATGGCTCACAGAGGCGGTGAACATGGCTCCACCATGTTGGATGGTGCGGAGACAACAGGCAAAGCCACAGAGTTAGCCCTAATCATGCCTATTTAGCATTAAAAAAAAAAAAAACCTGTCCTGGTCAGAAAATAATTACAGATACACAATAAGACAGATTCAGACAAAAAAGACATCTAAATGGGTGACAGTGTTGAATAAATGTATATGGGCCTAAGAGAGAAAGAGAGAGAGAAAGAGAGAGAGAGAGAGAGAGAGAGAGAGAGAGAGAGAGAGAGAGAGAGAGTAGGTGGAGTTAGAGAGCTGCCATACAGCTCCTGAAAAAGGACATTGGAATATATTGATAGGCCACAGCCTTATGGTAGTATACAAATTAATAGAAATGGGTTAATTTAAGATGTAAGAACTATATAGGGATATTTCCAAGTCATTAGCCAAACCTTGTTATAATTAACTTATTTTCTTTGCGATTATTGGTGTCTGGGTGGCGACGAAACGAATGAGCAGACCCTGTTTACTTACATGAACAGGTGTCATTCTATTCCTGAAATATCCACTGGAATGAATGATGTAAGATCAGTACTTCATGAATATACATGCTGGAATAAAGGCTACTCTATCACTACACGAACGTAAATAAATTCTAATGTACACAGGAAATATGAAACAGTACTGCAAACTATTTGCTAAAAGTAAAAGTCTGCATTTCATGCTACCTGGTTCAATCTGTTTCGCCCACTCTTAGGAATAAGGGATACACAGACCACCTGTTCTTCTTTTAAAGCAGAATACGAGGCAGCCTGATATTCATAAATGGGTCTGACCTGATCCTGCTACCAACTCAACTTTTGGACTTGAAAACAGGAATGCTAGTTGGTATTTTTTTCTGATAAACCCAATTCATGAAAATCATATGCTCTTGATATAGACTGTTGATTAACACTAGAGAATTTGCTATATACCTTATTCTCAAAGAGAATGGCTGCAAATGCACATATCGGACAATATGGTGTCTGAAACCCTCTCTAAATTGGTCTCCCGGAGGAACTTTCCAGGGTTATAGCAGTTCAGGCATTCCATGCTAATTAATGAGACCTAACTCTAATTTAATTGTGAGGGCCCTGATAACACAATGGGGCAGGTTTAGATTTGTAGGTGTTTTTGGATGCATGATTTGTCCATTTGATGCTATTTCCCTCCGTGACAAGAGTGACAGTATGTGAGTTTATATATTGTTCATTTCTTCAGGGGCAAAAATTCATACTATCATCTTCATAATATATGATAAAGTACACATATAAATGAAGAAATATAAGTGAGCACAATTATCTGATTGCTATTAAACACTAGTAAAAATTAAAACTAAGTAAACACATTCATTTCTGTTGATGTGAATGATGTCTTGATTACCCTGGAGGCAAGATGGGACTTCTAAATTCTAAGTACACAAAACAGAAGCACCCAAAACTTATTGAACAGAACACAGAAGTGAGAGTCTGGCTCTTATATCTGTCTCACCATATTTAAGAACATAGAAACTATCAAGATTTCTCATTCAAAATAGAAATATTGTATGGAGAAAAATCACACCATTATAAAAATTCAGATGTTTTATGATTTACCCTTGAGTTTGGGGTATACTTCATAGGCGTTGCAAAATGTACTATGACTTCTCATTTTCTACAAAGAAGGGGGTGTGAACAAAATGTGTGTCATGTTCTGGCAGTCCTTTCTAGTGTTTGAGTATGTATTTTTCCAGCTCAAATAAAGAATGCTCATTCTTCTTTGGCAACCCTATGTCACTATATGTGCATGGCATACATTTTTTCACATACACAAGATTATCCCATTTGTATGGAACAAGTTCTAAATTGTTAATTGCTTAAAGCTCTTAAAATGCTTGTGTCTTTCTGCTCATGCACTTTATTTTAACAAGTAGTAAAATGAAGGTGTGATGTCAAGAAAAAAAGAGTTAAAAGCCATTCTAAGGGAGGGAGTTATTGTTATGAGCATGGAAATCACTGAGCTGGATTTGGCGTGGTGGATAATCGTGTAGGCTACACTAGTTTTCAGTACTCAGTTAGCATCCCAGGTATATGACACGTGTACATCTGAAAGGTGATTCCACTAAATAAAATCTATTTTAAAACATATTGTGATGTTATTTTAGTTTCTTATGGTATCAAGGTAAGAGAGGGTGACAGAAAGAGAGAATTTCATAAATACTTAGGTTCCTCTTTTTGAACTCCATTCAAACATGACTAGGTTAACAATCATTGCTGACAGTCCCAGGAATCTACAAATTGAATTCCATGATTTCAGGGCTTTTTCAAAAAATTTCTTATTTTTGTCACTACTAGAATATCTCATTGTACTCAATACTAGATATAGAACTTCTTCTCCCAAAAAAAAAACAAGTGCCCTGATTACACAAACCGCCATGTGTATTATTCATCACCCCACAAATGAAAACTTGTCTATTGGTCAAGTTTGAGGAGAGTAGTAGAGGCTCAGCTAGTCTGTATCCCCTTGTAAGTTCATCTTATTGTTGCTCTGTTTCATTTCCTGACTACTCAGCAGAATTTCCCTCGTGAATACTGATAATTTGGTAGAAAGTTTGAGCTACTTTTATTTCCTTGGAGTCTATTTAAAAATAAAAAGGATCCCCAGCAGCACAGACATTAAGGACAACCTTGAATAAATGGGACCTCCTGAAACTGAGAAGCTTCTGTAAAGCAAAGGACACTCTCACCAAGACAAAAAGGCAACCCACTGACTGGGAGAAGATCTTCACCAACCCTGCAACAGACAAAGGTCTGATTTCCAAAATATATAAAGAACTCAAGAAACTAGACTTTAAAATGCTAATTAACCCAATTAAAAAAAAATGGGGCGCTGAACTGAACAGAGAATTCTCAACAGAAGAAATTCAAATGGCCAAAAGACACTTAAGGTCATGCTCATCCTCCTTGGTGATCAGGGAAATGCAAATTAAAACAACTTTGAGGGCAGTTACTGGAGCTCCAGTAACTGTTCCTGCACTTCCAGGAGCCACTGTCCCTGCACTTCCTGGAGCCGCTGTCCTGACAGCTTTGAGCCAGCTGGCGGGTTCTGACCTTTGAAAAAGCCTGAACTCTGCTGTGGCAGTTAGAGCGAGTTCCTGCACCTCCTGGACTAGGACCTAAAGTGATTGCTACAATGGAAGGAATTAATGATTTCAAGACACCAAACAAATTGTCTGAAAAAAGGAAATCTGTATTATGTTCGACTCCATATGTAAATACCCCTGCCTCTCCATTCATGCAGAAGCTCGGCTTAGGGACTGGGGTCAATGTTTTCCTAATGCAAAGATCTCCAAGAGGATTGTCTCATTCTCCTTGGGCTGTGAAAAAGATCAATCCTATCTGTAATGATCATTACCGAGTGTGTATCAGAAGAGACTGACTGATGAAGCTAAGATTTTAAAAAACCTTCATCATCCAAGCATCCGGTATCGTGCCTTTACTGAAGACAGTGATGGCAGTCTGTGCCTCGCTATGGAGTATGGAGGCGAGAAGTCTCTGAATGACTTAATAGAAGAGCACAACAAAGACAGCGGGCGCCCCTTTCCAGCCGCTGTCATTCTCAAAGTTGCTCTGCATATGGCAAGAGGGCTAAAGTATCTGCATCAAGAAAAGAAGCTGCTTCATGGAGACATAAAGTCTTCAAATGTTGTAATTAAAATCTGTGATGTAGGAGTCTCTCTGCCATTGGATGAAAATATGACTGTGACTGATCCTGAGGCCTGTTATATTGGTACTGAAACATGGAAACCCAAAAAAGCGTTGGAGGAAAATGGCATTATTACTGACAAAGCAGATGTGTTTGCTTTTGGCCTTACTCTGTGGGAAATGATGACTTTATGTATTCCACACATCAGTCTTCCAGATGATGACGATGATGATGATGATGAAGATACAACCTTTGATGAGAGTGACTTCAATGATGAAGCATACTATGCTGCTCTGGGACCAGGCCATTCATCAACATGGAGGAGCTGGATGAATCCTACCAGAAAGTCTTCTCTGTGTGCACTAATGAGGATCCTAAAGATCGTCCTTCTGCTGCACACATCATTGATGCCTTGGAACTAGATATCCAGTGATGCTGTTTGTGGTCCAAGCATGAAGCATAGCTTGTATATGAAAAAAAAATTTTGAGATACCATCTTACACCTGTCAGAATGGCTAAAATCAAAAACACCAATGATAGCCTTTGCTGGAGAGGTTGTGGAGTAAGGGGCACACTCATCCATTGCTGGTGGGAATGCAAACTTGTGCAACCACTTTGGAAATCAGTGTGGCAATTTCTCTGGAAATTCGGGATCAACCTACCCCTGGACCCAGCAATAACACTCTTGGGAATATACCCAAGAGATGTACTATCATATGACAAAAGCATTTGTTCAACTATGTTCATAGAAGCATTATTTGTAACAGCCACAAACTGGAAACAACCTAGATGTCCTTCAATGGAAGAATGAATGAAGAACGTGTGGAATATATACACATTAGAGTACTACTCAGCGGTAAAAAACAATGACTTCTCGAATTTTGCATGCAAATGGATGGAAATAGAAAACACTATCCTGAGTGAGGTAACCCAGACCCAAAAAGATGAACATGGGATGTACTCACTCATAATTGGTTTCTAGCCATAAATAAAGGTCATTGAGTCTGTAATTTGTGATCCTAAAGAAGCTAAATAAGAAGGGGAACCCAAAGAGAAACATATAGTTATCCTCCTGGCTATGGGAAGTAGACAAGATTGCTGGGTAAAAAAACTGGGATCTTGGGGGTGGGGCGGGATGGGGGTAAGGGGAGAGGGGAAGAGAAAAGTGAGAAGGGGAGGATGGGGGGAACTTGGGGAAACGGGATGATTGGATATAGGAGGGTTGGATAAGGGAGCAGGGAAGCACATATCTTAGTTAAGGGAGCCACCTTAGGGTTGGCAAGAGTCTCGAACCTAGAGTGGCTCCCAGCTGCCCCGGGCGATGTCCCCAGTTAGTTCCTTGGGCAGCTGGGGATAGGGAACCTGAAATGACCCTATCCTATAGCCATACTGATGAATATCTTGCATATCACCATAGAAACTTAATCTGCGATGGATGTAAATAGAGACAGAGACCCACACTGGAGCACTGGACTGAACTCCCAAAGTCCCAATGAGGAGCAGAAGGAGGGAGAACATGAGCAAAGAAGTCAGGACCACAAGGGGTGCACCCACCCACAGAGACAGTGGGGCTGATCTTTTGCGAGCTCACCAAGGCCAGCTGGACTGTGACTGAAAAAGCAGGGGATAAAATCGACTGTATGCTGGGATCAAGAAAGCAAGTCAGGGAGACATCATGAACCTGCCCCTGGATATAGACAGACTGAAAGGTTGCTGATTAGACACGACCTCATAGTGATATAGAGATTAATCAAAATGGGTTAAATGAAGATGCAAGAATTAGTCAAAAAGAAACTAGAGCTAATGGGCCAAGCAGTGTTTTAATCAGTATAGTTTCTGTGTGATTATTTCTGGTATAAGCTAGCCAGGTAGCCTAGAATGAACAAGCAACAATTCTTACTACATTCTTGTTCTTAGATGTTCAGTCCTCAAGCAAACAACATTTTACAATTTATGAAAAATGGTCATAACATTGTGTAAAGTAAAGTACTCAGTAATCTAAAAAAATTACTTAACTTAGGTTAAATAACCAAGAAATTTCAAAATAAAACAATAGACTTCAATCTAATTATTTACATGAGTAACCAATAATCCAAAACGAAATCAGGAAGCAAGTGATTCTACAATACCATAAATTCAGGAAAGGGATCTCCATCAGTGTCAACTTCTTGAGATGCAGAGAGGAATCAGGGCTTTACTGCATGAATGGGATCCTTACTGAACAGCACAGTCAGATGCTCTATGAGAAATAAATGACATAAGTTAAAGAACAAAATATGGATAAAATAATGAGAGTACTCCTAAAGCTATAACCATGTATTTATGATTATTAGTAGCATACATTTATATTTAAAATATAGCAATACATTGACATTAGAAGCCAATAATTTTCAAAGCTACTTAGAGACTAAAATTATTCCACCCACGGTGAAGATACATTACATTGAGGTCTACAGTCAAACTTATTTAAACTTCAGAAGAAACTGCCATACAATAACCAAAATTAACACAATAATCAGAAGAATAGACAGGGAATGTGAATTTTCACTCATATTTCAAAACTTAAGACAAATTAGTTATAATGAAGTCTTTGAATATTATATATAGTTAAATATAGATCAGTGAAATGAAATTAGGTGAACCAAATGAATACTTAAATACATTTTTGTGTGTGTGTGTGTGTGTGTGTGTGTGTGTGTGTGTGTGTGTGTGTGTGTAAGGGTTCTGCTATATGTGCTTAGTTGTATAGACACAAGGTCAATATTCTGGTTCATCCTCCATTCAATTACAGCTTATTTTTGTTGAGACAGAGTCTGTCATGGATCCTAGAGCTCACCTGCCTGTTAGACTAGTAGACCAATTTGGATATTATAATGGGATTGTGTCTGTGTATGTGTAAAACATTGTTTAATTTCTAAAACTTCTGATATGTGCAGATGAGACAGTCATTTTCAAAAATTTTTGAACAAGTGGATACAATAAGAAAATCGAGTTCCTCAATCAACAACACATAAAGTACATTGCAAATCGCATATGCCAATACATATCTAGATATTAAAACATAACAAAACCAGCAATTCATTATGAATTAGTTATTGTAACATTAATAGAAGAATTGGTAATATGGAGGCAGAAATGACTGAAAAAATATTACAATTAAGAAAATGATGTATTTTTTAAAAATGAATTATATACTCAAACAGGAATGTGGCACTAATACAGGACTTTTCTGGAACAATATTTGCCAATGAGTTAAGGTGTTGGGAGAAGACCAAAAATAAGTAAAGACAGTGTGAATACAAGTCCCATGTGTACATCACCACCTCTCTCTTAAAATCTTTCATTCTACTAGCTCAGTTTCCAAGTATAATGTCCCTAATGTATCATAAATAATCATAAAGTGATACTAAATAAAACAGCAAACTACCAAATATTAATAGACAAAAATTAAGTAAAAAGTTAAAATACAAAGCAGGTACTAACACACCTAAAATTAAAAAATAGCTCGATCAAGAGACTCAGGTATTTTTAAACATCATGTTGGATAAGTTAATTGATCAGAAAATATAAAATATTCCACCATTCTAAATTTAAAAAATAAATATGAGAACTATATACATAGTATTATAATTTGTTGCTGTAGGAAATCTTACAGCTTGTGGTTGCTTGCCTACTGAGGCATAGCCTCTTATACTATAAATGCTGAGGCAGAGCCTGCTTCTGCCCCTTTCTTTCATCCCCAGCTGCTCTTTTGGATTGCTGGATTGTTGGATTGCTGGATTGCTGAATTGCTGGATTCGATCTCTGTTTTCCATTCAAGAAGAGAATTTTGATTTGTGAGTTTACCCCTAAATAAATAACCATCTATTTCTCAATTCTGAGCTACAGTGAGATTTATTTTGTGACCATTCCACAATTTGTCATTTTGCAAAGCAGTTCTATTAGGATTCAAGAGGTAAATTTACAAAATAAATAACTAGAAACACTAAGAATGGTCAAAATGACAAAGAATCAGTATTTTACATTCTCTCAAGATGGTCTACTAAATATGAATTCTGTGCATAGATAACAGAAAACTACATACATTTTGGAATATAATCTGTCCAGCAGGGGCCATTACTACCTAAGAAGAATATCAAAGCCAGTCAGGAGAAAACTCCATTCAAATTGTTGATAAGCAAGCCCAGGAGACAACTAAGGTCTGTTAGTGGTGACCTTGGTTGCTTCAAAGAAGTGGAAGTTAAGTCCTTATTTCTGAAACAATGTATTTTTGTTATGGAACTATAAAAATATGGACCATAAGTACATAAAATTCTGAGGCCTGAGGATGAGCTATCAGAGATCATGACGTTGTTAAGAATGCTGTTTAGGAAGAAAAGGATTCAATTGTATAACTTAATTATGATACCTTTGAATGACAATGAACAGCATGGCTAGATTTGACTAAAGGTGAAATACTGGCTCATATATCTTATCCATAACTATTATCTACCTGATTGAAGTCAAGTCTTCCTTAAAAATAGGTGAAACACTCTTAATACTGCAAACCACAAACATGACAGGGTTTGCGAGTTCATGTAATGTAGAGGCCCTTACCACCACTTTCATAAAATATTTTAATATCTAACAGCATTGGCATTTTTGTTGTTATATTCACAAAAAAATTTAGAGACAGGAATCAATAGGTTATATTTATACACTAGTGTGTGTATATAAATATATTTGTCTGTGTAATACATAATAAAAATAATGAATTAGGAGGTAATGAATTTAAGAGTGGGGTGAGAACTATACAGTATAATTTTGAGAGACAGTGAAGTGCAAAATATTCAAATATTTTTAAATTCTTGTATTTTTTAATATAAAAAGGAACTATATAGCAAAGTGAGCTAAGAAACACAGTTTCAGTGGAGAAGTAGAACAAGGTAGGAAAAATGAGATGAAAATGACCAAAATTCATATAAATGGATAAAACCTTTATATTTATTTTAAAAACATAAATCCAAGTAGATCATATTCACAAAATCAAGACATGCATTGAACTTGAATTTTATGAAATTAAATGGAAATAATTTCTACAATCCTCAGAGCTTCAGATTTCCCCAAAAGTTAAAAAGAAAAAGATACAAGTGGAGGCTACTTCACAAAGCATTTACTGGACATTGTCCTTAGGAACACTAAGTGTTTCTATAGCAAGAAACATAAACTATATCTAATTAAAATGAATAGGATGTAAAATCTACAGAAATAGTAAGATTATATATATAATATGTATTTATAAATATAGCTAGCAAACATATTACTACATGAAAACATAAAAATTTAATGGAATGTTACATGCAAAAAATTAGTAATTGGAAAGGAAAGGGAAAAATAAAACAAGACTACAGTACCACCAGCTAGGTGTGGTGATTGTATCTTCAGTGAAACCTTCTCAGAAGTTGGGGATAAGCAGTTCCTCCATGCCTGAGTCTGAGATTATCATGAGCAAGCTTGTGAGACCCTACATCATCAGGATCATAAAATAGGAAAATGTTTAGCAATAAATATTGAGAAACTGTAAAAACATGTATGTGTAAACAGAAAATCATTTTCATATGATTAGTAAGATCTACATAATGTTTAGAAAATTCCAAATTCTTAGACAAGTAGTTTCAATAGTTTTATAACTGCAATATTCACAGGCAATATAGAGATTACCCACAGTGGGCATACTTTTCTTGTAATGATCAACATTTTTCTAAAATATGTATAAAACCACAATAAATCCAGTATTGATGAAACTGTCCTGAGAATAAGAACAAGGTTAATCCACTCCCACTTCCTGATTTCAGACATGCTGACATATGACACAACACACACACATACACATGCACATACACACATATAAATGCAATGTATCTGAGATAAATTAAGGGCTTAAGATGTCATTTACTAATAATCATTTAACTTACCCTATAAATTGCCAAAGGATATACTAGGCAAAAAGTTTCTCAAATGTTCTGTCATAATTAGATAACACAGTAAAATTTGAGTTTCACTTACATAAAACATATAGATGATTTTTGTGTTTATATAGGAAAGTGCGTGTATGTGTGTTTGTATGTAAGAACAATCAATAAAAAAGAGGCAATAAATCTAAAAGTGAAAAATTATTATTATATGGGAAGATTGGAAAGAGAAAGGAAAAGGGAAAATGATGGAATTACATTATAGCTTCAATTTTTTAAATATACTTAAACAAAGAAGCAGCTCATATACCAAAATGTAGGTCTAATTATAAAAATACACAAATATAAGATATCTTAATATTATTCCCTAAAGCATTAGTAAAAGCAATACTTTCTAGGGTGTGCAGCCATAGATTTTATTGAAAGAAGATAAATGTCCTATATTTACTCTCTCCTTGATGGGTTTAGCTTGATGTATTTCTACAGTTGTCAACCCTGACAAGGTATGCTAGAGAAATAAAGGAAAGAATAAGAGGAGATTTGGTTTCAATCAATTAACTGAAGAATATACTTATGAAAATTTGAGGTACACTGGTGCCATCTAGAGTTTCACATGAGCCTTAGATGATTGCCAGCAGCAATGCTCAAAAACAAATATTTTCTTTCATATGAGGTAAAGCAAAGAATACTGGATGAAATGTTACTCACCCAGAAGATTTTAAAAAAAAAAGAAATTTTATTTTAACAAGAGGAGCACACAAGCAAATGGTTATCAATACTTAATAGTCAGCACTGAAAACCCAAGATATAACAGTAGACAGCCTAGCATGGAGCATGGTTTCTTTAGTTATTAAGAAATATGTATGTACAGTGATGGAGTTATGTGCATGAAACATGAAATAACATTTTAAAAGGACAATAATTTGAATGAAATCAAAGCAGGATATGTAGGAGGATTTAGAGTAAGAAATCATCAGGGTAAATTATGTAATAATATAATAATTTCAAAAATAGATATTTTTCACACATATAAGAATAAACTGCACCTTGACATACTTTCCTGTTATTTATCTTTCCCTGGTGAAACATGACGAAAGAATCGCCTTCATACAACTAATTGCTTTAAACTTCTCTTTTGAGAATCAGTGTGCTTACTAGGGTTACAGATGGAATTCAGGCATATGCATCAAGAAAAACTCAACCCAACAATGGCAATTAATTGTGGCAACGGCAGGGCAAGATATTCTCTGCCCTGAGAACCAGTATCTCCACTGAACAGATCCAAATATTACAATAGTCATTTCTACGTTTATAAAAAGGCCATTTTAAGAAGCCTTTTCAAACACTTAAATTCATGAGATTCATTGGTGATGTAAGTGAACGAAACACCCATAGTCCAGGAAACATCCTCCCCAAAGCAAATGCTATAATTCACAGAAAATGGATTCACAACAGAGAAAATACACTAAGCTCTGTTACCTAAAAAAAGACCATGTGGACAGAATAAGAACATCCAAAGCTCATCTATTCACTTATTACTTAAGTCATCTCACATTGAGAATGATGTAAGGAAATGGAAAGATGGCCTGATTCTTGGAATAATTTGAGATCTGAGTGAAGTGAGCATTCCAGGAAACCGGTCACAGACATGAAAAAACTACGAGTATTATTTTCTGAGGTTAATTATTTTGTCAAAAATAATATGACTAGATCAACTACTCACTTTTACATAACAATGAATAACAATTATTAATAAAATATGGCATGATAGATTCTTTATTGATTTTTGTTTATACTTTCACTTGCTGTGTAGCCCTGGCTGTTCTGGAACTCATTTTGTAGACCAGGCTGGGCAAGAAATCATAGATCTGCCTACATCTGACTCCCAAGTGCTGAAATTAAACATGTGAGATATCACAGTCCAGCCATAATAAATTCTTAGCCCTTCAATATTGTATAATTATATACTTTATCACTAAGTATAATACCGTGATTAAATGACGGAAAATCCAGTAAACCATATGCTCTCTAATACAGATCCTCTCCATTTAAAGTTTTTCATCACCGTGTCCTGTCTACCCACAGTCCATGCTTTGTACTGACCTTTTAGTTTGATGCTACAGCATTTCTATAGAACTTCCACATGACCCACAGCATACACCTCTCTAAGCCATAAAAGTCACACTGCAGGTTGTTATAATAATGGAGTTTCTGAAAGGACCTTCTAGGATATTTTTAATCAAGCTCATGTATGAGTACATAAGAATCAAATTAAGACTGGCTTCTCTCTAACACATCATCCCTGTATAAAATAAAATAAACTAGAGCGAGTGTAAATGGAGATTGTTTGTTCATTGCTGGCTGCCCAGACCTGAAATAATTATATGAAACTAATTGCAAGGCTGCTTGGCTAATGATTCTAGCATATTCCTATATGTAGCTCTTACATCTTAAATTAACCCATTTCTATTACTATTATTTTGCAATGAGGCTCATGGTTTACTGGTGAGGTTCTTGGTTGTTTGTCTACTTTGGGGGCTATATGGCATCTCTCTGACTCTACCTACTCTCTCTATACATCAGATTCCCTACCTGGCTATATTGTGCTTTGAAAGAGGCCCAAAACGGCTTCTTTATTAATCAGTGGTAATAAATCATTCAAAGCATACAAGGGGAATCACACATCACCTACTGATTTCTGTTTAAATAAAAAGTAAAATATTAAATTTTACAAGGTAAAGTTACTTATAACAAAACAGGTATCCAGCAAGAATTACACTGACAATATTTATATCTACTTTATCTTCTATCATAACTAAGAAAAGTATAATTATAAAAATCTATTCTTCAACTCCATCAAAGACTCCCAGGCATCTCTGGGACCACCAGGAGCAGGCCACACTCACCACCTCAACTCTGGTTAACAGTTGGCCCAAGCTGTCACCAAGAAACTTGGAGCATGCTGCCTCAAAATCCCATTCAAGTGCTTGGCCTCCTGATAGAGCCAGAGTTTTTGCTGAAAGTATGAACCAGGAAGCTGTCTTTTATTTTACGCTGAGTAAGTAAGCCTTCTTTTAAAAGAGTAAGAGTTCCCCTGCTCATAGCCAGCAAACAAAGCCTATCTGAAAATAAGCAGCTACCAATAAGCTGTGCTTAACTCTGTTCTTTTGTGCCTAGAATTTATTCCAAAGTTCTTGCAGTTTTTATGTGCATGCAGTTACTCACTTGGCTGCCATTCTGTTGGTGGAGACTGTTCATTTATTCCCTGGCTTCCCAGACCTAAAATAATCACACAGTAACTTTATTAATTACAATACGGCTTGGCCTATTAGCTTATGCTTCTTATTCACAAATACTTACATCTTAAATTAAGGCGTTTCTATTATTTTATATTTTAACACAAGGCTCATGGTTTACTGGTAGGTTTCCTGGGTGTCTGTCTCCTTCAGCAGCTACATGGTATCTCTATGATTCTAATTACTCTCTCTATATATCAGATTTCCCGCCTGATAATACTGTGCCTTACTATAGGCCCCAATCAGATTCTTGATTAACCAATGGCAACAAAGCATAATAATAATATACAGAGGGGAATTCCACATCAAATAAGCATGATTACCTTTGCCTATATTTCTTTATCATAGATGCTCTCTGTAAAGTTCATGAGGCTTTGAAGCTGCCCAAAAGTCATTTACCACAGAAATAGGCATTGTTTCATTATCTTTGCTTAGTAACTGAGCCTCAAGAATAATCATGACAGCTTTCCTTCTAGTATATAAGATGGACTTATGCAGTCTACCATATCATCAAAGATGCAATTGTTATTTATTGAGACTCTTTACATGCTTGTCTGTGACGCTTCAAATGCAAAGACTTTCAATATTTTAAAGATCTTGCTGGACATAAGCCTCAGCAGGGCCCCTAAACATCCATGACAATCTCAAAACCCTTACTGTGAACACAATCAACCCAATCAACTGTGCATAATACATAGCTTTTCTTAATAGTTACCCCAGAATTCTGACTCAACCTCTAATGTCCTTTAGCTTCTGAATTCCCTGGGGAATCCACTGCTAATAGACAAATATTTCCCAATGATTCACAGGAACCAGTCCATCAGATTATGATATACATTGTACTATAAGAGTTTATGATCAGTATGTCTCAAGGGGAATGAAATAGTTACATTTCTCAGTTTCTGGGCTTCCACAGCCCAAAGACTGATCTTGTTTGCCCCTTTGTACCACAGCTATACAAGAGAGCCTGTGAGAGTCTCATTCTCTTATTTGAAGCTTTTTCATAACAACAGAATATTTAATGCTGAATTATCTCTGATTACCACTGTATCACACATCTGATCCTAAATAATAACTATACCTAAATGCTGTCACATAGATTTTCTTTTGTATGAAAGAGTACTTACATAGTGACTTTTTGGGATTTTTTTTTGGAAGAACATGTGCTTCCTATTTACTACATGATTCTTCCCATGTACTCTAGTTTTAGGTATCCCTAAAGCTGTTCTGTATTGTTGCTATACTCTCTACCCTCTTATTATTCTGTCACAAAAACAAAAAAGTCCAACATCTCCATTTCTCCTCCTTTATCCAATTTGCTCACTATGTCAGATGCCAAAACAAATTCCAAACTCACGTGCCTTTCTTTTTCAAATCCACAGCTTACACTTGTGGTCTCACCACTGACAACTCACACCAAAAATATATCTCTTCTTACTAGTAGTAGTATCTATGTTGCCAGTGTGGCTATTCACTGAGAGTTATGTCCCCAGATGATTCCATGAATCAACCCAGCTATAACACCTGGCACAGCATATGAATGGGAAAAAGACCACTCTGTTTCAATTTCTCCTTCAGATTGCCCCTGCCAATGTGTCTTTACCCTAGAGATGCGTCATTATATCATTGTACTATCCATGACTGGGCAACTACGCCCAAAACCACTATACAATCAAAAACATCATATTAAATATTCCTATGCAATGAGTGCTTCCTCATGGCACTTTATGTCAATTATATGATGCTGTGGAATAAGCCTTCTGTATGAAGATATATTGCATTCACTGCTAATAATACACTGATTGACTGATGACTAGGAAGGAGGTTCAAAGCAGAGACAATGCTCAAAAAAAATAAGAGCTGACTCAGAGAAATGCCATGAGATGGTGAGTATGAAGGGTAAGAAGGGGAAGAAGTATGTACATGACAAAAACAACCTCAGGGCAGCACACAGAGAAATAGAAATGGCTTAATTTAACTTGTAAGAGCTTGGGCTAGCTACAAATAAGCCTTACAAAAGGTGAGCATTTATAATTAACATTATCTGTGTGGTTATTTGGTGAGTAGCTGGTGGGAGAGAAAGGACCACTTTCAATTTGTCTCATTCCCCATATCATGAATAACATCATTGATTTCCAAAATTCATCTCAGTTTTGGTTTATGCTTGCAACTACCACAGGTGTGCTAAACACCACTTCATATGGAAAGAAATACAAAGTATTCCCCCGGCTCCTGCTAAATATCTTCAAAAGAACAGACCTACCTATATTCCGCCAAGATATACTATGGCAAACCAGAGGTTGTTGTGCTTACTTACACCACATAGATGACACAATAATTATTGCAGGGTGTACTTTCGACCAAGTACTGCAGCAGAATGTCTTTTCCCAGCACAAATGATTGCTTTCTTATAACGTCATACATGGAGGCATCATTATACATTCTAGTCTCTCTCTGAGTCCCTGATGACATAGGGAGTTATTATTGGAAAAAATGAATAACTATTGTACATAATGCGTGCTTACAAGTTTAGGCTATACATTCATGTGAATATAAATTCAGAGTCTATAGCAAAGAGAGATAGAGCAATTAGATATACTACCGAGGCTCTCTCAACTCACAGGCCATGAGGAAATGCAAATAATTTGCGACAGCTACAGAGTAACAGTAAACTTCTGGGCTCCGTATCACTTACTGCAAACCCATCATACAACGATGACTTCGTGAACTTTTTTAGATTTTAATAAATAATTTCTTCCTCAATATATATGTTTTCTCTCAATCATACTGTCATGTTCTTTCTCCCTCCTTGTTGAAAATTTTGAATGCCCTTGTATTGGCATTCACCATATATGTACACGTGGGAAGTACAAACTGAAATAATTGGTTTTGATGGACAAAAATATAAATCATTGTAGAAAGAAGATGTGAAGTAGAAATTGAGGTTTGGGGGAGCGATGGTGGATAGATAAATCTCTATTAGTTACATAAATAAAATTTCAAAAAATAAGTCAAATAACATTACAAAATAATAAGTCCCCCATGATCTTTGGCTTGATTGTATGCAAACTATGATTCCCCACAGTATATCTGCAGAAACTGATGAGCTTTCAAACACGCACATGTTTAATACTGAGGCATAATTATATTCTGACAGCTCTATGCCTACATTTTCGATCTCTGTCAATGCAAATTAGATTCTTAGTAGAGAATCCAGATTGAGTTCTGGAGTAATATTTCACTTTTATTTTAATAAATAAAGCTTGCCTGAAGATCAGAGAGTCAGTCTGACTAGTCAGCCTCACAATCCAGTCATTGGTGACAAACACCTTTAACGCCAGTAGCCACACTAGTTTCCCAAAGAAACTGGGCTGTGGTGGTGCATGCCTTTAATCCCAACCCTAAGGAATATAAGTAGGAGACAGTTCTCAGACACAGTCTCAATCTGAAATTCCTAGAGGCAGGTTCACCATTTCAAACAGAAGTAGAAGTAAGAGCCAGTGACTGGCTGTTTTGCTTGTCTATCCTTCAGACTGAACGTGAATATCTGTCTCTGGGTTTTTTATTAACCGTGCTACAGACTTCCCATTTTAGAGAATCATCTTTGAGTATATTTTAGCAATATACTGCTCTAAGAGAATTAAGCATTAATATAAGCTTAAATTTAAAATCCATGTAAAATTTATTAAAATTACATTAAACCCACATTTAAGCTTGAACGATGAGTGTCGCAGCTTCTACTGGTCATCTTGAGAAGAACAGCAACTCCTGTTTAGTTACCATAAGATGCCCAGAAAACCTGATACCTTCCTCTGAACTCATGATGAAAAAGAAGCCAAAGAATTTTTAAAATGTCTATGTAGGATAAAAAGGAAGTGACTCGTTCTACTCACCCCCACTTCTGAACCTATTTACTTATTATCATTTATCTATATGAGTTTCTCCATCTAATTACTACTTCGACATTGCTTGGAGTGTTATCAATCTGTCATTCCATGTGAGTTTTCCCCTCTGAGGTCTGTAAATGATTAAATATGTTCACTGTTGTTTGTGCTTTATTGAGTTTTTTGTCTAATGTGTGTCACTTGACAATTATCCTGACAATAAATTCTTACCCTCTTAAAATATTTCACAAGAAAGGAAACATGAAGATAATAAAATTTGCATAGGACCATGGTGAACACCCTTTCCATCTCAACCAATTTAGGGGCAAACCACTCTTCTACAAGGGTCACCTAAGACCACAGGGAAACACAGACATTGACATCATAATCACTGTAGTAACAGAATTACAGTTATACAGTGGCAACACAGATAGTTATATGATTGGTGGTCACCACAACATAGGAAACTGTATTAAAAAGTGTTGCTGCTCACTTATTAGTGGATTCTAGACAAAAACAAAAAAAATATTGAACCCATAGCTCAGGATTGTAGAGAAGCTAAGTAATACGGTGAACCCAAAGACAAACATGTATAGATCCTCCTGGAAAATGAAAGCAGACGAGATCACCAGGTAAGTTCTGAGCACGGGGTTGGGGTTGAAGGAAGGGGAGAGGGGAGAAGTGGAGGGCTGGGGAGAGCTTGGGGGAGTGGGATGGTTGAGATTGAGGAAGGACAGATATAGGAACAGGAAAGGAGGTATCTTAATTGAGGGAACCATTTTGGAGTTGGCAAGAGGCTTGGCTCTAGAAGAGTTCCCAGGAGTCCATGGGGATGATCCTAGCTAGGAACCTGAACAGTGGAGGCCTTGTCCCACAATCACTGATAACTATCTTGAATATCACCATAGAACCTTCATTAGGCAACAGATGGAGATAGAGACGGAGACCTACATGGGAGCCCTGGACTGAGCTCCCAAGGTCCAGTTGAAGAGCAGAATGAGGGAGAATATGAGCAAGAAGTCAGGACCGTGAAAGGTTGGTCCACCCATTGAGACAGTGTGCCTGAGCTAATGGGAGCTCACCAACTCCAGCTGGACTGGGACTGAACAAGCATGGGATCAAACTGGACCCTCTGACAATTGGAGCAGATTGAGGGGCCAATGATAATGGCACTGGGATTTGTCTCTATTGCATGTACTGGCTTTTTGGGATCCTATTCACTTTGGATGCATATCTTGTTCAGCCTGGAAGTAGGGGAGAGGTCCTTGGACTTCCCACAAGGCAGGGTATCCTGCCCTATCTTAGCACTGGAGAGTGGTGGGGGGTAATGTGGGGGATTTGGAGGGAAGTGGGAAGAAGGGAAGAAGTAGGAATTTTGATTGGTATTATTTATAAAGTAATAAAAAAGATTGAAAAGGAAGGTGAAGAACAACTGACAGGGTGTACATAGTCACAGGATGATTGCAAGAAATACAATTGAAAATGATTCATGATATCAAAGAGCAACTCAAAGTAATTTAACTTCATTAAATTACATGAATTACTTCATTGAAATGACGGGTGAATGCATATCTTGATTGGTACATGTTAGATACGAAATGAAGACTACAAGTCAGTTAGCTCTGTCTCCTGGCAGGTTTCAGGAGCAATCCTCCTTCACTGACTAGTAGGTTACAGTCAGGTCCTGGCTAGAACCAGGAACCAGCTGAGAGCTGGTCTCCAGCCAGGAGCCCGACTGAAAAAAAAAAACCCTTTGTGAAGGGACGAATATTATCTCCAGTTGCCTCGGATTGGCTAAGTGCGTGATATCATCTAGAGAATGGGTTTGGGCCAATCACGAGACAGATCTCAAAGCTACCAATGGAAATCAAGGGCCTGCTGTAACTATGGAGATTTTCAGCTAAGCTGCTATTTCATGTATCTCTCCCCCTCCCTGTTGTTACCACAGAAACAGGGAACCTGAAACTAGAAAGACAGAATAAAATGTAAATAAACATAAAATCTGACTAGAATTGGCAATACAGGAAACTAATCAATGGTGCCTGCAGCGTGAGGATGTCACCTGGCTCCTTAGGAATAGATCCTGGCTTCCTACAAGAAAGCCTGCATTTCTGTATGAGCCATTTTAAACGTAACTCTGTGAAATATTTCTGCTAAATATTTGCTATCTGCCTATGCCAATTTCCATAACTGCTATGAATGTACACATGAACCATCACATGGAATTGGAACTATTAGAGTGACCTACAAAATGATGATTAAAGAAAGAAATGGTGAGTTCTATCCCTGGTCAAGCAATGTACCCCATGAGCATGGAAGGTCTTGAAATGTCATAATGATAAAGAAGTAATTTATGATGCATTATGAAATAAAAACCTTCAAAATATCTGTGTGTGTGTGTATGTGTGTGTGTAGGTGTTTGTGTGTCCTCATGCAGTTTTGAAGTGAGGAATGAGCACAAGTGTGCATAAAGGAAGCATACAGAATAAACTGTTTTTTTCTGTTGCCTTCATTTCTTTAGAATGCCTTACTCGATATAAATATGTAAATCTTATGTGTTTCTAAAGTCCACCATCCCTAACATAATTCAAAATCCTATCCTACCTCTAACATCACTATTGTGTCATAATTTGAAGAACTCTCTTTTTTCTTTGGGTGTATATGTGTTTGTTTGTGTGTATCTGTGTGTGTTATTGTGTGTTTCTGTGTACATATGTGTATGCAAGTGTGTGTGGCTGTTTTCTTATTTTTATTTTTGTGATTACAATTTTATTGCAACACATATTCATTCCCTTCTTCTAACCCTCAATATATCACTTCACATTTTCCTTCAAATTCATATTCTCTTTTACACTAATTGTTATTGCATGCATATATGTATACACACATATATATATTATTAAATATACACTGAAGAGTAAGACTTATGTTACCTGCATGTACGTTTTCTAAGCTAACTTTTTGGTAGGATAGAAATAATTGGTGCGCTCCTCCCAGGGAAAAGCCACATCTTCCATTTCCAGCTTTCCTCAATTGCCTATAGTTGTGTTCAGTTGAGACCCACTGGACTTTTCTTTGTTCTGATTAGCATGTTCTTTGCTGTCACACCTATTCATTTCATTCTCATATAGTCATACTTTGGAGAGCTTATAGGTGGAGCTTCTGATATTCCCGGGACATCCAATATCATAGCCATTCCCTGATTGTCTGACCCCCTAACAACTTTTCTGCCCACTTCACTGCAATGTACCATGAGCACATGTATGTGTGGACGTGTTTTTGTAAATGCATCCACTATGATTGTGCAAGTTTCTGAAAAAGGAAGACAATCTCAAGTCCTAAGCAGCTATGATGCCTATAACCGCATTAATCAACAGCAAGGCACAATAACTTGAAATATTCAGTACTAGCACCAGTATCTGGGTGGTATTCGATGCCTCTCCTTTTGTGCTTATGACCTGCTCAACAACAGGAAGACAATGCTTGCTACTGGAAATATAGTGAATTACTCAGTGGTGATGAGTGGTAGAGATAAGGGAGGAGAGCTGACATCAACAATTTATTAATGCACCTTAACAACTTATGAAACTTTGTCCTCATAGACTGAGATAAATGGAGGCTTCTCTCATCATGAAGAAATTCTCCATTGTAACAGAGAGATCGTCTCAGAAAACAATAGCCAGTCAAAATATAGGGTTATGGAGCCAAGGCTCCCTTGTTTCTTAATAGAAACTGAGCTCATTTAGGGTTGCCTATGTCTTCATAAATGTGTGGAACTCTCCTGGAAGCTGGGTGTTTTCTGAGATCAAACGTTACTGAAGAAAATAAATTCATCCTTCCTCAGCAGTTCATTAAATGTCAATGACTAGTAAAGTAGGAGTAAGATTTCATTCCTTCCTGTAACAACCATCCTGCAATTTTGGCTAGCTTGACATTATACAAATCATGTATACACAGTTTTATCTGCTTAAAGCACATATGTGCAATGTTGCTATTATGTTCATAAATACTATATTAACTCAAATGTCTAATACTTTGGGTTCACTTGAAATAGTTACTTTCAATAAATTTCACCAAGTAATCGAGTTTGGCTAGATGGCAAAACTCAAGAGATCTGTCATTGCCAATCACGCAGTGGGATTGCATGTCCAAAATACTATTCTTGGATTTTCACCTATGTATTCTAATGATAAATACAGAAGTCCATAGTTTCAAATTATGTATGGTACTGAATGAGCCAACTTCTGACCCAGGAATATTTTACCATAAAGGGAAAAGAAATACACTGAATATAATTCAAGGATCACAATGATATTCACTCTATGTAATAAATAATGCAAATTTCTGAGCCAATGCCCTATATTTAATAGCATGATTGTAAAAATAACCTTGGTAAAGCACTTAGGACACCAAGTATCATTTGTTCTGAGCAAGTATCAAGATTTCAAAACTAGTGATATTAAACCAAATAGCAATTAATATTTAACATAAAATTCTATCTATTAGCACCAATCATTTCTTTCACACATCACTATGAATTACCGTATTAAGTATAGGGCACTAATTGTTTTATTAAGCTTTCCTTCATTTAAACACCAATGTAAAGTTTGGTAATAGTCAACAAACTATAGAAAACTCTGAAATTATGCTGGTCAGTAAAATAGGCCCTGAAACCAATGGCCTAGAATCTTGTGATCAACAACAATGATATAAATCAACAGTGTTGCTAATTCATATGACAAACCTGTAAAGATTCTTGGGATGGTTTTCTTAGCTATTTCCTCAAATGCAATAATAATTATCTTACCAAATAAAAACCCATAGTCAGATATTTTGGGGGTGAAAGCTGAAAGATCAGAGAAGCAGAGCAGCAACCAGTCACTAGTTCTTACTTTTAAGAAATCATCATACTGAGTGCAGTAGCCTGTCTCTACAAGTCCTCAGATTGAATGCCTTTAGCTCCTGTCGCCTCCCTCCTTATATTTCTCTCCCCACCCAAGCATATCCCTTCTCATCTCTACTTCCCCAGCCTATGACTGCCGAGAACTGGAATTTAAGGTGTTTGCCACCACTCTTTGAGACTGGATTTATTTAGTGTAGCCCAAGGTGACATGGAACTCACAGAAATCCCTCTGCCTCTTCCTCCAGAGTGCTGGGATTTAATGTGTGTGACACCACCGCCTGACTACTGAGGCTAACTAGTGGCTAGCTCCACACTCTGATCCTCAGACAAGTTTTGTATGTTATAACACAAACAAAATCTCACTGGATTACCTCTTTTTGTCAGAAATTAAAAAAAAAGTTTATAACTAATAAAAAAACTATATACAATAAGTACAATAACTATATACAATACAAACAGGCAATAAATAAATCAATAATGTCTTGCCCATAAACATTTGACAAATTCAGAGAAAATACCCCATTATCTATCCTAATTAGGTGAGTACAAAAGGTAGTACCTAAGTCATTTTCTATTCTAACTTGCATTACCAAAACTATCTCTTAATGTCTCTGAACCCTATATGTACTTTACAACTCTTTAGTAAATTTCTTTTGTGAATCTGGTGAGAAAGAAAACAATAACTATAACTATCTAGTCCTCATCTGTCTCAGAGACATGTGAGGGAAAGAATATTAACTGTGTAAGCAGGAAATGCAAGTTTTGTTAACTCTATCCTTCCTCCAATAAGGAGAAATGTATCCTAATTATTTTCTTAGTTATACCCTTGTTAAAATCTATCACAGTATTAACAACTTCACTTTCATATGTTACAAGTGCCACCTCTACATATAGCAGGTATGAATAGTATCAGCAAAAAGTTGTCTTGTGTTGTGGACATTTGTCATGTCTTAAGTTTTCCTTTGTCTGCGTGGATAGACATACATCTGAGACACTCTACATGCTGCCCTTTGTACATTGCTGATTTTGTGATCAAGAAAAATAGAAGCTCCTTTCTTTTCCTTGTATTACTTTTCAATGTGTCATACCATGTACATACCACATGCATACATATGAGAATCACTAATTACAATAAATGTATCTGAGGGATAAGCAAATAAATTATTATAGAAGGAGGATGTGTAGTGAAATTTCAATTGTATTTTAATAAATAATGGTTGCCTGGAGATCAAAAAGTAAAACAATCAGTCTTACAGACCAGGCAGTGGTTATGCACACCTTTAATCAAGTAGCCTCACTAATTGCCATAGAAACTGGGAAGTGCATGTCTTTAATTATAGTTATGAATTCCTTTAATCCCAGCCCCAGAGAAAAATTATAAAATGGGAGGAGACAGCTCTGACATAGTCTTATTCTGAGATTCATGGAGGCAGTATCACCAGTTTGGACTGAGGTCGAGGGAAAAGCCAGTGGCTGGCTGTTTTGCTTTTCATATCTTTAGATTGAACCCCAGTTTCTCTCTCTGAGCTTTTCTTAATCATGCTTCAAGGAGGTGAAATTTTAATAGAAGTTTGGCTGAGTGATGGTTTATATGACAAAGCACTATTGCGTAAATGTATGAAAATTCAAGAATAAATCAAATAAAAATTACAAAATAATAAAAGGTCCCATGTCAATTTTTGATTGACTGTACTTCAAAACTGTGATCCCCATGATGTGTCTGTAGGAGCTGATGATATTTAAGGATGTATATGACTGAGTATGTAAGGATGATCACATTCAGACTTCTCTGTGGCTACTGTCCAATCTCTGTCAAAAATTCCATTATCGTTAGTGGAAGCAGATAGTTCTTGTGACTTCGTGTTTTGTAGGAACAATTATAAGAACTTAGCAATATAAACATCAGCATCCATTTGAGTATATTCTTACATATATCAGCATCCATTTGAGTATAGCTTAACTTTCTTATAAAAGAAGAGTGTAAGTATCCTTGACTTTATACTTAATGGAAAAGTTTATCCCATAGAAATATAGACAGGCCCCTTACCTTGCTTCATCTCAAATACTGGAGTGTCCAGAGAGGGAACTGTAAACAAATGTATTTGCCACACATTAGAAACAATGTGTACCTGAGAAGAGAAATGGATTAGAACATACAGTATGTGTGATTCTTGGATGAAAGCAGAATGGAAAGGAAGAGGAAGTTACACTTATAGTTCCCTGTTCTCAGACTGTCAACTGTTACTAGGGAAGCTTTTCACCAAGACCCCATCCCAAATCCTGAATACAGATCCAATTAAAACTGAGAGCAAATGAGTAACATGTTCTATACAGTAGAGTCTTGCTTCACATACAAACCACTCTTAAGAGAGGATTCAATGCTCAGCAGTAGGTGGCACAAATACAGGGCCCTAAGTGGCATTTTTGGAGGTTCTTTGTCTCATAATTCTTGTCAGCAATTTTTTATCCTCATATGTCCTTTGCCTATATGTAATGGTTTACAATTTGGGGTGTTGTAAGGAGCCACCTGTTTGTTTCCCAGCTGCCCAGCCCCAAAATAATCACACAGAAACTCTTCTTGAAATCACTGCTTGGCCCAGTAGCCGAGCTTCTTATTGGCTAACTCTTACATCTTAATTTAACCCATCTCCATTAATCTGCACATCACCACAAGGTCGTGGTCTAATAGTAAAGTTTAAGTGTGTCCATCTCCAGCAGCAGCTTCATGGCTTCTATCTAACTCAGCCTCCTTTCTCCAATCATTCAGTTTATTTTTCTCCACCTAGCTCTGTCCTACCCTATCAGGTCAAGCCTGGTTCTTTAACCAATGGTATTCATAGCATACAATGTGAATCACCTCCCCTTTTCTATTTAAATAAAAAAGAAGGTTTTAATTTTAACATAGTAAAATTAAATGTAACAAAACCGTTATCGAGCAAGAATTACATTTAAATTTTTTATATCTATTTTATGTTTTATAATTACTAAGGAAATCTATAATTATAAATATAACTTGAATTCTTAAACTTCATCAAAGACTCCAGATGAATATAATATTTACTAAGTAAACAGGAAGTACATTATAAGCAATTTCAAAATCTCTAGAATTGATAGAGACATCTTGCTGCCTAGACAGTCTCCCAAGGTTCTTCTGTACTGCTTGGGCATACATCTTCAGCCTACAGGCCCTTAGTATCCAGCAAAATTTCCACAAAGCAAGAAATTTCAAAGACAGTTCCACCTATATTGGCAGTTTGTTAGTCACATTTTTCTGTGTCCTGCAGAATGTCTAGCAGACTCTTTCATAAAAAGGGAACCATGAAGGACGGTCTCACCTTTAGGTAATTTCAGCAGTCATTTCTTTCTGGTTCGTGTATATCCAGTTCATCTAAAAGTCCAGGAAGAGCAGTTTCTTGAGCAAATGGCTAGCAAACTCCATAAGTAGTCACTTCAATGTCCATCTTCCTTTTGATGTAATTCATACTGCCAGGAGTAGATGTGTCTCACTGTCATTAAAAGTCCTAAGTTCTTAAAAAAATTAAATGCCATATACTCTAGTCTTTCAAAGGTTTGAAGAATGTCTAACTGAATTAAATCTCTATATATCTAGAAATCCTAGGTAACATGACTACAAGCTTGACTATTATAGATGATTATCTATAACCTGAATTTATTAATTATGTTTTATATTTTTAAATATGTTGCACAAACACAATACCTTAAACAAGAGCAGAAATATATATATATATTTCTTATTAAATTATAATATATATTAGCTTATTAAAATGCTAAACCCTACTTATGAACTTATACGGTGCCATTACTGGGGAAATAGGGCACTGCCTGATTTCCCTGCCCAGTCCAACATGGTGGAGGAGGTCCATTGACTGCCTCTGAGCTGCACACACCCCAGTTCCAAGTATTCAGCAGATCTATGTTGTGCCATTAAGCAGGTTGTAGTACTCTGCTCACAAAACCCATCAAATACTCCATAGCCAGACCTTGTTAGAGTTTGTACTTGCATCATGGCCCAAAAGTCCACCATTTCTAAATGATATGGCTTTTCTTCTGCTATCACTGAATCAGGAAGTCCTCTCTTAAAGGGTCTGCAGCACTATGCCAGTAAAATACTAGGTACCAAGAAACCATACCTAACTTTATTCTTTTGTGTCTAAATTACTTTTTAAATTTTCCCAGGTTTTACATAAATGCAGTCAAACAGGTTGTCATACCAATTTGTGGTAAGAAGCTGCCTGTTTGTTTCCCAGCTTTTCAGCCCAAAAATAATCACACAGAAACTTTATTATTTAAATCACTGCTTGGCCCATAGCATTATTTTCTTATTGGCTAACATTTCCATCTTAATTTAACCCACTGACATTAATCTGTGCATCACCATGAGGTCGTGGTCTAACAGCAAGGTTTCAGTGAGTTTGTCTCTGGCAGCAGCTCCATGGCTTCTGCCTAACTCAGCTCCCTTTCTCCCAGCATTCAGCTTATTGTTCCCCACCTAGATCTGTTCTACCTTATCAGGCCAAGCCAGGTTCTTTATTAACCAATGGTATTCGCAGCATACTGAGCAGAATCCCACATCATTTGTGGTTGTGTGGCATATATGTTTGCGTGAACATATGTGTCTTTGCATCTGTGTACTTCTCCTTTTCTTTGAAATTCTTATATTTGTTTCTTTTGAGCGATCTGGATGTTTTTATTTTTATTACTATTGATATTATTATTATTGATATTTTACTATTATTATCATTGCTATTATTATTAAATGCCTGGGTATATTCAATTGAGAGAAAGAAAGAAAGACAGAGAGAGAGAGAGAGAGAGAGAGAGAGAGAGAGAGAGAGAGAGAGAAAGAGAGAGAGAGAGAGAGAAACAGACAGATAAACAGACAGACAGAGTATAGATTTGGACAAGTGGGAATGTGAGAAAGGAGTAGGAGGACAGGAAACAGAAAACCATAGTAATTATATATTGTGTGGAACAACAAACTATCTTCAATGAAAAGACTGCATGCAAATAAAACATATTGTCAACAAATGTTTCAGCTATGAGCTCTCAAAGTTTCAGTTTGCCAAATAAGAAATGTACTTGAAGAAAATTATTCACACAGTAGGTCCATGAAGGGAGTGTAAGGAGCAGCAGGTCTCCTGTCATGGTTAGATACCAAAGGCTGAGATGAATGACATGCATTGCAGATAAAGCCAAAATCCAAAGCTGAATGAGAATGGTGCATCTTAAAGGGGACACAGCGGCTTAGGAAGCAGGAACACACTTCCTGCAGAGGAAAAAGGAGCAGGTGACTCAGGCTGCATGTGAGAAATTTTAGCAAGTACCTGCCTATGCTGGATTTCAAAGGACTCTCTCTTCTGGAAGGTTTCAGGAGCAATCCTCCTTCACTGACTAGTAGGTTATAGTCAGGTCCTGGCTAGAACCAGGAACCAGCTGAGAGCTGGTCTCCAGCCAGGAGCCTGACTGACAAAAACCCTTTGTGTAAAGACAAATATTATCTCTGGTTGCCTCTGATTGGCTGAGTGTGTGCAATCATCTAGAGAATAGATTTGGACCAATCAAGAGACAGATCTCAAAGCTAGCAATGGAAATCAAGGACCTGCTGTAACTATGGAGATTTCATCTGAGCTGCTATTGCATGTCTCTCTCCCCCTCCCTCTATGTTACCACAGAAACAAGGAACCTGAAACTAGAAAGACAGAAAAATGTAACTTAACATGAAATCTGGCTCCAAGTGACAACAAAGGAAAACAATCAGTGTTTCCTGGAGCGTGAGTATGTACCTGGTTCCTTGGGAATAGATCCTGGCTTCCTATAAGAAGGCCAGCATTTCTATATGAGCCTTTCGCAATGTGATTCTGGGCAGCCAAGTGAAGGTTGCTGCTGAATATTTGCTATCTTTCTACGTCAGTTTTCATAACTTCTATGAATATACACATGAGCCATAACACGGAATTGGGACAATTAGATTGACCTACAAAAGATGATTAAAGAAAAAAATGGGAGTTCTACCCCTGGTCAAGTAATATACCCTATGAGCATGGAAGGTCTTGAATTTTCAATGGTCAAGAAATAATTTAAGATGAATTACAAAAAAAAAAACTTTAAAAATTTTTTGCATGTTTGTGTGTGTTTACGTATGTGTGTGTCTAGGTGTGTGTGTGTCCACATGCAATTATGATGTGATGAATGAGCTCAGAGTGCAGAAAGGAAACATACAGAAGTGAACTCAACTGTTTTCTCTGATACCTTCATTTCTTTAGAATGTCTTATTCAATAGAAGTATATTATTATTTTGTGTTTCTGAATCCCACCATCCATAACATAATTTTAAATCCTTCCCTACATCTAACATCACTATTGTGTCATAACTTAAAGAACTCTATTTTCTTCGTGTGTATGTATTTATGTGCATCTGTTTCTGTGTTTGTCTGTGAGTGCTTATACTTATGTGTGTGCATGCATTTGTGTATGCTAGTGTGTGACTGCTTTCTTATTCTTATTTTTGTGATTATAATTTAATTACAACATATAATCCTTCCCAACTTCAATCCCTGAGCACTACACAGAGACTTCCCTTGTTCTCCTCTTACTACCACTGGGGATGCTAATGAGCCTGGAAGTCAGGTGTCTCTCAGGCTGTCATTTGTTCACTCTTCATATCCACCTTTCTCTCTCTCACTCCCCTTTCTTTTGCTCAGTCTCCAAATGTAGGCCTTCTCCATGCTAATAGACCATGCATCTAACACTTCCAAAAATTCTGGGACATGGTAACTCATGGGAACTAATTTGGATACAGCCTGCTTATGTCTTGAAGAACCTCGAGTCTCATCTTAGAACTTGGACTGATAATTGCACTGGGAAGTTTCCATGAGCTCTGTGGTCTTCAAACTCCTGAAACGTGCAGACACCCCTACTATCTACCAAACACATTTTGGATATAAAATAACTCTGTGATAGGATAGTTTTTTGACCCCTGGTTTTACCTTGATTCTGTAACTATCATGTATTCTGTTACACATTTTGACCTTTCCAGAAGATAATTTAAAAGAAAAAATAAAATCCTTCTGATACGTTTCCAGATCTCAGCCTCAATCTATTCTACCATACAATGAACAATATCCACGGCTGATCTGAATTTGAGACTTTCTATTTCAATATTTAAACGGATGTAAACTATTTCATATGATGGAATGGGAAAGATTCTTCCCCTTTGTAATTAACAACTCTTCTTAATGCTTGCCATCCCTCACTATTCCCTCACTATTAATAGAAATGGGTTAAGCAAGTGATGAGAGTTAGCCAATAAGAGGCTGAAACTAATGGGCAAGTCAGTATTTAAATGAATACAATTTGTGTGTTGTTATTTCGGGTGTAAAGCTAGCCATGCAGGAGCCAGGCAGGACAAAAAGCAGGCCTGCTCGCCTCATCACTACATTCTCCTAACCCAAGAAATTGATCGTTGAGCTACCATCAATCTTCTGGTGATCCTAGATGGTGATACAGGCCAAACCACAGTCTTTATACTCACTCAATCAGCAAATATAACACTATGATTAAATTATGGAAGATTAAAGAACATAAAATAAAATACAAATTGTCACACTCAAATCCAACTCTGTGAAAGGCATTCTTATCATTCTGACCACCATTCCCCCACATTGTCAATCACTGTATATATCTTATGGATTGGTACTGAAATTGTTTTTCTGAAATCCACAGTAGCCTCTAGCACTTGACCTTCAATAGTATAACAGTCCCATCATAGGTTGTTATAGTGATAGGGCCGTTCAAAGGGGCTGATATGAGAAGTTTATACAAAAACATGTACGTGTATATAAGGGTGATATCACAATATCTTTGTGATTTTAGACAAAAAAATGAAAACCACTCAGGGAATCTATCATTAATGGAAAAGTTGTGACACAGAGCCACAGTTTCCCTATGAACAACTATAGCTGTTTCCACTCAAATTTCTGCCCTTGCTAAATTTGATCTCAGAGCATATTTTGCATCAATTTTTTCAGTACTTCAAGAAACTTCAAGATTATTTTGTAGTCAGCCTCCATTTTAGAGGTTAATCACAATTAAATTAAAACAAGATTTTTTCTTCTCCCAGATATCCTATCATTACCTGCCTATACTCAGAGACTCATAATGCACAGAGACTATATCTGACTTATGGGAAAGCTTCGTTAACCAATTATCTTCAAGAGGTGGGACAAAGCTAGGGTGTGGCTTACTGGGACCCAGAGAAAAATAGGTGCATGGCCCAGGTGCACTCTCTGTGGTTCCCACGCAGCACAGCTGAGTTTAAATTTCTCAGTTTTGTTTTTTTTGTATTTTTTCCTTGTAATAAATAAAAATATAATTGCTTTATCTTTTAGCTGCCCTAATTATTTCCTGAATCGAGCAAATTTCTACAGGTGGCACCCTGACCAGCCATCGAATAATAACACAGACACTACATTATTTAAATCACTGCTAGGCCCATTAATTTTAGCTTATTATTGACAAACTCTTTTATCTTAATTTAACACATCTCCATTAATCTTTGCATTACCATGAGGTCATGACATGCTGGCAAATTTTCAGTGTGTCTGTTTCCAGTGGGAGCTCCATGGGTTCTCTCTAAACTAGCCTCCTTTCTCCCAGCTAGTTTTCCCCACCTAACTCTATTCTACCTTAAAAGTCAAAGCCAGTTTCTTTATTAACCAATGATATTACTGCATACAAAGGGGACTCACACACCGTTTGTGTTTTTGTGGCATTTATGTTTGCATAAACATATGTGCCTTTGCATGTATGTTCTGCTTTTCTTTGGCTATATTTCTTATATTGGTTACCTTTGTTCTATTCTGATGTTTTTAATTTCTATTATTATTGATATTATTATTGATATTTAACTATTAGTATCATTACTATTTTTATATTCCAGGGTATATTCAATTGAGAGAAAAAGATACAGAGAGAGAGACAGAGAGTAGATTTGGGCAGATGAGAATGTGGGAAATACCTTAAAGGGCATAGAGGATAGGAAACAATAGTCATTATATATTACATGGAACAAAAACTATCTTCAATGAAAACACCACATGCAAATAAGACATAGTGTCAACAAATGTTTCAGCTAAGAGCTCTCAGAGTTTCAGGTTGACGTATAAAAGATGGACCTAAAGAAAATTATTCACACAGTAGTTCCATGAAGGTAGTATAAGGAGCAGCAGTTCTCCTATCTTGGTTAAATACCGAAGGCTGAGACAAATCACATGCATTGCAGATAAAGACAAAATAAAAAGCTGAATGAGAATGATGTATCTTAAATGGGATGCAGCCGCTTAGGAAGCAGGAACACATTTCCTGCACAGGAAAAAGGAGCAGGTTACTCGGTCAGCACGTGGGAAATCGTAGAAAGTACCTGGCTATGCTGGATGTCAATTGCCTCTGTCTCCTGGCAGGTTTCAGGAGCAATCCTCCTTCACTGACTAGTAGGTTATAGTCAGGTCCTGGCTAGAACCAGGAACCAGCTGTGAGCTGGACTCCAGCCAGGAGCCTGACTGAAAAAACCCCTTTGTGAAGGGACTGATATTATCATCTAGAGAATGGATTTGGGCCAATCACAAGACAGATCTCAAAGCTACCAATGGAAATCAAGGGGCTGCTGTAACTATGGAAATTTCCATCTGAGCTGCTATCTCATGTAACTCTCCCCCTCCCTGTTGTTACCACAGAAACAGGGAAACTGAAACTAGAAAGACAGAAACAATGTAACTTAACATAAAATCTGTCTCCAATTGATAACAAAGGAAAACAATCAAAGGTGCCTGGATCGTGAGCATGTACCTGGCTCCTTGGGAATAGATCCTGGCTTCCTATAAGAAAGCCTGCATTTCTGCCTGAGCCCTTCTGAATGTGACTCTGGAGCAGCTTGCTGCTGAATATTTGCTATCTGCCTATTTCGATTTTCATCACTGCTATGAATGTACACAGGAGCCATCACATGGAATTTGAACTATCAGAGTGACCTAGAAATGATTATTAGATTAAAGAAAGAAATGGTGAGCTCAACCTCTGGTCAAGTAATGTACCCTCTGAGCATGAAGTGTCATAATGGTCAGGAAATAATTCAAGATGTATTATGAAAAAAATCTTTCAAAATATCTCCGTGTGTGTGTGTGTGTGTGTGTGTGTGTGTGTGTGTGTGTCCACATGCAGTTATGAAGTGAGGAATGAGCACAAGTGTGCATAAAGGAAACATACAGAAACAAACTCAACTGTTTTCTCTGCTGCCCTAATTTCTTTAGGATGTCTTATCCAATGTATATGAACATATTACATGTCTCTAAAACTCACCATTCATAACATAATCTAAAATTCTCTTCAACCTTTAACATCATTAATGTGTCATAGATTGAAGAATTATTTTTTTTCTTTGTGTGTGTGTATGTGTTGTGTGTGTATGTGTGAGTGCTTATGCTTATGTGTGTGTCTGTGTGCATTTGTGTAAGCAAGTGTGTGGTTGCTTTTTTATTTTTAATTTTGTGATTATAATTTAATTACAATATACATTTCATCCCATCTTCAAACCCTCCCATATACCACTTCACACTTTCCTTCAAATTCATAACATATATATGTTATTAAATATAAACTGATTAGTAAGTCTAATGCTAACTGTATTTATGTTTTCAAAGCTGACTTTTTGGTAAGAGACAAATAATTTGTGTGCTCTTTCCTGCAAAAGGCCACATCTTCTATTTCCAGCTTTTCTCAATTTCCAATAGTTGTTTATGTCCAGTTGAGACCTAATGATCTTTTCTTTGTCCTGTTTAGCATGTTCATTGCTGTCGTCCCTATTTATTTCATTTTTGTATAGTCTTATCTTGGACAGTTTATAGGTGAAGCTTCTGATATTACTGGGACACACAATATCATAGTATTCTCCCTGATCTTCTGGCTCTTCACAAATTTTCTGCCCACTTCACTGCATTGTACCATGAGCACTAGATGTGAAAATGTTTTGTAGATGCATCCATTATGATTGTGCAAGCTTCTGAAGGAGGAAAGCAATCTCTTGTTCTAAATCACTACGTACTACATCAATGAACAGCATGGCACAATAACCTTTTATGTGCAGTATTAACACATGTTTCTGCGTGGTATCCAATGCACCTCTATCTGTGCTTATGACCTGTTCAACAACAGAGAAACAATGCTTGCTATTAGAAACCCACTTTATTATTCAGTGGTGGTGAACTTATTGATAAGTGAAGAAAATTGACATCCACAAATTATTAATGCAAATTAACAACTTCTAAAACTTTATCTTCATACACTGAGATAAATGGAGGCTTCTCTCAACATGAAGAAATTCTTCATTGTAACAAAGATATCACTTCAGAGACCAATAAACACTCAAAATATAGTTATGGAGACCAGGCTCCCTCATTTCTTCATAGAAACTGAGTTAATTTAGGGCTTCCTGTGTCTTCATGGATGTGTGGAACTCCCCTGAAAGCTGGACATTTTCGAGATCAAACATTACTGTAGAAAATAAATTTGTCCTTCAACAGCAGTTCATCAAATGCCAGTGACTACTAAAATAGGAGTTAGAATTCATTACTTTCTGTAACAGCCATCCTGAAATTTTGCCTAACTTGACCTGGTACAAATCGTGTATATGCAGTTTTAACTGCTTGGAGTTCATGTGTGCAACTTTGCAATTATATTTAAAAAATACTATTTTGATTCAAATAGCTCCTATGTCGGGTTCACTTGAGACAGTTACATTCACTAAAATTCACCAAAATAACCTAGTTTGGAAATACTGCAAAACTCTGAGATCTGTCACTGTCATTCATTCCCTGGGATCACATGCCCAGAGCACTATTTCTGGATTTTTACCTGTGTGTTCCAGAAATAAGCTCAGATGTTCATAATTTCAAAGTATGAATGCTACTGACCCAGGAATATGTTACATTAAAAAGAGAAATCCATTGAAAACAATTCAAGGATCTCAAGGATATTCACTCTATGTAATCAATAATGCAAATTTCTGAGCCAATGCACGATATTTAATAAGATGACTTTAAAAATAACCATGGTAAAGCACTTGGGACACCAAGTGTCATCTGTTCTGAACAAGTCTCACATGATATCAAGATTTCAAAACCAAGAAGATGTTCAATCAAATGATAATCAGTGTTCAACATAGAATCAAGCTATCATCACTGATTATTTCTTCCATATATCACTATGGACAGGAAGCACGAACTGTTACACAGCGAATTCCTTCATTTCAACACCAATGATTGTGTTGGTGAACCTGACTCCTTCTGCTCTACTCTACCCATGTTAAAAGTCCAGTAACATAATGTACTCTAGTGCTACAGTACTAGGTAGGTTGACTTTCTGGAATATCACAGTGGCTGTTTCCTTCCCTGATCTTAGTGCCAAATACTACCTGCCATTCATGAGACCTGAATACTGGTCGAAGTCCTTACTATGCAAATCATCCCAACATAAAACATTCCTATTCAAAGAAGAAAATAAAACATGGATTAGTCTAGAGGCATAATTTTCACGGACATGGGCTAGAGTTGATTGTCTTCACCTGTAGTAACTTATGATAGACGCCTTCTGTGAAATTGTAATACGTAGAACCACAATTTCCCCACACCCTACTGTTCCCATCCCCTCCCATACACCTTCCTTCTAGCCTTCCCCAAATAATCCCACTATATCTCCTTTCAGAACAGGGCAGGATTCCCATGAGAGTCAACAAAGCATGAGATAACGAATTGAGGCAGGACCAAGCATCGAGGTTGGGCAAGGAAAACAAGCTTGGGTATAGGGCTTACCAAAACCAGCTAAAGCACCAGGGACAGGTCTTGATGCTCTAAACATGCCAAGTTATACAACTTCCACACACATGCAGAGAGCCTAGGTTAGTGACATGTGGGTTCCCTGGCCATCAACCCAGAGATCATGACCTCACATGAGCTCAGGCCCACTGTCTCTGTGGGTTCCCTTGTCTTGACCTTGACCCCTGACTCATACATTCTTTCCTCTCTCTCTTTAACAGGGGCCTGGATAGTGGCAGGGTGCTTGCATGTGGATTTCTGCATCTAATTCCATTTTTTACCTGATGAATGCTCTCTGATGACAATTAGGATAGTCAGTAATCTTATTAGAAGAGACCAGCATAGGTACCATCTCCATTATTGCTAGAGGTCTTAGCTGGGATCCTTCTTATGGATTCCTTGGGTGTTTCATTGGCATCAGCTTTCTACTTTACCCCCAAATGCTCCCCATTAAAGATATATTTTTCATTATTCTTTCCATTTATCCTACTCCAAACCAACTCAACCTGAATCCTTATATTCCCATACCTCCATCCCCACATTCCCCAGGTTACTCAGGTGAACTCTTCTTTTTCACCTTCCCAGAGAAGGCCCATGTATCTCTCCTTGGGCCCTTACTGTTATTTCACCTTTCTGTGTCTGTGGATTGTGGCTTCATTATCCTTTACTTTACACCTAACATCCATTTATGAGTGAGTACATACAATGAGGTAGGAAGTAACCTTGAATGCTTTGGCAAAGGAGACAATGTCCTGAATACGACAAGAGTAGCACAGACACTGAGATGATCAATTAATAGGTTGGACATCCTGAACCTGAACATCTTCTGTAAGGCAAAGGACACTGTCAGTAAGTCAAAACAGCAGAATATACAATGTGATGTGATTTTCACTAACCCAACATCTGACAGAGGGCTGTTCAAAATATACAAAAAAAATTCAAGAAACCTGACATCAAAACACCAAATAATCCAGTTATATATGAGGTACAGGTTAAAACAGCTAATTCTCAACAGAAGAATCTCAAATGGCCAAAATATACTTACAGAATTGTTCAACCTCATTAATCAGATTGGAAATGCGCATGAAGCAACTCTGAGATACCTTATTGCATATGTCAGAATGGCTAAGATAAAAAACACTAATAACAGCCTATGTTGGAGAGTATACTTAGTAAATGGAACACTTCTCCACTGCTGGTGTGAGTAATAATTGTACAGTCACTTTGGAAATTGGTATGGAGGTTCCTCAGAAAATTGGGAATTAATCCACTTCAAGATCCAGCGATAAAAATTTTGGGCATATAACCAAAGAATTCTCATAAGACAAGGACACTTGCTGAACTATGTTCATAGAAGCATTATTCATAATATCCAGAAGTTGGAAACAACTTTGATGCCCCTCAGTCAAAGAGTGGATAAAGAAAATGTGATGCATTTACATAATGAAGTATTCATCAGCAGTAAAAAGACATCATGAAATTTGTAAGCAAATGAATGGGACTAGAAAAAAAATCATCTTGTGTGAGGTAACCCAGTCCCAGAAAGACAAACATGGGTATGGAATCACTCATAAATGGATATAAGCTCTAGTCGGATTAAAATCCATACAAAAGTTTGTGGAAAAGTGTTTGCTCGTTTGAATACTTTTCATTAAGAACCCGAAGATACCATACAATTTGCCCTTCAATATATCACACTTGAGCTTCCTCTGCTAATCCTGCTCCTGCCCTCATCCAGGATGCAATTTCATTGTATACACAATCTTTGTAGGATGGTATAAATACTTACATCTTCCAAGGATTTTCTAACTTTACAAAGATATGGACACACCATATAATCAGCAAACCTACTAAACTTCTATACTAACCTCAGGATTCTTGGTAAGTTCCATGCCTTCCTGAAGTCAGTAGTGAACACTATGCTATCTCAGTAAACTTGATAGCAATCATTTCTTTCCTCGTATTTAATTTTCTCAGTAGTTCTCTGCAACTTATTCTATCCTCCAGTCTTTAATATCCATCAGGACTTGTACAGTGTTGAAGTATTATTTCTCATGGCTCATATGAGATAGTCATCAAGGACTGATTAGCCTTCTACTGCCTCAGTTCATGTACCCTCTATATAAAGGGGGTTATGTGGCCATGGTGCTCAGATTATTTGCCCCCCACAGCTTACAAAATTATTTGTTTTTAATGGTTCTGTCCCACATCCAGCAAAATCACATAGCAGGCTGTTTGAGATTAGCTCTTTGCTTGTTGAAACTTTTCTGTAATTCCAGCAATTTGGGTACTGAATTGTCTTTGATGAACATTTTCTCATATACCTAAATGCAATAAAGATTAATGTCTGCTTTCCTGGTCATGGATTTTCTATTTATCTTTATCAAAAGCAGGTCTCAAGGTGTATCTTTTGCTTTTTCTATGTTACTTCCTTCCTATTGCTACAAGACATCAATGAGTTATAGGAATAGGGTGGTAGATGGTTCTCTGTATTTCTGATCTAATTTGATCCATCTTAAACCTTATCCCCCATAGATATAATAAACACTAGCAGACACTTCCTTTTATTTCATCCAATACACCTACTGTATTGAAAACTAATAGCAAATTGTCAGCTTCCCAGACCTTACCTGATGCAGTTCCTACATTATACAAGCATTATTAGTCAGAGCTGACACTCACCAAGAGACTCATCTCTCATTATGCACAGCAAGATCCATGTTGTTTCCAAAGCCACTCACAGATACTTCTGGACCCTAATGTGCATTTCCCAGGCAGAAACCAGCCACACACCTCTTAATCGTGCCTGCCCCTCCATACAAAAGACAACTGTGCTGTGATTTCACTAATGTACAATCATTGTCTCAGTGGCCTCACCTTAGCAATGCACCTTCCCATATTATATTACCAACATCTCTACTACAACCCTTCTACTCCCTTACAAGGTGAAAAAAAAACATATAAAATACTGTCTGTAATCTCCACTAACGTATGCACAATATTTTCAGTTATTTTTCTCCTTTGCCATAATCAATAATAACATAATTGTTCTAGCCATTCTCGCTGGTAGTTTTGTTGTGTCCTCCAAACTACTTCATGTGCTGGTAATATCCCTTCCAATAGAGTGAAGGAGGAAAGTAGATGAGACCAGGCCCAGGGCTCAGTCATCCTCACCAAAATCAGGTCTATTAGGTGTGCACGACAAGAAGGGCATAGCAGATTTCTGCATGGCTCTCAGAGGCCGTGAGAAGCTCTGCCATGCTGGGAAGGGTAGGGCAAGCAGGCACTGCCATATTTCCCTAGCAATGGTGAAGCTTACATTTTTAAGAAGCACTTCACATCTTAAAAAGGGCTCCTGGACAGTAAAGAATTACATATACACTATATAACAGATTCAGACATAAATGACCTCTAAATGGGTCACAGTGTTGGATTAATGTATGTAGGCTTGGAAAAGAAGAAAAAGAATATAGACAGTTATAAAAAGAAGTAAATGGTTTTAAAAATGTAGTCTTTAAAGAGACAGAATACAGACAGTCATAGATTAAAAGAGTAAAGATAATAAAATAAATATTAAAATGTAATAGAGTAAAAAAAAGGCCATGTAAAGATGTAGCATTCACAGAGAGTCTGGATTATGTATACTATTATGTTTTCTTTGAATTTTTGACTATGTTTTAAGAATTAAGACATTTCATGATATTAAGACACATCTGAACCTGGAAGCACTAAGCTACTTTAAGAGGAAGACGGTGTCAAAGAGGATTCTTATGGAGTTTATTAGCCATCTAGGGAAGAAACTGCTCTTTCCTGGACTGCTAGATGCTATGCTATGTGAACTGGACATATAGAATGCACATAGAAATGATTGCTGAACTTGCGTAAAGGTAAGACTATCCTTCAGGGTTCCTGTATCATAAAAATTTCTGCAAGACATTCTACAGGGCACAGAAAAAATTTACTGGCAAACTACCAATATAGGCAGAAATGTCTTTGAAATTATGTGCTTCATAGAAAATTCTGCTGGACACTATGGGCCTGTAGGCTGAAGATAAATGCCCCAAAGGCACAGAAAAGCTTTGGGTGACTATTCCAGTCAATTCTAGAGTTTTGAAAGTTGCTTACAATGCACTTCCTGTTTACTTAGATAATATTATATCCCTCTGGAGTCTTTGATGGAGTTGAAGAATAGATTGACAGTTATAGTTATAGATTTACTTAGTTATGATAAAAGATAAATTAGATATAAATACTATACCTAATTACATAAACATAAAAATCAAGGTGATATGGGATTCCCCTCTGTATGCTGTGAATAACATTGGTTACCAAAAGACTGCTGTGAGCCTATAGCAGACCAGGGCTGAAAGAGCTAGGTGGTGAAATTAAAGTAAATGACAGAAGGGCATAATCAGAGAGAAGCCATGTAACCAAGATGGACACAGATGCTGGAACTTGTTCTCAATAAGCTACAGCCTCGTGGCAATGCACAGATTAATAGAAATGAGCTAAATTAAGATGTAAGAGTTAGCCAATAAGAAGATAGAGCTAACGGGCCAAACAGTGACCTAAATAATATGGTTGCTGTGTGATCATTTTGAGGCTGAGTGGCCAGAATGACTAAGTGGCCTTTCTCCAGCAGGCGTGAATAATATGTTTTGCATGTTTTGACACTCCTTTCTAGTGTTTGCGTCTGTGTTTTTCCAGCTCAAATAAGGAATGATCACATTTCTTTGGCAATATTGGTAACTAAATGTGCATGGTCTATATTTTTTCACATACACCAGATTTTCCCATTTGTGTGGAACAAATTCTAAATTGTTAATTGCTTGAATCTGTCAAATTGTTGGTGTCTTCCTGCTCATGCACCTTATTTGTAAGCAGTGGTAAAATGAAGGTGTGATGTTGAAGGGAAAACAGAAAAAGAGGTCTAAGGGAGAGAATTTTGTTCCTGATCCAGAAAATCACTGAGCTAAATTTGGTGTGGTGGATAATCATATAAACTACACTACTTTTCATTTTCAACATATTCAGTTAGCATATCAGGAATAGGATACATACATATGAAATGTGATTCCACAAAAGAAAATCTACTTTAAAAAAAATAATGTGATGTTATTTTAGTTTCTTACAATATCAAGGTGGGAGAGAGAGAGAGAGAGAGAGAGAGAGAGAGAGAGTTTCATAGATATTTAGGTTCTTCTTTTTGAATTCCATTCAATTATGATTATTTTAATAAACCACCATTGCTGACAGTCCTAAAAATCAACAGACTAAATGCTATGATATCCAGAAGTTTTACCAATTTTCCTCTTGCCAACACTTTTCCCATTTTTTCTACTACCAGGATATCTCATGGTACTCAACACCAAATATGGCACTTCATTTTCCACAATAAAACCAAGTACTTTGATTGTGCATGCCCTCACCTGTATTCTTCATCACCCCACAAATAAAAACTTGTCTATTGTTCAAGTTGAGGAGAGTAATGAAGGCTGAGCTAGTCTGTATCTCTTCTAAGTTCATTTTATTGGTGCTCTGTTTTATTTCCTGACTACACAGGAAAACTTCCCTCCTAAATAGAGGCAATTTTGTGAAAAGTTTCAGTTACTTTTCTTACCTTGGAGTCTATTTGATAATAAAATAGTTAAAACTATAAAAAGGAAGACAATTATAAATCCACATCCCCAATGACAATGAGCAGAAACGAATATGACATAATAAACAAAATCAAACCCTCTAGCATGGTGAAAATATGGCATCTGTATGGAAACAAGCAAATATGCAGATCTTTAAAGGACAACACTTCCAGGTGTTAAATATCAACCAGTAGTATTATCCCTTGCCATCTCCACCTCACATTGTCCTGGAAGGTTTCCTCAAAGCAGTATAGAGAGAATAAATACTACACATTTCTTGTTCTTAGATGTCTGGTCCTCAAAGCAAACAAGATTTTTACAGTTTTTGAACGAGGGTCATAACATTGTATAAAGTAAAGCACTCAGTAATCTCAAAATGTACTTAAGTCAAATAACCAGCAAATTCCAAAATTAAAAAAAATATAGACTTCAATCTATTTACTTGAGTAATCAACAATCACAAATGAAAACAGAAAGTAAGTGTGGTTTTACAATACCATAAACTCAGGGAAGGTGTCTCCTCCACTGTCAACTTCTTGGGATGCAGAGAGGAAGTCAGAAGCTGTATGAGAAATAAATAACATAAGTTAAAGGACAAAATAAGGATAAATAGATGTGAGTACTATTAAAGCTATAAACACTTATTTAAGATTATTAATAACATGCATTTATATTTAAATACAGCAATTCATTGAATTTAAAGCCAATAATTTTAAAGCTATTTAGATGCTAAATGTATCTCACACACAGTGAAGATATATTACTTGGTGGTCTATAATCAAACTCATTATACTTCATAAGGAACTGCCATTAGATGGCAAAGATTGAAACAATATTCAGATAGAAGAGTATAGACAGGGAAATAAAATTTTCACTTATATTTCAAAACTTGGGACAAATTAGTTATCATGAAGTCATTTCAATATGGTATATAGTTAAATATAGATTAGTGAAATGGAATCAGGTGCACCAGATGAACATTCAAATACATTTCTGTACATGTTTATGTTTGTGTAATTGTTCTACTGTATGTCCACAGTTATACAGAGACAAGGTCAACATCAGAGCTCCTCCTCCATTCAATTGCAACATAGTTTCATTGAGACAGAGTCTGTAATGTATCCCAGAGCTCACTCACCTGTTATACTAGTAGATCAATTCTGGTATTATAACAGAAGTGTGTGTGTGTGTGTGTGTGTGTGTGTGTGTGTGTGTGTGTGTGTGTAAAATATCACTGAATTTCAAAAACTTTTGATATATGCAGATGACATAGGCATTTTCAAAACCATTGGGACAAGTGGATACAATATGAAATCTGAGTTTCTCATTCAACAACACATAAAGTACATCGAAATTTCTCATGTACCAATACATATCTAGATATTAAAACTTAGGAAAGATGGCTATTCATTATGAATTAACTATTGTCACATTAGTAAAATAATTGGTAATATGGAGGCAGAAATGTGTGAAAAATATTATAATAAACAAAACTATGTAATCTGTAAAATAAATTATATACTCACATGGGCATGGTGACACAAATAGAGGATTTTAATGGAACAATAATTGCCAATTAATTAAGGTGTTGGGAGAAGACCCAGAATAAGAAAAGGCAGTGTGCATATAAGCCCCATGTGTACATCACCGGACCTATGTCTTAAAATACCTCACTCTGCTAGTTCAATTTCCCAGTGTGATGTCTCTTATTTATTATTATAAATAATAATAAAGTGATACCAAATAAAACAGCAACTACCATTTAATAATAGACAAAAATGAAATAAAAAGTCAAAATCTAAAACAGGTCCCGACATACCTAAAGAAAAAGAAGATAGGTCAATCAAGAGAGAGACTCGAGTATTTTAAGACATTACATTGAATAAGTTAGAACAGATCAGAAAATATAAAATATTCCACCACTCTAAATTTAAAAGATAAATATGAGAACTGTATACATTATCTTATGTTTTGCCATTTCTGCAAAGCGGTTCTATTAAAATCGAAGAGGTAAAATTACAAAACAAATAAGTAGAAACTCTAAGAATGTTCAAAATGACAAGAAATCAATATTTTACATTCTCTCAAAATGATCTAATACATATAAATTATGTACATAGATAACAGGAAATTGCACACATTTTGGAAGATAATCTGTCCAGCAGAGGCCATGGCTACCTAACAAGACCATCAGAGCCAGTCAGTAGAAAACACCATTCAAATTGTTGATAAGTGAGCTCAGGAGACTACTAAGATAATTGTCTGTTAGTTGTGACCTTGGTTGCTTCCACAAAGTGGAAGTTAAGTCCCTTTGCTGAAACACTGCATTTTGTTCTGGAACTATAGAAATTTGAACAGGAACTACATAAAACCCTAGGCCTGAGGATTAGCTATCAGAGACCAAATGGTATTAGGAAAGCTGTCAAGGAATAAAAGGATTGACATGTTCAATTTAGTTATGATACCTTTAAATAACAATGACCAGCATAGCAAGATTTCACCAAAGGTGAAATACTGGCTCATATATCTTATCAATAACTAAAATCTACCTAATTGAACTCAAGTCTTCCTTAAAAAGTGGTAAAGCATGTTGAATATTGCAAATCACAAACATGACAGGGTTAGTTAGTCCATTAGGAGACCCTTATCACTACTTTCATAAAATTTTATAATATCTAACAACATTAGCACTTTTTTGTTATATCCACAAAAAAATCTAGAAATAGGAATCTACAAGTTATATTTATACACTAGTTTCTGTGTGTGTATAAATAGACTTGTGTGTGCAATACATAATAAAAATAGTGAATTAGGAGGTAATGAATTCGAGAGTGGGGTGATGACTACACAGTAAAAGTCTGAGAGATAGTGATGTGGAAATTATGAAAATACACAAGATTTTATTAAATTCTTGTATTTTTAAATATAAAATGGGATTAAATAGCACAGTGAGTTAAAAAAAATACAGTTTCAATGGAGAAGTAGAACAGGACAGAAGAATGGTGATGAAAATAACAAAAATTCATATAAATTTGTGAAACTATTTATTAAGAAAAATAAATACAAGAATAAAACATTAGAGAAATCAGGTCATGCACTGAACTTGAATTTTACAAATTTAAATGGAGGTAATACCTAGAATCCTCAAAGGTTTAATACGTCTCCAAAAGTTAGAAAGGAAAAGATACAAGTTGATGCCACTTCTCTGGACATTGTTTTCAGGAAAATTATACAGTAGGTGTTTCTGTATCAAGAAACAAACTATGTCTAATTAAAATGAATTGAATATAATACCTACAGAAATAGTAAGACATATACAAAGAATATGATTTATAAATATATAGCAAACATGCTACTACATGAAAAGATAAAAAATAATGGAATGTTACATGCAAGAAATTAGCAATTGGAAAGGAAAGCAAAAAATAAAATGAGACTTACAGGACCACAAGCTAGGCGTGATGAGTGTGTCTTCAGTGAAACCTCTCAGAAGTTGGGGAGAAGCACTTCCTCCACTCCTGATTCTGAGATAATAATGAGCAAACTTGTGAGACTCTACATCAGGATCATAAAATAAACAAGAATAAATATTGAGAAACTGTAAAACATCTACACTTAAACAAAACATTATTTTCATATGATTAGTAAGATCTACATATAGTTTAGAAAGGTCCAAATTCCTAGACAAGTAGTTTCAATAGTATTGTTATAGCAATATAGAGATTACATACAGTGGGTATATAATACTCCATATATGCCATTCTTCCAATGATCAACATTTTTTGAAAATTTGTATAGAACACAAGAAATCCAGTATTGATGAAACTGTCTTGATAATAAGACCAAGGTCATTCCACTCACACTTCCTGCTTTCAGACATACTGATATATAACATAACACACACACGGTTATAAACACAAACGTATCTGAGATAAATTAAGGGCTCAAAATGTCATGTACTACTAATCATTTAAATCATCTTATAAATTGGCAAAAGAATAAAATGGGATGAATTTGAAAATAAACTTGCACATCACAAAGATCACCTGTTCTCTTTAGCTAGGATAGGATATACACCTACCAGAATAAATCTTACACTAGCCTCATTACAAGATTAGGATGCATAGAGAAATGAGATCTGCCAGAAATCTGCTGTTCCTGTCTGTAGCTGTGTATGCCTGACCAGCTCCATCTATGTTGGCTATAGAAATAGACCAGGAAAAACTCCACCTTATCTACATGGAAGAAGAATTACTCTTCATTCATTCTTCATATTACAGGGATTCCATCATCTTGCAGGTAGAAAATTTTAGAGTTTGCCTCCACATTCTAAATATGCAAAATAACAGAAACAAATGTCAATTAGGCTGCTCTCAATATCTCTTAAACTGTCATTTTCAGTTGCTGTGACACAGGAAATCTTGTACAAAAGACATGATCTTTACCCTATCTTTCAATATTTCCTCAAATACCCAGCAAATTCCAAAATAAAAACAGATAAAATACAATCTAATTGTTTACATGAGTAATCAACAATCCAAAATGAAATCAGGAAGTAAGTCATTCTACAATACAATAACTCACCGAAGGTGTTTCCTTCAGTGTCAACTTCTTGAGATACAAAGAGGAAGCATGGCTTGAATCAGAACCTTACTGAACGGCACAGTCAGAAGTTCCACAAGAAATGAATGATGGAAGTTAAATAACAAAATATGGAAAAATAGATTCTTTTAAATCTATAAACATGTATGTAAGATTGTTAATAACATGCATTTATATTTTAAATATAGCAATTAATTGATTTTAGAATCCAATAATTTTCAAAGCTATTTAGATACTAAAAGTACCCCAGCCACAGTGATGAAGATATGGTCTATGGCCAAACTCATTATAGTTCATAAGGAATTGCCATAAAATAGCTAACACTGACACAATATTCAGTTAGAAGAGCAAACAAAGAGAACTAAAATTTTCACTCATGTTTTAAAGCTTAGGACAAATTTGTTATAATTAAGTCACTAGGATAAGGTATATAGTTAAATATAGACTAGTGAAATGAAATTAGGTGCTCCAAATGAACACTTAAATACATTTGTGTATATGTTTATATATGTTTAAGGGTTCTGCTATATGTGTAAAATTGTAGAGATACAAGGTCAACAATGGAGATCCTCCTCCTTCCAATTTCAGCTTACTTTCATTAACACAGATTTTCTCAGGGATCCTAGGGACTACTCGCCCTTTAGACTGGTTGACCAATTCTGATATTATAATGGGAGTGTGTGTGTGTGTGTCTAAAATATCATTGAATTTCAAAATCTTCTGATATTTGGAATGGCACAAGTTGATACAATATGAAAACTGAGATCCTCACTCAACAACACATAAAGTACACTTAAATTTCCCATATACCAATACAGATCTAGATATTAAACTTAGTGAAGATAGCAATTATTAAATATTAATTATTGTAGCATTAATAAAATAAATGGTAATGTAGGGGCAGAAATGACTGAAAAAATATTACAATTAGCAGAAATATGTATTTAGTGAAATGAATTATATACTCAGAAAGGACTGGTGACACAAATATAGGGCTTTGCTGGAACAATAATTGGCAATGTGTTAATGTGTTGGCAGAAGACCCAGAACCAGAAAAGGGAGTGGCATATAAACCCCGTGTCTATATCACCACCTGTCTCCTAAAACCCTTCACTCTACTAGCTCAGCTTTACAGTATGATGCCTCCTATGTATAATAAGTAAAAATAAATTGATAACAAGTAGGACAGCAAGTACCAAATAATAAGAGACAAAAGTGAAATAAAAAGTCAGAATTTAAAACAGCTGCTGACATATCTAAATAAAAAAGACAGGTCAATCAAGAGACTTAAGTATTTTCAAACACCACATGGGATAAGTCATCAGAAAGCATGAAATATTCTACCACTCTAAATTAAAAAAAATAAATATGAGAACTATATACATAATATGATGATTTGCCATTTCTGACAAGCAGCTCTATTAGGATTAAACAGGTAAATTTACAAAATAAATAAGAAGAAACTCTAAGGATGGTCAAAATGACAAGAAATCAGTATTTTACACGGTCTCAAAATTATCTAATATATATATATTTATATATATTATAATTTATATATATACATATAAATTATGTGCATCGATAAGAGGAGATTGCACACATTTTGGAAGATACCCTACCCAGCAGGGGCCATAAGTGACTAAAAAGAACACAGAGCCAGTCAGGAGAAAACACCTTTCTGATTGTTGGTAAGGCAGCCCAGGAGACTACTAAGCTAATTGTCTGTTAGTAATGACCTTTGTTGCTTCCAAGAAATGGAAATAAAGTGCCTATTATTGAAACACTCTTTTTTTGTGGTTTTTTGAGACAGGGTTTCTCTTGTTTTTGCTATGGAACTATAAAAATTTGAACAGGAATTACATAAAAACCCTGGAGCCTCAGAATTAGCTATCAGAGACCAGGAATTTCTTATGAAAGCTGTCACAGAAAAACAAAAAAGGATTCAATTGTATAATTCAGTTATTATCCCTTTGAATGACAATCACCAACATAGCTAGTTTTCACTAAAAATGCACTACTGGTTCATATATCTTATCAATAACTAATATCTAATAATTGTATTCAAGTCTTTTTAAAAATAGGTAAAGAATGTCTAATGCTACAAGCCACAAACATGACAGGGTTAGTGAGTACAAGTAACTTATTAGCCCTTACCACCACTTTCAAAGATATTATAGTATCTAACAGCATTACAATTTTACAGTTTTATCCACTGAATACTGTAGACCTAGGAACAACAAATGCATTCCTGGATGGAGGTGAGGGTTCCTTGGACTTCCCACAGGGCAGGGAACCCTGATTGCTCTTTGGGCTGAGGAGGGAGGGGGTCTTGATTGGGGGAGGGGGAGGGAAATGGGAGGCGGGGGCGGGGAAGAGACTGGAATCTTTAATTAAAAAATTAAATAAATAAATAAATTTAAAAAAAAATAAAAAAATAAAATTCCAGTAAAACTGAAAAAAAGAGATTGTACTTATACAGTGTATGTGTGTTTCTGTGTGTGTCTGTGTATGTATACATATATAAAATAGTTTTGTATATATATATATATATATTAAAAATAATTAATTAGAAGGTAATGAAATTGAGATTGAGGTAACTCAGTAAGAGTTTGAGAGACAGTAATGTGGAAATTATGCAAATAAACAAGATTTTTATTAAGTTCTTATTTTTCAAATATAAAAGGGATGTATATATCACAATAGGTAAGAAATACTGTTTCAGCAGAAAAGGAGAAAAAGACAAAAGAATTGAAATTAAAAAAGCAAAACTCATATGAATGTATGGAATCTTTGTATTTATAAAGAAAGATAAATCCAAGGTGAAAAAAATACTCAAGATATCAGGTCATGCATTGAACTTGAATATTATGAATTTAAAGGGACATTATACCTAGAATCCAAAAGGTTCAGTATGTCCCCAAAAGTTAGAAAGAAAAAATACAAGTGGATGCCACTTCATTGAACATTTACTGGACATTGCCTTCAGAGAAATGACTGGCGAAAATGAACAGCAGTTGTTTCTATAGCAATAACATAAACTATGTCTAATTAAAATAGAAATAGTAAGACATATACAAAATATGGACTAATAAATATAGCAACAAACATACTACTACATGAAAACATAAAAATCTGATGGAATGTTATATGCAAGAACTGTAATTAAAAAGAAAAGAGAAAAATAAAACAAGATTTGCATTACCACCAGCTAGGTGTGGTGAGTGTGTCTTTGGTGAAACCTTCTGAGAAGTTGGGGAGAAGCACTTCCTGCATGCTTGAGTCTGAGATTAACATGAGCAATCTTGTGAGACCCTACATCCTGATCATGAAATAAACAGGAACATATTTAGGAATAAATATTGAGAAACTGTACGCTTAAACTTTTCATAGGATAAGTAAGATCTACTTAAGGTTTAGAAAGCTCAAAATTTTTAGACAAGTAGTTTCGATAGTATTATGACTGCAATATTCACAGGCAATATAGAGATTACATACAGTGGGCATACAGACCTCCATTTATGCCATTATTTTCTTGCAATGTTCAAAACTTTTCTAAAATTTGTATAGAGCCACAAGAAATTCAGTATTGATGAAACTGTCCTGAGAATAAAAACAAGGTAAGAGCATTCCACTCACACTGCCTGCTTTCAGATGTGCTGAACTATGATACAACACACATGATTATAAACATATCTGAGATAAATTAAGGGCTCAAAAAGTGTCATTTACTACTAATAATTTAACTTATTTTATAAATTGCCAAAAGAGATACTAGGTGTGCAGCCATAGATTTTATTGAGAGAGAGATAAATGTCATCTATGTTCTCTCTCTGTGATAGATCTAACTTAATATATTTCCACATTTATCTTCCCTAGCAAGGGGTGCTGGAGAAATATATATTTCCTAAGGAAAGAATAAGAGGATGCCTGGCATCAATCAGCTTACTCAAGAATATAGTTATGAAATTTGAGGTACACTGGTGCCATCTAGAGTTTCACATAGACTATAGACAAGTAAGTATCAAAAGCAATGCTCAAAAGACAAATCTTTACTTCATATAAAGATAAAGCAAATAATACTGGAGAAAATGTACTTCATTTAAAAGATTTGAAAAAAATCATTTTAACAAGGGAAGTACATACACAAATGGTTTTGTTTACTTAATGGTCAGCACTGGAAATATAAAAATTAACAGTAGACAGACCAAACAGGGTTTCTTTAGTTATTAAAAATATGCATGTACATTGATACAATTATGTACAAAAACATCAAAGAAAGTTTTAAATGGACATGAATTTTAATGAGAATAAAAAGGGATGTATAAGAGGGTTTGCATGAAGAATGCATCAGGTTAAATTTTGTAATAATTTTATAATTTCAAAAGTTAAACAATTTTCAAAAGATAGTAATAACTGCACCTTGAGATACTTTCCTGATATTTATCTTTCCCTAGTGAAACATGAAGAAAGGTCCATTCATCCTTGAAAGGGCATCTATAAAATTTTTAAAAATTGTTTTTAAATACTAATTTGTGAATAACTGTGCTTACTAGGGTTACAGGTAGAATTTAAGCACATGCATCAAGGAAAAGCTCAACCCAGCAATGGCAATTAATTGGAGAAGTTGTAGGGTAAGATATTCTCTGCCTTGACAGCCAGCATCTCCACTGAACAGATCCAAGTACCACAATAATCATTTCTATGTTTACAAATAGGCAAATTTAAAAAACCTTTTCAAACATTTGCCTGGATAGTCAATTGAAGTTCTTCTGTAACACTGGGGCATCTGATGTGGAAGTTCCATCTGTATTCTTTGAATACAGTTGATAAATAAAGAAACTTCCTTGGCCTGTTGATAGGGCAGAGCTTAGTTAGGCAGGGAAAACTATGCTGAATCCTTGTAGAAGGGAGGAGGAGTAAGGGAGAAATGATATAGTCCCTGCCGGAGACAGATACTGAACAGAACTGTACCCTGTAAGCCACAGCCACGTGGTGATACACAGATTAATGGAGATGGGTTAGTTTAGGATATGAGTTAACCAGAAATATGCTAAAGTGATTGGACAAGCAGTGTTTTAAATAATAGTTTGTGTGATTATTTATGGGCTGAGCAGTCAGGGACAAAAAGCAGCCCTTATAACAACAAAATGGAGAACAATGTGGCCAACTAAAATCCATTTAAAATCTCAACACAAATTTGGATACCTTTCCTTACTGGTTTACAAGACAGATCACTTTCTCCTCTCCATCTCTCTTCCAACATGTAATATCACTTTATAAGCATTATTTAATACTGCAATATGGGCAATCTTTGTTAACCAATTTTCTTCAAGAGGTGGGACAAAGACAGGATGTGGCTTTCTGGTACCTGGAAAATAAAATTGGGCGCACAGCACAGGTGCACTCTCTCTGTGGTTCCCACAAAGCAAAGCTGAGCTTGGAATTCTTGTTCCTGTTTCATGAGTTTTTTCCCCCTATAAGTAAATAAAAATAGAATTGCTTTATCTTTTAGCTAGCCTGCTTATTTCTTGAATCAAGCTGACTTCTACATCTGACCGTGTGGTAAAAAGAGATTCAGCAGAATGACTTTTAACAGGGAAATTTACCATGTGTACCTAGTGGGAATCTGACCCCTACCTACAAAATCATATTGGATACTTGAGCTCCAGTTCCCAGACATTAGTAATTTCTCTGAATTTTGCCAGAAAAAAAATGACCACAAAACCATATGAGGTCACAACTCCCAGCTGCACATTAGATTACTCACAGGTTCTCTGCTCAGGATCGCAGTTGTGGGTCACTTCCAAAGCTGATATCAGTATGAAGGCACAGCAGGGCAGACTCACATGCTAAGTACACATGGTTGTTCCTCAGATACAGTTCATGATCTTTCATGATGAATTCCCTGGAGAGTAATCCAAAAACTGGACTCGCTGAACATAGCGGACAATGAGGACTACTGAGAACTGAAGAACAATGTCAATGGGTTTCTGATCCTACTGCACGTACTGGCTTTGTGGGAGCCTAGGCAGTTTGGATGCTCACCTTACTAGACCTGGATGGAGGTGGGGGTTCCTTGGACTTCCCACAGGGCAGGGAACCCTGATTGCTCTTGGGGCTGAGGAGGGAGGGGGACTTGATTGGGGGAGGGGGAGGGAAATGGGAGGTTGTGGCGGGGAAGAGACAGAAATCTTTAATAAATAAATAAATTAAAAAAATAAAAAAAGAAATTAATACAGATGTGAATAATTATATGGAAATAATTTGATAAGGAAACTTATTGACAGGTCAGAATTTTATGGTAACATGGGGTATAGACATATACAAAGGAAAAGGAAGACTATGGGCATGGTAGAAGCAATAAATTGCCCATTCTATTAGCATGTAAAACCAAGTAAAAAACCTTATACCCACATAAATATGTCAAGTCAAGGGGTTGTGCAGGAAAGTATTCCAGTATTTGGAAAAGACTTAAAAGTTTCCTTGTGGGTCACAAAATGCTAGTCTACCTGCATTTCTAGAAAAAAAATGTTATAAAAATGAAAATGGAAGCCGGGCGATGGTGGCGCACGCCTTTAATCCCAGCACTCGGGAGGCAGAGGCAGGCGGATCTCTGTGAGTTCGAGACCAGCCTGGTCTACAGAGCTAGTTCCAGGACAGACTCCAAAGCCACAGAGAAACCCTGTCTCGAAAAACCAAAAAAAAAAAAAAAATGAAAATGGAAGCCGGGCGGTGGTGGCGCACGCCTTTAATCCCAGCACTCGGGAGGCAGAGGCAGGCGGATCTCTGTTTTTCATGTTATATTACAGCCAAAGTTATTCCCATAACAGCAGGCTTTTTGTTTAGATTGACTAGGGCACAAAGTCCTTGAAATTAGTTGCAACAAGGTTATTAGTTTATGTAACTATTTCCATGTATTATGGAAACCTAGTTTGACGTGTGATTTGAGTATTTCAAAAGAGCACTGGCTTTGCAATGAAGTATGCAGTTGTATCTTCTACTCTGCATCCCCTGTGTCCTGATTTCTATGGCACTACCCAGGGTCAACCATAACCAAGGTAGTTGGGGAAGGATCCCCAACAATTGGCACCCAAACAGGGACTCTGAAAGAACATTAGGAGTGCAAGATAATAATGTAAGTAATTACAGGGTAATGGGACAAGCTAACTCTTCTCCACTTCCATCTATGCTTAAACATTTGCTGAAAACTCATGGCGCTCATATATCTATGTCAGACTTAGAGATGTGTCTTGAAATTATCAAAGAATATAATCCTTAGTTTTTCTCGGATGATAATTTAATGGATATAGGAAATTGGGATCAGGTTCAGATAAATGTTGAGAAGGCTGTGAAGCAAGGTGAAAAAAATACCGGTGTGCTTTTCATCTGTATGGTCTCTTGTTTACATAGTTTTTAAAGCCATGCAGACTAAGAAGCCAGCAAAAGACTTAGCATCCGAGATTTGTGCTCCAGTAAATAAGTTACAGGTTAGTGAAGAAATGCAAACTGAGATTGAAAAAGATAATTCCTAGTTAGTTGAGAAGTCAGTTAAGGTTACTCAGAAGGATAATAAAGTTACTAAGGAGAGGACAAATAAGTTAGAAAAACAGCTGGAAAAATTGTTAACTATCGCCAAAGATAAAGTGAAAGAAAAATCGTTGGCTCCTTCCCTATGGAGGCAATCATTTAAGGCAGTTGCAGTCAGGGGATATGCAGAATCTCTGGATTCCTCTGATATTGGCTCAAAAAAAAAAAAAACAAAGGAAGAAAGAAAGAAGGAAAGAAGGAAGGAAGGAAGAAAGGATAAAAGAAAGAAAAAAGTATTGCTTAATTACTGCCCTTACCTTATTTGGCTATTGGTCAATCTTCTCCTATAAGGACAGGAGGTGCGGTAAGTATATTTCTGGAGTATCAGCAGTCGTACGGTGTAAATACAAAAAAAAAAAGAGGTTAGCTGTGCAGCACAAAAAACAAGTAAATACTAACTCGAGTATAATTGTAAAATAAAAAGTAGCTTGTATATAAGGGTTAAAAAAAAAGTAAAATGAATATGGGCCAAGAAATCAGCAAACAGCTGTTTGTACATTTACTTACAGATTCTTTAAATGTTAGGGGTACTAAGGAAGGACAACAGCAGTTGCTTCGGTTTTTGAAATGTATAAAGGATGTGTGCCCCTGGTTCGCTGCCCAATGGAGTATGAGTCTAGAGATTTAAAAAGGTGTGTGAGAAAGAATGAGCAGACTTTGTCTTGGTCTGTATTTTGACTGTTACTATTTTGCTGTGTTATATGCTCATGTCTTTGAAAGGCTTAAGTGGTACTGTCTGTCATTACTGGTCCACTGTTGTCTATTGACCTTCTTTGTTATCCTGGAAGAGAGGAGGCAGGCTGCCCCTACTTCTAGACACCTGTGCATTTTTATTGGTTCAGTTCCAGGACGTTGGGTCCTGAAAGAGAAACTTCTCTAAGGAGAGACATGACACTGGCCACCTTCCTTCCTTGATCTCTGGCCCACAGCCAGCCAGCAGCTCCTGCAGAGGGAAGAGGGTGGAGGCACATGCTCAGGTGGGCAAAGATACTACAGGGAGACATGCACTTGTGTATAAGGCCGTAGAGAATTGACTGCTTGCAGTTGAAAAACTGCACGGATGTGTAACAGAGAATCTTTAATTGTGACCGGAGAAGTTAACATTTTTTTTTCAGGAATACTGGTAGCCAGGACACATTCTGTGCCCACCAGCACTGCTCCTCCTCTTTCCTTTCCTAAGTCAAGTTCTTCTTCACTGTGATAACTCTCAAGGTCTTTCCTGCTGATCAGCAATTTCTCATTTTAGCCCTTCTCTGTCTTGATACTGCTTTAAAAAATATTGAGTTATACCAACCTGTGTACTTTGAAAAGCGTTGATTTAAAATAATAGCTAAAGATGCATTATGTTTGGGGAAAATTATGCTTTTGTTTTCACAGAAAAAAATATGTTTTAATCACTTCGATTCAATGGGTTACAAATACTTATCATCTTTAAAGGAAATTGGGTACAAATTATTGGTTAAGTTAAAGAAAGATACTGCTAGTTTCAAAAGTTTCATATTAGTACAAGTTTTAATTTGTCAACACAAATTTAAGTTATTTTTATTGTGATATATATATATATATATATACTATATATTTTGGCTTTTGTTTGAAATGTATCTATGCAATATTCTGGACTTCTGGATAAACTCACGTGAGGAGATACTCATGAAATTTACATGTTGTCTAAAGGACAAGGGGACAAACTAGAAACTAAAATGATATAGGAAAAAACTCATCTGTAGACAATAATGAGTTTTAAGGAAAACTATAAAAATTCTATGTATTTATTTATGTTGTGCTAATTCTGATTGGTTTCCCTATTAATAAGGCTGGTGATTCTTCACTGAAGAATAGTTATGTTAATTATACAATCATGTTCTTTAAAGATAAAAGGAAGAATGAGGTCCTAAACACAAGTTAATAATTAATCATCACAGTACAAGCAATCCTCTGAGTTGCAGGGTTCTATATGATTGACCTCCTATAAAATAACAAAACTAAAGCTCTTAGCCATTCAGACTTCCATAGAGAAGTCCAAACATGTTTCTTAAAAACTTCAACATCCATTCTTCCATTGAAGGGCATCTAGGTTGTTTCCAGGTTCTGGCTATTACAAACAATGCTGCTATGAACATAGTAGAGCATATATACATATTAGAGTACTACTCAGCAGTAAAAAACAAGGGCTTCTTGAATTTTGCAGGCAAATGGATGGAAATAGAAAACACTATCCTGAGTGAGGTAAGCCAGACCCAAAAAGAGGAGCATGGGATGTACTCACTCATATTTGGTTTCTAGCCATAAACAAAGGACATTGAGCCTATAGTTAGGGATCCTAGAGAAGCTAAATAAGGAGAACCCAAAGAAAAACATATAGGCATCCTCCTGAATATTAACCTTCATCAGGCGATGAAAGGAGACAGAAACAGAGACCCACATTGGAGCACTGGACAGAAATCTCAAGGTCCAAATCAGGAACAGAAGGAGAGAGAGCACGAGCAAGGAACTCAGGACCTCAAGGGGTGCACCCGCACACTGAGACAATGGGGATGTTCTATTGGGATCTCACCAAGGCCAGCTGGCCTGGGTCTGAAAAAACTTGGGATAAAACTGGACTCCCTGAACATAGCGGACAATGAGGACTACTGAGAACTCAAGAACAATGGCAATGGGTTTCTAATCCTACTGCACGTACTGGCTTTGTGGGAGCCTAGGCAGTTTGGATGCTCACCTTACTAGACCTGGATGGAGGTGAGGGTTCCTTGGAATTCCCACAGGGCAGGGAACCCTGATTGCTCTGCGGGCTGAGGAGGGAGGGGGTCTTGATTGGGGGAGGGGGAGGGAAATGGGAGGCAGTGGCGGGGAAGAGACTGAAATCTTTAATTAAAAAATAAATAAATTAATTAATTAAAAAAAAAAACTTCAACATCACATCTATGGTTGGTAAATTAAAGCTGCAGTGTAACTGCTCCTATGATGGTTAGTCATGGGACAAAATGCTTTTATTGTGAGTCTATATTAATTTAAAGGGTCAAAAAGTAAAAAAAAAAAAAAGAAAAGAAAACACTGAGAACATCAATACAGGTTGTAAGGACTTGAAGGTATAAAAGCTTGGAGATGATATGGATTTTAGAGGATATTCAAAAGATATAAAATTTAAAAGAAATGATGGCTTTAGATGTATATAAAAATTTTCAATATTTCTTTCGCCTTCCTTAGTTATTGAGAATATGAGTAAATAAGCTTCAAATGAGTCCATTAAATTTAACAGAAGACTTCTGCTCCCAGTTTGTGTCTGTTTTTTCAGGTTCCCACTTGGCTGACAAACACATCCAAGCATCAGTTGCTGACAACAACCTGCTCCAAATGACTATGAGTCTTGATCTTGTTAAAACCTGATGTGGCCGGGCGGTGTTGGCGCACGCCTGTAATCCCAGCATTCAGGAGGCAGAGGCAGGTGGATCACTGTGAGTTCGAGGCCAGCCTGGTCTACAAGAGCGAGTTCCAGGACAGGAACCAAAAGCTATGGAGAAACCCTGTCTCAAAAATATAAATAAATAAATAAATAAATAATAAATAAATAAATAAATGAATGAATAAATAAATAAGTAAAACCTGATGTGAACCAATCCAGCCAATGTGATTGCTGTCTTTTCAGCTTGTCAATGAGCCAGATCCTTCTACGTTCCCTCGTTGCTTTTGACTAAAATTCTAGCCTTCCAGGGCCTGAGAACAATGTACTAAGGTCAGCAGGAATTAATTACAGAAATGAATACATCATCCCTGTCCTTCCACCCCCAGAATGTTAGATAGAAAGGAAATTTCTCTGTCAGTCATCACAGGGATTTTGGTCATTAATGTCTTCAATAAATAATAATTCCTATCTGGGTGGCATTAAACTAATGTTACTAAAATCTCAATATCAGCCTCTGGAATAAATTCATCTCAAGGATTTGAGATGATGCACTAAGCAGGGGCAAGGAATTTTTCAAAGTGCAGCATTTTGTCATTAATAACCCTATAGCTGAACTACCTCTTTCACAAGCTCGAACTGTGTTTACTGATGGTTCTAAAACTCATGCCGCTTATTGTACTTAATCAAAGTTTTGGTCACAATTGTCTCCTCATACATCAGTACAATAGACTGAATTATGGGCAGTCATCCAGGTATTGTGAGATTTTCCTACTGAAGCCCTTAATATAGTGGCTGATTCCAAATATGTAGTTGGGGTTGTAAAGACCACTTACACTGCTTCTATTCATGTGAATAATTCTATTCTGCAAGTGTTATTCTTAACATTACAAAAGCTGTTGCAAAAGCGAAATCGTGTAGTATTTATTGTGCATATATGATCGTATACCAAATTACCTGGATATCTAACTAAGGGGAATAATAGAGCTGATGCTTTTGTAAACTTTGTTTCAGCTGAGGATAAAGACCAACAGTGGCACACCAATGCTCCTCACTTACATGTTCAATATAAAATCCCTTATAGACAAGCTAAATGTATTGTTCTGAACTGTGCTATCTGTTGTACCCTGCATTTAAGACAAAATATACCTGGTTCCAAATCCTCGGGTTTGGATTTCAACCATATTGAACAGATGGATGTAACTCATTTACCAGAATTTGGCTGGTTATATTATGTTCATGTGACAATAGATACAATCTCCTCCACGATATGGGCTACACCATTATGTGGGAAGGCAACTTAATCATGTCATGACCCATTTATTTGAAGCTTTGCAGTATTGGGGATGTCAACCATAATAATGACAGACAATGGGCCTGCATACTCCTCTACAAAATTTCAGCAATTTTGTGATCAATACGATATTAAATATGTGACTGGCAAAGAATATAACCCTCAAGGTCAAGCCATTGTAGAAAGAGCCTTGAAACAACAAATTAAAAAAAACAAAAAAGGAGGAAAATGCTGGACTTGGGTATAAAAGACATTTAGACTTTACAGAATAATCCTAGAACTATTATGTGTCAGGCTTTGTTTATTTCAAACTTTTTGAATTTACCACAGCATTTTATGTCTGAGAAGTTTGAGGATTTGGAGCCAGCTTCTTTTAAGGAAATTTGGGCGAAAACTGCTGTTGATGCTGAATGGGTTCCGACACAGTTGTTGGTAGACCGAAGGGGGTATGGTCTTGTGTCTTTTCAGGATGGCCACCAGCAATGGATTCCAGGCCATTGGATCAAAGCCCAAAGGACTGATTAAAATGGCTGTGTGGAGAAGAATGGCATCGAGGGGAAACAAGGAAAATCTTGCAGTGTCGGTGGCAGCAATGGCCCAGTTATCATTGGCTAAAAAAATGTTCTTTTTGGCATGTTAGAACCCCTGTGCCTACCTGGGGGCAAATTACATCTCTCACTGCTAATGGTCAAGCTGTTCTGCGGAGGTGTGATAAAACTGTAACAGCAGAGAATCTTTTCCTGGGCACATGTGCTTTACTCTTGGTAACATCTGCTGAAGCTGTAAATTATTAGTACAGGGCATACATTCCAAATCCCCTATTACTGGAGCCTGTGATATGGGGAGAATCCTATCTCTTAGTGAATACCACCCCAAAGGTGTTACCTCCTCCTTGGGATAACGTAACAGCTATCAATTGTGCAAATGGGTCTAAATTTAATTTTATACATTCTGGCTCAGAACATCCTATATGCTTAGGGCCTCCTCCTTGCTCATCCGTGGCTTATTAACATTGGCTTTTACCTGTTATTAATGTTATTGGATCATAAATGCAGTTACAGAAGTAATCTGCCTACTCTTTTTACCAGACGTGGCAAAATGTTACCTATGAATCATATTTTAATTTCCCAGTATGCAAAGATTTCACATATTTCTTTGCAATATAAACCCTTTATTTGAAAAGATTGTTTAGGTAAATTTGGGGAAATTATTAATAACACTTAGGTAAACTGGGGGCCATATAGGATGTTTATTAATACATGTTCTGAATGGAATAGTACTGCCTGTCATATGTTTAATGTCACTAAAATGGCTCCAGCTATGAGGAACATTGAGGCAGTTAGCAGTCTGAGGTTTATGGCCTGGGGAAATGGAGGGATAAGTGGACCTCGGATGGCTACTCTACAATTTCCCTATGCTGTTCAGATGCATATTTGGAAACTGGCTGCGGCCTGAAAGATCAACAACAATGACATAAATCAACAGTGCTGCTAATACCTCTGAAAAACCTGTAGAGAGACTTAGGATTTTTTTAGCTGTTTTCTCAAATGTGATACTTATTAAATAAAAATCAATAGTCAAATATATGGGGGGGATGAAAGGTAAAAGATCTGAGAAGCAGAGCAGCAACCAGTCACTAGTTCTTACTTTTAAGAAATCCTGGACGGAGGTGAGGGTTCCTTGGAATTCCCACAGGGCAGGGAACCCTGATTGCTCTGCGGGCTGAGGAGGGAGGGGGTATTGATTGGGGGAGGGGGAGGGAAATGGGAGGCAGTGGCGGGGAAGAGACTGAAATCTTTAATTAAAAAATAAATAAATTAATTAATTAAAAAAAAATCCTCAGACTGAATGCAGTCGCCTGTCTCTACAAGTCCTCAGATTGAATGCCTTTAGCTCCTGTCTCCTCCCTCCTTATATTTCTCTCCCCACCCAGCCATATCCCTTCTTGTTTCTACATCCCCAGTTTGGAATTAAAGGCCTGTGACTGACAAAGACTGGGATTAAAAGTGTGAGCCACTACTTTTTGAGACTGGATGAATTTAGTGTAGCTCAAGGTGACCTTGAACTCACAGAAATCAATCTGCCTCTGCCTCTGCCTCCTGACTGCCGGGATTTAAAATGTGTTACACCACTGCCTGGCTTTGGGGTCTAACTAGTGTCTAGCCCCACACTCTGATCCTCAGGCAAGTTTTATATGTTAAACACACACAAAGTGTCACCACTTTTCCTCTTTTTTGTCTAAAATTAAAAGGTTATAACTAATAAAAGGAAAACTATATACAGTAAGTACAATAACTATATACAATACAGTCAGGCATGAAATATCGTTAATGTCTTGCCCATAAACATTTGACAAATTCAGAGAAAATACCTCATTATCATCTATCCTAATTAGGTGAGTACAAAAGGTGTTCACCTTCCTAGACATGGACGGAGGTGGGAGGACCTTGGACTTTCCACAGGGCAGGGAACCCTGACTGCTCTTTGGACTGGAGAGGGAGGGGGAGAGGAGTGGGGGGAGGGGGAGAAGGGTGGGAGGAGGGGGAGGGAAAGGAGAGGCTAGGAGGAGGCGGAAACTTTTTTTTTCTTTTTCTCAAAAAAAAAATTTTAAAAAAAATCTTACTACTGGAAGAAAATAACAAAAGAGGTGGGCGGCCCTTGGGCTTCCCACAGGTCAGGGAACCCTGATTGCTCTTCGAGCTGATAAGGGAGGGGGACTTGATGGGGGAGGGGGAGGGAAATGGGAGGCAGTGGCGGGGAGGAGGCAGAAATCCTTAATAAATAAATAAATTTAAAAAAAAATAATAAAAGGTAGTACCTAACTCACTTTCTATTCTAACTTGCATTACCAAAACTATCTTTTAATGTCTCTCAACCCTATGTATTTTACATATCGTTAGTAAATTTCTTTTTTGAATGTGGTGAGAAGGAAAACAATAACTATAACTATCTAGTCCTCATCAGCTTCAGAGAACTGCGAAGGAAGGAATATTAACTGAGTAAGCAGGAAATGCAAGTTTTCTTAGCTGTTTTCTTCCTCCAATAAGGAGAAAACTGCCCTAATTATTTTCTTAGTTATACCCTTGTGAAAATTTATCAGAGTACACACAGCATCATTTTCATATATTACTAGTACCACATCTACACATAGCATGTATGAATATTATCAGCAAAAAGCTGTCTTGTGTTATGGACAGTTGTCATGTCCTAAGTTTTCCTGTGGCCACTTGGACTGAGACACTCTACCGGCTGCCCTTTCTATATCACTCATTTTGTAATCAAGAATAATGGAATGCTCCGTTCTTTTCCTTGTATTATTTACAATGTGTCCATATAACTGGATCTGAGGGATAAGCAAATAAATTATTATAGAAGGATATATAGTGAAATTTCAATTGTATTTTAATAAAAAAATGGTTGCCTGAAGATTAGAGAATAAAACAGCTCCATGGGTCAGCCTTAAAGACCAGGCAGTGGTTCCATACACCATTATTTGAGTAGCCACACAAGTTGTCATAGAAAGGGGGGAGTACATGCCTTTAATCACAATCACAGTGGTGCACAACTTCAATACCAGCTACAGAGAGGATTATAAAATGGGAGGAGACAGCCCTCTGACAGTTTCATTCTGAGATTCATGAAGACAGGATCACCATTTCAAACTGAGGTTGAGGTAAAAAAAACATTGGCTGGCTGTTTTGCTTCTCAGATCTTTAGACTGAACACCAGTCTCCCTCTCTGAGCCCTTCTTTATTATGCTTTGAAACTTTGATCCCCATGATGTACTTGTAGGAGCTGATGTGTTTTAAGGATGCATATGTGTGAGTATCTATGACTGATCACATTCAGACATCTCTATGGCTACTGTTTAATCTCTCTCAAAATTTTAATTATCGTTAGTGTCATCAGATATTTCTTGGGACCTCATGCTTCATTGGAACAATATAAGAACTTACCAATATATAGTACTAAATAATGTAAGTTTATATATAAGTTGAAAATTAAGCTTAAAATAATTGAATTAACTCCAATAATTGAAATATTAACATTTGCAGATTATAGTAACAATTATTTGAATAATGTAGTGAATATATAGTGAATTTTTACAAACTTACCATGAATAAGCATCCATTTGAGTAAAGCTTAACTTACTTTTTCTTATTTTTTTTATTTTTGTTTTTGGTTTTTTGAGACAGGATCTCTTTGTAGCTTTGGAGCCTGACCTGGAACTAGCTCTTGTTATGAAAGAAGGATGTAAGTATCCTTGACTATATACTTGATAGAAAAGTTCTTCCCATGGGAATATAGACAGGCCCCTTACCTTGCTTCATCTCAAACTGGAGTTTCCAGACAGGGAAGAGTAACCAAATGCATCTGATACACAGTAGAAACAATGTGTACCTGAGAAGAGAATTAGATTAGAACATACAGTATGTGTGATTATTGATGAAAGCAGAATGGAAACTGTAGGGTTAAGCCAGCCCCTTAGGGGACGGGTTTGCCTCGGGCGAATGTTTACTTATAAATCAGGCGCACACGGGAGTCCACGCGCTCCTTCTGCTTCCTGTGCTCCATGGGAACCTTGGTCCTGTAAGTTTATTTCTTCATTAAAGCTGTATATATTCTTTACAATCTGCCTGCATTTATTTACAACGATACAATTTTGGCGCCCAACGTGGGGCTTTGCGGATACCCGCCCCGAATCGGAGGCACCTGGGGACAACCGCTGGGAGCCAGCGGCACCTCCCTTCCAGAGGTCTCTCTCTTCGCACAGATTGTACCCTCTCAGCACTGCTCCTAGAAGCAGCTGAGATTCTAATTCACAGGTCGGCAAAAAGGACTGGAGACTTAGTCCCAGGCGGTCTCCCATCCAAGTACTAACCAGGCCCGACCCTGCTTAGCTTCTGAGATCAGACAAGATCGGGCACATTCATGGTGGTACAGGAAACAATGAGGATGTTACACTTATAGTTCTCTGCTCCCAGACAGTCATTTGGTACTAGCCAAGAGGAACTTTCAACAAGACCCCTTCCCAAATCCAGAATACAGGTCCGATTAATACCTGAAAACAAGTGAATAATGTGTTTCATGCAGAGGAATCTCATTGCACATACAAACCACTCTTAAGAGAGGACTCAATGCCCAGCAGTGGTTTGCACACATCCAAAGCACTAAATAGAATGTTTGGAGATTTTTTCATCTCAAAATTCTTTTAAACAATTTTTATCCTCATATGTCCTTTGCTTATATTTAATGGTTTAGAGTTATGTGTGTTGTAAGGATCCACTTGTTTGTTTCCTGGCTGCCCAGACCCAAAATAATTATGCCCAGAACCAAAATAACCACACAGAAACTATATTATTAAACCACTGCTTGGGCCATTAGCTCTAGCTTCTTCATGGCTAACTTGTACATCTTAATTTAACCCATCTCCATTATCCTGTGCATCACCACAAGGTTGTGGCCTACCAGCAAAATTTCAGTGTTTCTCTCTAACTCTGCCTCCTTTCTGCCAGCATTCAGTTTAGTTTTTCCTGCCTAGCTCTGTCCTACCCTATCCGGCCAAGTCAGTTTCTTTATTAAACAATGGTAGTCACAGCATACAAATAGGAATCCCACATCACCTCCCTTTTCTGTTTAAATAAAAACAGAAGTTTTAACTTTAACATAGTAAATTACATATAATAAAATAGTTATCGAGCAAGCATTAAAGTTACAATATTTGTATCTATTTTATCTTTTATCATAACTAAGGAAAACTGTAACTATAAGTTCTTAAACGCCATCAAAGATTCCAGAAGGATATAATATCACCTACGTAAACAGGAAGTAGATTTTAAGCAACTTCAAAAACTCTAGAATTGATAGAAATGTCTTGCTGCCTGGACAGACACACAAAGTTCATCTGTACCACTGGAGCATCCATCTTCAGCCTACTGGCCCATAGTATCCAGCAGGCTTTTCCAGGAAGTATGAAATTTCAAAGATAGTTCAGCCTATATTGGCAGTTTCTCAGCCACATTTTTCTGTGTCCTTCAGATGTCTAGCTGACTCTTTCATAAAACAGGATCCCTGAAGGACAGTGTCATGTTTAGGCAAGATAAGCACTCATTTCTCTGTGGGAACTGCATTTACAGTTCATTGAGCAGTCCAGGCAAGAGCAGTTTCTGACCAAATAGCCAGCAAACTCTATAAGGAGCCTCTTCAATGCACATCTTCCTCTGGATTTAATTGGTGCTCCAAGAATCAGATGTGTCTCACTGTCATATAAAGCCTAAGTTCTTAAAACATTAAAAATGCCATATTCTGCAGTCTTTGAAACTATCTAAAAGAAATGAATCTCTATATATCTAGAAAATCTAACATGACCGAAAGTTTGACTATTATAGATGATTATCCATAACCTGTATTTCTTAATTATACTTTATATTTTTAAATAAGTTGCACAAACACAGTACCTTAATCAAGAGCAGAAATATATGTATGTGTATATATATATATATATATATATATATATATATATATATAATAACAAAATTGAACTTAAATTTGTATCAATAAACCAAAATCAATACCAATGCAAAACTCTATAGCATATCCCCCTTTAAATGTATAAAGAATATTTGGGAATAAGGGTGTAGTTCTCCCTATACAGCTTCCTGCTTTTTGTTGGTTAAAGTATTTTTTGGAGGTGTTCACGGGGACCTTTCAGGGGATCTTGATCCATCAAATCATATAAGTCTGGAATAATTCCACAAGTGATCATCCTCTGTGGAAACAAAAGAAGAACCGCTTTTTCAAAGCAACATATACTTAGGCTCAAATTCTGAAGTCAAAATATCTTTAAAGTATATATATATATTGGTTACCTAGCTCCTTTACAATCAAAAAATTCAAAGAAAACAGAATAATATACATAATCCATACTCTTTTTGCCTAGTCCATCTGCAGGGTTAAGACAGCCCCTTTAGGTGGCGGGTTTTGCCTCGGGCGAATGCATATGGTTAAATGGGCCGCTGGAGGCGGCTCTCCCCTTTTCTTTCCTGCCTCCTGTGCTACGCGGGAACCCCGGTTCTGTAAGTTTATTTAATCATTAAAGTTGTATATATTCTTTAATATTTGCCTGCATTTATTCACGCCGATACATCCATCTTTATGTGGGTTATTTGTTTTTGCTCTATTACTTATTAATATTTGATTTATTATCTTATCTCCTTTAATCTCTGACTGTCTGGACTCTGCCACTTTAAAGATTTGCTTTGAGTTTTTAAAACCCATTTTTCATAACTCTCTCTACTCTTTTTTTTTTCTCTCTCTCCCAAGCCTATGCACATTTCTCCAATACTGTGACCCATTTAAAGGTCTGGTCTTTTTTTATCTGAATCTGTCTTGATTGTGTATCTGTAATTATTTTGTGACCAGAAGTGCTTACTAAAATGCAAAGCCCTTAGTATGAACTTAAGTGGTGACGTTGCTAAAGGAACTACAGCACTGCCGTCTTGCTCCACCCAGTCCAACATGGTGCAAGAGGTCTGTTCACTACCTCTGACTCGTGCACACAGCCCCAGTTCCAAGTATGCAGTGGGTCTATATCGCACTATTAAGCACGTTTTAGCACTCTGCTCACAAAACCCATTTAAATGCTCCATAGGTGGACCTCTTTAGAGTTCTTATTAGCAGCACAGCCCAGGAAGCCACCATTTCAAAATGACATGCCTTTTCTTCTGCTATTGCTAATTAGGAAGACCTTTCTTAAAGGATCTCTGGCAGGCCACCAGCAAAATGCTGCACGCCTAGAAGCCATGCTTCCAAAATTAGTTTTTAAGCTTTCCCAGGTTTAAATGGACACAGTTAAACACGGGAGGGGTTGCTTGTTTGTTTCCTGGCTGCCCACCACAGAAATAATCACACAAAACTATATTATTTAAATCCCTGCTTGCCCCATTAGCTATAGCTTTTTATTGGCTAACCCGTACATCTAAATTTAACCTATATCCATTAATCTGTGCATCACCAGGAGGTTGTGCTCTCACAGCAAATTTTCCGTGTGTCTGTCTCCAGCAGCTGCACCAAGGCTTCTCTCTCACTCAGCCTCCTGAGTTTAGTTTTTCCTGCCTAGCTGTGTTCTGTTATATCAGGCCAAGCCAGTTTCTTTATTAACCAATGATATTTACTGCATACAGAGGGGAATCCCACACCATTTGTGCTTTTGTGGCATTTATGTTTGCATGAACGTATGTGTCTTTGCAATCATGTGCTTCTGCGATTCTTTGGCAATTTTTTATATTTGTTTTTTTTGTTCTATTCTGATGTTTATTATTATTATTGATATTATTATTAATATTTTACTATCATTATCATCACTATTATTTTTACATGCCTGTGTATATTCAATTGAGAAAGAATAGATTTGGGCAAATGGAAATGTGAAAAACATCTTAAAGGAGCTGGAGGACAGGAAACAATAGTCATTATATATTGTATGGAACAAAACTATATTTAAGGAAAAGACCACATGCAAATAAAAAAAGTGTCAGCAAATGTTTCAGCTATGAGCTCTGAGTTTCATGTTTCCATATAAGAGATGTACTTAATGAAAATTATTCACATAGCAGGTACATTAAGGGAGTGTAAAAAGCAGAAGGTCTTCTGTCTTGGGTAGATACTAAAGGCTGAGATGAATCTCATGCATTGCAGATAAAGCCAAAGTCCAAAGCTGAATGAAAATGATGTATCTTAAAGGGGACACAGCAGCTTAGGAAGCAGGAACACATTTACTGCACAGAAAAAAAAAAAGAGCAGGTGACTCAGGCAGCATGTGGGAAATATTAGAAAGTACCTGCTTATGCTGGATGTCAATTGGCTCTGTCTCCTGGCAGGTTTCAGGAGCAATCCTCCTTCTCTGACTAGTAGGTTATAGTCAGGTCCTGGCTAGAACCAGGAACTAGCTGAGAGCTGGACTCCAGCCAGGAGCCTGACTGACAAAATCCCTTTGTGAAGGGACGAATATTATCTTCATTTGTCTCGGATTGGCTGACTATGTGCAGTCATCTAGATAATAGATTTGAGCCAATCAAAAGACAGATCTCAAAGCTACCAATGGAAATCAAGGGTCTGTTGTAACTATGGAGATTTCCATCTGAGCTGCTATTGCATGTATCTCTCCCCCTCCCTGTACGTTACCACAGAAACAGGGAAACAGAAACTAGAAAGACAAAAAAAATGTAATTTAACATGAAATCTGTCTCCAATTGCTAACAGAGGAAAACAATCAAAGGTGCCTGGAGCGTGAGCATGTACCTAGCTCCTTGGAAATATATCCTGGCTTTCTATAAGAAAGCCTGCATTTCTGTATGAACCCTTCTGAATGTGACTCTGGGCAGCCGAGTGTAGCTTGCTGCTGAATATTTGCTATCTGCCTATGTCGATTTTCATACCCGCTATGTACACATGAGCCATCACATGGAATTGGCACTACTAAAGTAACCTACAAAATGATTAGATTAAAGAAAAAAATAGGAGTTCTACCCCTGGTCAAGCAACGTATCCTATTGCTGAACCCCAAACCTATCACCTTCGGGAATGCAACATCCCTGAACCCGGCCACCCTGCTCCCCAATTCAGAACCCACTGTTTGGGTACCTCATGACTGCCATCAAATATTGGCTGAATACCATGGAACTAGGGGATATTTGTCTGACTTCCAGCTTCCTGATGTGGAGCATACCTGGTTCACAGATGGCAGCAGTTTCCTCAAAGAAAGTGAGCGCAGGGCAGGGATGGCAGTGGTAGATGTACAAAGTACCATATGGGCACAGGCACTGCCACCAGGGACCTCCACTCAAAATGCAGAGCTAATAGCCCTTACCAAGATGCTAGAGCTAGCAAAAGGACAAAAAGTAAGCATCTATACAGACAGCTGTTATATATATATATATATATATATATATATATATATATATATATATATGCAATGGCCCACGTCCATGGGAAAATTTATAAAAGGCGGTGATTGCTAACCTCAGCTGGAAAAGAGATTATAAATAAGACTTAAACCCTGGCATTATTAAGGGCCCTCTTCCTACCAAAGAAGGTGAGCATTATTCATTGCCCAGGACATCACAAGGGCGATGATCCCATTGCCAAGGGAAACCGAATGGCTGATGAGAAGGCTAAAAAGGCCATGCTGAATTCAGAACTATTAACCCTGGAAGAGGCACCCCCTTCCACAGAAGATTATTTCCAATATTCCACCCAGAATCTAGGGACTATCCACAAACTTAATGCAGACTTTGATGAACAAAAAAAAAGCTTGGAAGTATCAGGAAAAACTTGTGTTGCCCAAGAAAGATGCCCTTGAGCTGGTCACCCAAATGCATTGATGGACTCATTTGGGCCACAAAATAACTCTCTTATTAAAAAAAGACAGATTTTTATCTTCTAGGTCTTAACTCCCTTATACAGCAGGTGACGTCAACTTGTGTCCCCTGAGCCAAGGTAAATGGAGGGCATCAGAATGCCCCGGCGGGCATAAGAATAAGGGGAGACCGATCTGGTACTCATTGGGAAGTGGACTTCAACAAGATAAAACTTGGAAAATACGGTAATAAATATCTCCTAGTTTTTATAGACACCTTCTGATGTAGGTGGGTCATCTGTCTATGTGTTACTTTCATTGGTTAATAAAGAAACTGCCTTGGCCTTTTTGTAGGCCAGCCCTTAGGTGGGTGGAGCAGACAGAACAGAATTCTGGGAGAAAGAAAGCAGAGTCAGGCAGACACCATGATTCTCTGACCTGAGATGGACGCAGGTTAGGATATTTCTCGGTAAGCCACCACCTCGTGATGCAACACAGATTACTAAATATGGGTTAAAGCAAGATGTGAGAATTAGCCAATAAGAGGCTAAAACTAATGGGTCAGGCAGTGTTTAAATGAATACAGTTTCCATGTAATTATTTCGGGTAAAGGTAGCTGGGAGCCAGGCTGCAGCCTGCTGCTCCTATCACTACAACCTTCTCCGGATGGACAGAAGATTTTCCCACCAACTGAGAGATGGCTCAATTGGTGGTAAAGAAGATACTATAAGATATTTTTACCTGGTTTGGCCTGCCCAAGGTAATTGGGTCTGACAACGTTCCAGCCTTTGTCTCCTAGCTAATCAGGGTGTGGCCAAGACACTGGGGATCAATTGGAAATTACACTGTGCATACAGACCCCAGAATTCAGGACAGGTTGAAAGGATGGATAGAACCATTAAAAAGACCCTGACCAAATTAGACTTGGAAATTGGTGCTAAAAAGTTTGTACAGCTCCTCCCCCCAGCCTTGTTCTGTGTGCGGAACACCCCATCTCAGCCTGGACTTACCCCCTATGAGATCCTATATGGGGGGCCTCCCCTCTTAGCCTCCTTAAGAGTCCCTCCTGACCCATCTACTCACAAACCCGATCTACAGGCACAGTTGAAGGCCCTCTAGATCATCCAAGCCCAGGTGTGGAAGCCCCTGACCACTGCCTACTGGTTCAAACACTCGAAGTCTCGCACCCATTCCAAGTTGGTGATTCTGTGTATGTCCCAGAGCCTTGAATCTCGCTGGAAGGGACCTTATGCCATGTTCCTTACAATAACATCACCCTCAAAGTGGACAGCATTGAGGCCTAGATCCACATGTCCCACACTAAGCCAGCACCTCCGGAGGACGATGACACAGGACTTTCGAAATGGAAGCTTCAGTGCGCCCCAAATCCCTGAAAGTTAAGACTTGTCAAAACAGCCTAATGTTGTCGGTTTTGCTAGCCTTTGCTTTGATACCCCTGCCCATTTAGAGCGATCCCCATGTATCCCAGAAATTGACTTGGCAGGTCTCCTAACAGACCAGAGAAGTGGTATGAACCAGCTCCAAAATAGCCCCCCCAGACACATGGTGGCCTGCCCTCACCCCTGATTTCTGTCAAATGGTAGCAGGGCTAGACTACTGGGATATCTGAGATGCATATCCCCAACAGCTGCCCCTGGAGGCTGGCAGAAGATTTTTCCCTGAAGGAAAATTCGGATGCGGGGGTCCTGAACACAGATGCCACTTGGGAAAGCTAGATTTTTACGTCTGCCCCTGAGATGGTCAAAATCAGGCTGCAACTCAATGTTGTGGGGGTTTACACTACCTATACTGTGGTGCTGGGGATGTGAAACTACTGGGGATGCTTATTGGAAACCTAGTTCTTCTTGGGACTGGAAAACTGTCCACAAAATTTATACTTCCCCAAAGCAATGCTCCATGAGGAGCACAGGGACCTGTGGTGTCTCCCCCCACTTGTCTACCTTTAAATATCACTTCTCCTTCCCAGGGGCGAGCAGCAGGACTGTCTTCATGGGTGTCAGGAAGGACTTGGGGCATGCAGTGGTATTTCCCAGACAGGGTACATAAACAAGATTTAGATGCAACCTTCACCATTAAGCTAAAGGTAGAGATTCCTCCAAGCCAAACAGTAGGACCCAACCAAGTATTATCTGACCAGGTTTCAAAAACCCTTCTACCCCTGCTGCTGTAGGCTGGAATACTCCCACTACTCCCCCTGCTTCTCTGCAGGTGCTTCCCAACACAAGTCAACGACTATTCAACCTTGTGCAGGGAGGTTTTTCTTTGCTAAATAGTACTGATTCCAGCTTGACACAATCTTGATGGCTATGCCTGTCAGCAGGCCCTCCCTATTACGAGGGAATAGCCTCACCTGGCATCTTCAATATCCTGTAGTTGAGGGCAACAGAAAAAGTTAACCTTGACAGAAGTATCAGGAAAGGGCCTATGTCTGGGAACTCTAACCCCACAATATCAACACCAGTGTAACCAAACTCTCCTGAGCCCCAGAACAGCAGAAAACAAGATACCTGGTACCCTCCATTGACTTATGGTAGGCCTGAAACACTGGATTAACTCCCTGTATCTCTACTACTGTCTTTAATGGTGCTTCTGATTTCTGTGTGATGGTTCAATTAGTCCCCAGAATTTATTATCGTAGTGCCTCCAGTTTTGAGGATGAATTTGACAAACACCCAAGCTGCTATCGGCGAGTTGCCCATCTCCCTGACCCTAGCAGTAATCTTAGGCCTTGGAGTGGCAGCTGGTGTTGACACCGGTACCGCCACTCTGGTGCAGACTCATCGATACTTTAGTGAATTAAGAAGAGCCATGGATGAAGACTTAAGAGCCTTACAGCAGTCCGTTTCTAAGCTCGAGGAATCAATGACCTTGCTCTTCGAAGTGGTGTTACGGAATAGACGTGGATTAGATCTGTTGTTCCTTAAAGAACGAGGGCTCTGTCCTGCCTTAAAGGAGCAATGCTGTTTTTACGTAGATCATTCCAGGGTTAATTAAGGATTCTATGGCCAAACTCAGAGACAGATTAGACAAGAGACAATGAGATAGAGAGGCACAACAAGGTTGGTTTGAGACATGGATTAACCATTACCCCTGGCTCACACTATCTCCACTATCACTGGTCCCTTACTCATCCTGCTACTCCTCTTAACAAGGTTGGTTTGAGATTAACCATTCCCCCTGGCTCACAACCCTCATCTCCACTATCACTGGTCCCTTACTCATCCTGCTACTCCTCTTAACTTTTGGACCTTGTATTTTCAGTCAATTCCTGATGTTCATTCACGAGTGACTCGGCATTAATCAAGCTTTCGTGCTCACACACCAGTACCAGGCTCTTAAGAGAGATCTCCAAAAATCCCAGGATTGGGATTCAGTCAAATAAGAGGAAGAAATGTAGAACTTTAAGACAATTCTGAGGCCTCTCAGCCTTAGTGCTCCCCCCACTCCCTGGGGATCTAACAACTATACATGATACACGCACTCCTGAAATGTTTGGAAAATTCCATCTCCCTATATCCTTGTGGATGCTCTCCAAATAGAGCTCTGTTCCTAGAATTGGGACAAGATAACCCACAGATGTCCACAAATGTTTTGACTCTGTCCCTGGAAAAGGATCAGAATGACCCCTAGATGTTCCCTGTTAACCTCGCCTGATCTGGCAACTGCTCTCCAGCCCTGGCTCAGACCACTTGTTATTGGAAGCCCCCTGAATAAACCAATCCTAAAAGCTGGAAAACAACCCTCGAGTCCCCTCCCCTTGTTTCTATGGCTTTTTGCTTTAAAAGTGGCTTGTGACAGGCATTTGGGGTCATTGGCATTGATGCTCAGTGACCCTGCCATGGCAGAATTAAAATCCTCTTGCTTTTACATCAACTGCGGGTGTGAGAGTGTATTCTTGGGGTGACTCTTCCTCGGTAACTGGACTATAAGGTCCAACACAAGGAAAAGACCACATGCAAATAAAACATAGTGTCAGCAAATGCTTCAGCAGTTAGCTGTCAGAGGTTCATGTTTCCATATTAAGAGGTGCACTTAAAGAAAATTATTCACAGAGTAGGTCCTTGAAGGGAGTGTAAGGAACAGCAAGTAGGTCTTCTGTCTTGGTTAGATACTGAAGGTGAAGAGGAATCCCATGCATTGCATATAAAGCCAAAATCCAAAGCTATATGGCATTGATGTATCTTAAAAGGGACGCAGCGGCTTAAGAAGCAGGGACACATTTACTGCACAGAAAAAAAAAAGGAGCAGGTGACACAGTCGACATGTGGGAAATGTTAGCAAGTACCTGGCTATGCTGGATGTCAATTTGCTCTGTCTCCTCACGAGTTTCAGTAGCAATCCTCCTTCACTGACTAGTAGGTTATAGTCAGGTCCTGGCTAGAACCAGGAACCAGCTGTGAGCTGGTCTCCAGCCAGGAGCCCGACTGACAAAAACCCTTTGTGAAGGGAATGATATTATCTCCTGTTATCCCTGATTGGCTGAGTGTGTACAGTCATCTAGAGAATGGATTTGGGCCAATCACGAGACAGATCTCAAAGCTACCAATGGAAATCAAGGGCCTGCTGTAACTATGGAGATTTCTATCTTAGCTGCTATCGCATGTATCTCTCCCCCTCCCTGTTGTTACCACAGAAACAGGGAAACGGAAACTAGAAAGGCAGAAAAACATGAAATTTAACATGGAAGCTGGCTCTAATTGATAACAGAGGAAAACAATCAAAGGTGCCTGGGGCGTGAGCATGTACCTGGAACCTTGGGAATAGATCCTGGCATCCTATGAGAAAGCCTGCATTTCTGTATGAGCCCTCCTGAATGTGACTCTGGGCAGCTAAGTGCAGATTGCTGCTGAATATTTGCTATCTTCCTATGTCGATTTCCATAACTGCTATAAATGTACACATGAGCCATCACATAAAATTGGAAGTATTAGAGTGACCTACAAAATGAGGATTAAATTTAAAAAAAGAAATGTTGAGTTCTACCCCTGGTCAAGCAATTTACCCTATGAGCATGGATATCAAGAAATAATTTAATATGCACTATGAAAAAAACTTTCAAATATATCTGTATGTGTGTGTGTGTGTGTGTGTGTGTGCGTGTGTGTTTATGTTTCTAGGTGCTTGTGTGTTCACATGCAGTTATACACTGAGGAAAGAGCACAGGTGTGCATAAAGGTGATATACAAAAACAGGCTCAGCTGTTTTCTCTGTCGCCTTTATTTCTTTAGAATGTCTTATTTAATATAAATATGTAAATATTATGCATATCTGAAGCCCACCATTCATAACATAATCTATAATTCTCCCCTACCTCGAACATCACTATTGTGTTTTAACTTGAAGAACGAACTCTTTCTTTTATTTGTGTGTGTATATGTTTGCGTGTGTATCTGTCAGTACTTGTGCTTATGTATGTGTGCATTTGTGTATGCAAGTGTTTGGCTGTTATCTATATTTTTATTTTTGTGATTATAATTTAATTACAAAATATATTCGTTCCTGTCTTCAAACCCTCCCATATACCACTTAACGCTTGTTTGTCAAATTCATAGCCTCTTTTCCACTAATTGTTTTTGCACATATATATATACATATACATATATGTTATTGAATATAAACTGATCAGTAAGTCTAATGCTACCTGCATGTATATTTTCAAAGCTGGATTTTGGGCAGAAGACAAATAATTGTGTTCTTTCCTGCAAAAGGCCAAATCTTCCATTTCCAGCTTTCCTCAACTGCCTAAAGTTGTTTGTGTTCATTTGAGACCTAGTGGACTTTTCTTTCTCCTGTATAGCAGTTCATTGCTGTTATCTTTATTCATCTCATTTTTCTATGGTCATATTGTAGAAAGTTTATAGGTGGAGCTTCTGATATTAATGGGACACACAATATCATAGCATTCTCCCTGATCATCTAGCTCCTCACAACGTTTCTGCCAGTGCACTGCAATGTACCATCAGCACTAGGTGTGAAATATTTTGTAGATGCATCCATTATGATTGTGCAAGCTTCTGAAGGAGGAAGAGAATCTCATGTCCTAAATGGCTATGATGGCTATGAACCACTTCAATGAACAGCATGGCACAATAACCTTAAGTTTTCAGTACTAACACACATATCTGGGTGGTATCCAATGCACCTCTATTTGTGCTCATGACCTGCTCAACAACTGGGAGACATTACTTGCTATTAGAAATTTAAATACTCAGTGGAGATGAATTTCTAGGTAAGAAAAGAAAAGTGACATCCACAAATTATTAATGTAACTTAGCAACTTCTAAAACTTTATCCTTATACACTAAAGAATGGAGGCTTCCTTCATAATGAAGAAATTCTCCATTGTAACAGAGAGATTATTTCAGAAAATAATAACCAGTCAAAATATAGGGTTATGGGGACCAGGCTCCCTCATTTCTTCATAGAAACTGAGTTCTTTTAGGGTTGCCTGTGTCATAATGGATCAGTAGAACTCTCCTGGAAGCCGGGTATTTTCTGAGATCAAACATAACTGAAGAAAATAAATTCATCCTTCTTCAGCAGTTTGTCAAATGCCAATGACTACTAAAATAGGAGTATGATTTCATTACTTCCTATAACAGCCATCCTGAGATTTTGGCTAACTTGACCTGATACAAATCATGTATGTGCAGTTTTAACTGCTTGGAGCTCATGTCTGCAACTTTGCAATTACATTCAAAACTAATATTTTGATGCAAATATCTCCTATGTTCAGGTTCACTTGAAACAGTTACATTCATTAAAATTCACCAAGTAACCTAGTTTGGAAATATTGCAAAACTCAAAGATCTGTCACTGTCATTCATTCCCTGGGATTCCATGCCCAGAATACTATTTCTGGAATTTTACCTGTTTCTTCCAGAAATAAACTCAGATGTTCATAATTTCAAAGTATGAATGCTACTGACTGAGCCAAATTCTGACCCAGGAATGTTTTACCTTAAAGGGAAAAGAAATCCATTGAAAACAATTCAAGGATCTCAAGGATATTCACTCTATGCAATCAATAATGCAAATTTCTGAGCCAATGCACTATATTAAATAATATGACATTAAAAATAACAATGGGAAAGCACTTGGGACACCAAGTGTCATCTGTGAACAAGTGTCAAGTGATATCAAGATTTCAAAACCAAGGAGCTACTAAGTCAAATAATAATCAATGTTCAACATAGAATCAACCTATCAGCATCAATTATTTCTTCCATATATCACTATGGACAGGAAGCACTAACTATTATATATAAAATTCCTTCTTTTCAACACCAATGGTTGTGTTGGTGAACCTGAATCTTTTTGCTCTATTCTACCCATGTTAAATGTCCAGTGAGATCATGTATTCTAGTCCTACAGTATTAGTTAGGTTGATTTTCTGAAATATCACAGTGGCTCTGTTTCCTTCTCGGACCTTAGTGTCAAATACTACCTGCCATCCATGAGACCTGAATGCTGGTAGAGGTCCTAACTATGAAAATCATCCCAACTATTTAATATTTCTGTTCACAGAAGAAGATTAAACATTGATTAGTCTAGAGGCATAATTTGCACTGACAAGGGATAGATTTGATTGTCTTCACCTATATTAATTTATGATAGATGCCTTCTGTGAAACTGTAATATACATATCACAGTTTCCCCACACTCCATGTTCCCATCCCCTCCCACGCACCTTCCTTCTAGCTTCCCCCAAATACTCCCCCCCCCATCTCCTTTCAGAAAAGGGCAGGCCTCCCATGAAAGTCAACAAAGCAAGGGATAACAAGTTGAGGCAGGACCAAGTATCAAGTTTGGACAAGGCAAACAAGCTTTGGGATAGGGTTCCCCAAAACCAGCTCAAGCACCATGGACAGGTCCTGATCCCACAAACAGACCAAGCTACACAACTGCCACACACATGCAGAGAGCCTAGGTCAGTCCCATGTGGGTTCCCCAGCCATTAACCCAGAGATCAAGAACAACAATGAACTCAGGGAAAACTAATTCACATTTCCACAAAATCTTACTCTCAGGGAACCAGTGGTATGTCATGATCATTTAAACAGTAGAGATAATGGGCTACTTAGTGAAGTGTGGGTACTCTCAACTCAAGTTTCAAAAAAAAATTCTCTTCCTAGCAGGGATGCTAGCTTTCCCTATATTTTCACCTCATCTTCCTCAGCCTATAAACTCTAACCATTTCAAAAGCCCATTTTTATTTCTGGCAGAGTTGAATAAAACATGTGGTGGTAAATTAGTTATATGGGTTGGATAATATTTCTGTGCAAGACAGACATTTGGAAAAATCCATTGCATGCTATTATTATCCGTAGCTGACAGCCAGAGTTGTAACTACCTTAAAAGATGGCCTTTGTTGTTCATCGCATTCTTGTCTGGTCTTTGGATGAATAGTTAGGCAGTCATTCCCAGAGACAATTGCTGACTCCACAAGTATGACTACTGAATCTTGGCCACTACATGTAAGGACGAAAAACAGACAATGGTGCCATGCACCCAAAAGTTGCTTTCAATCTAATCATTAAGATATTAAGTAGTTCAGAATACTTTATTAGGAGGCTGATCCTATTAAAGGGTACAATGGACCACACCAAAAAAAAAAGATATTAGAAGCAATAAAGACCTGGTTTTAAGACACTTGTAATTATTTTATATTCTGCAAACATCTTAAATGAACTGCGTGTTAATATGCAGTTTCCCAAATATGTTTCACTCCACAGTAACAGGGCCAAGGATTCGTGGTTGGAACCAGTAGAGCCTTTAGAGGATTCACTCACCAATAGAAAGGAATTTAAACAAGGAGTTGCCTAAAGACATCCCAGGGGTAGAGAGGAACTTCTAGTTGGTAGAAAAAGAGAATATAGTTCCAAGGATTATAATAGAGACAGATCTATAGTATCACATAAACATTTGCATCAACCCTCTCTTCCACTACTATAAAAAATATCCTTGCATGTCTGGAGAATTTCCAGCAATAACTTCCAAGACAGTGTAAACCAAAAAGATGGTATGTAAGGAGAAAAATCAATGCCAATAACAAGAAAGCAGTGAAACTAGATACTATATACATAGATTAATCACTGAAATCAAGAATCTAAAATCACTACAGAAGCTCAAAACAAGAATCTGACTTCATAGCCACAGTGTTTGATCTTTTTTTTTTCTCCAGACCCTACTGGACAGAGTGTTTGAACCAACTGTTTCTCAGAGCAATTCTGACGATGTTTCCTCTAACCTACTACAAATGAAATTTTTACATAAGGTATTCAAAAGCTCTGTTTCTTTATATGACACTACATACTCAGGGATGTCTTCTAGAACAATAACAATGTCAGGCCCTACAGTTTGTGAGCTTGCCTTTCTTTCCCCTTTCTTCCATCATCTAGGAGATCTCTGAGGCCTCTGGTTTTATTCAGAAGACCAACAATATTTGCAATGACGTAGTCCAAAGTGGAAATGCTACAAAAGTGTGCAGAGGGCTCTAGGAAGGACAGAGATGCTATAATCTAAAGGAGAGGATAATTTGCTCACGCTGCACTCTGCCTATGCTGAAATATGATTCTCCATCAGAATTAATATATCTCAAGTAATGTGGATCATGCTGGCAAGGGAAAGCACATGCTTCCTCCTATATGCTATGTCTTTTGTCATCACTTTTGAGGAAACATATTCAGGCCTCTTTTCTTGAAATCTCTAAGGATGAAAAATGACAACTTTCCAGTAGCCATATGATTTTTTGGCAATTATTTAAGTGTTCTCATGGCTTCTGGCACACAGTTAAGGATTCCAAAACAGAGACAGAACTTTGTGATCTTAATTCCCTCAATTGAATTCAATTTTAATTTCAAACTATTACCATCTTGAATTCGTAACATGCTGAGTATCACTTTCTTTTCCATATTCCAGAAAATTTAAGATGCTTTTTTGAGTTTGCTTTCATGCTAGAAAAGCTAAAACAACAGATAAATTTAAGCAAGTGTATGCTATAGAGAATTGTATTGGTATGGATCTTGGTTCATTGATACAAATTTAAGATCAATTATATAGCTATAATTCTTGCTTAATACCTGTATTGATATATATATATATGTATATATATATATTGTAAATTTTACAATGTTAAAGTTAAAACCTTCCTTTTTATTTAAAAAGACAGGGAAAATTGTGTGGGAAGTGCTTCTGTCTGTGCTTTGCTTTTATTATTTAACGAATAAAGCTTTTTCGGCTAGTGGCTTAGCAGAATAGGCAATGTGAGGATTCCAAGCAGATAGACGAGGAAAGAATAGCCAGAGTCAGGAATGCCATTTAGCTGCCTCAGAAGGAGACAGACTTTGGAAACTTGCTGGGAAGCCATAACCTTGTGGTACGCACAGACTAATAGAAATTTGTTGATTTAAGAGGTAAGGACTAGGTAGAAAAATGCTTAAGGTACTGGTCATACAGCATGTCAATTAATACAGATTTCTATGTGATTATTTCGGGAGTCTGGATTGCCAGAAAACAAATGAGCAGCCTCCCCCAAGTGTCCAACGCCCACAGCAAGTATACCCTCAGATTCCTATACTTGGCTATTGATAGTACATGGGCTAAGGATACAAACTTGGGATAAGAAAGGATTCAGCTAATAAGGGAGGGGGACTTGATGGGGGAGGGGGAGGGAAATGGGAGGCGGTGGCGGGGAGGAGGCAGAAATCCTTTATAAATAAATAAATTTAAAAAAAAAGAAAGGATTCTGCATTGGCATGGCCATTCACATGGATCATTACCAAGTATAACCGGAATGAAAACTAACTTTTCTTTCCTAACCAGAAAGATAACTCGATGGGAAACCTCAACACAGATGTCATCAAAGTCACTGATTCATGGTTAATACATTCATCCTGTGATTCTCACTTTTATTGAACTTAGAGACTGACAGGGAATTTCAACTCTATGAGCCATTGAGAAAGAGTTTTCTCAGATAGGGGCTGTTGGAGCGATTGTTATATAGTCCAGGGCACAACCAATTTCTTCTGTGTGACTTTCAATCAGGTAAATAAACTTCATTATAGGACTTCTCAAATTCTGGGTGAGGATTTTTGTATACACCTTGAACAAACTCTTCTAGACTCAGACCAAGGTAGGTACTCCTTTCCAAACAGACTCTCTTTGCATTGTTGTTTGAAATAAAGTCTATTCTGTTTAGATTGTTCTCTTCTTTGCTTTCTGTCATGTAAAGCTGCTATAGAAATCTAAAAGGAAGTGCAGAAATCCATGAAGGAAAAGAGGAGTCCATTAGAAGCCTGAGCAAAACACAGAGAATTCCCTTCTTCTCCTTCTCTTACTACTACTGGGGACGCTAATGGGCCTGGAAGTCATGTGTCTCTCAGGCTGTCATTCGTTCACTCTGAACTGATGATGAAAGGGAAGCAGAAGTTTTTCAAAGCATGTATGCATGATAAAAAAAAAAACTGACTACACTCTGGTCACTTCCTCCTCTGCGCCTATTTACCTAATTATCAGCTATATGAGTATCTACATCTAATTATAACTTCAACATTCCCTGCTGTGTATTCAATCTGTTATTCCATTAACTTTGAGGCATGTGAGTTTCTTACTATGCGGACTGTAAGTGAAGAAATATTCTCATTGTTGTTTCATTTGCTGAGATATTTCTTATGTGTGTCACTTTACAATTATCCTGAACCTGAAATATCCTGAACCCTCTTAAAATATTTCATAAGAAAGGAAACACGAAAAAAAATAAAATTTAAGTAACACCATGGTGTTCAATCTTTCAGTCTTAACCCCTTCAGAAGCAAACCACTCTGTCATTAGTGTCACCTAAGACCACAGGGAAACACAGACATTGACATTATAATTCATTGCAGTAGCAGAATAACAAGTATGCAGTGGCAACACAAACAATTTTATGACTGGGGGGTCAACACAACATAGGAAACCGTATTAAAGTGTTGCTGCATTAGAAAGATGAAGAATAAATGGCATAGGGTGTACATAGCCACAGGACGATTTGTAAGAAATATAAATGAAAACGATTCATGATTTCAAGAAGCAACTCAAATTAATTTAACTTCATAAAATTATATGACTTACCTCCCGGAAGAGACAGGTGAAAACAGCTGTTGATTGCTTCATGTTAGACGCGAAATGATGATTACAACTCTAAACAATCACTCCTGAAAAGAAAATTATAAGCAATATTATATAGACAGAATAGCATATATATATATATATATATATATATATATATATATATGCAATCTCAACTAGTGAAAAATAGAACATGTATTAGAAAGAGAGTGTTAATTTATAATTAGAAGGGTATAAATAAAAAGGAAAGGGGAAATATAATAAAATCATAATCACAAATAAAAGAGAAAGAATATTTTGGTGAAATGTTCCTTCCTTGAGAGTGTGAACCAGCCGGCCTCTTAGACGTTTAATCTCAAATAATACAGGGAGCAGAGAGCAGGAGTAAACAGACTGACGTGCTGCACAGTGGTAACAATCGGCACCTGACAACAGAACCTGTCTGGGAAAGTAGACTATGCGAGAATCATGATAGTAGTAGAAAGGTAATGAGGTAGGATGTCATTGTTACCGTTCTCTTCTCCCTGAGAGATGTTCATTGGGTACCAGGGAAAAGAGGGTCAGAACAAACCCCCATCTCTAAATCAGAAGCTATGACTAATTGATAATCAAAGTACATCAAAAGTTAAATTTCACCATTGAAGTCTCCCTGCGTATACAAATCCCTCTTAAGGGCAGGGCCTTCAAGTAAATGGCTCCACAAAAAGTACTCAATGGCATTTTTAGAGGTTATTTGTCTCATAGCGCTTTATCGGGGCTTTTTATTTAACCTTGCAGTGCCCTTGTCTACGTATTAATGGTTTCCAGTTTTATATTTTTATAAGATTCCTGTGATTAAAATCTTTTTTTTATCATAGCTATGTGATTCTTGTAGCTTTTCTTTGGCTATTTATCTCCTGATTGTTTATTTACTTCTTTCATTCTAACCTGGTTTCTGTATTAAAATTTAGCATAAATAGTGTTGTTGTTAGGAGTATTAATCATAGTAGTAGTAGTACGCCCTTATATTATAAAGAATGACAGACAGTGTAGATTGGGTAAGTGGATGGTAAGCATGGCATGGGGTGCCTAGCAGGATTTGGGTGAGGGGAAACAGAAATAGTAATATGCGGTATGAAATACAATCATCAATGGAAAAAAACCTACTTGACAAAGAGGGATATCAGCAAATGTTCTAGCTCTAAGTTTCATAGTCTCAGGGTGTCAGGGTGAGAATTATACACAATAATCAATTCTACACATAGTAGGTACATAAAAGCTGTGTGAAAAGCAAGAGGTCCCTCTCTCCGTTGGATATTGACATCAAGTTAAATCACCCAGTTTCAGATAAAGCCAGAATCCAATAATAGGTAAAAATGATGTATTCTAAAAGAAAATCAGCCTGAGGACTAAATACAGATGTGGGAATAAATTTCCAACAGATAAAATACTATAAAATCTCTCAGAGAAGAAATGGAGGGAAGCCCACCATGCCACCCCCACAGTACCTACTGTATTTCCACTGGTTGTGTCTCCTTTCAGGTCTCAGAAGCAGTTCTCCTTCACTTGTAGGTAGGTTGTAGGGAAGACCTGACTAGAACCTAAAACCAGCTGAGAGGTGCACTGCAGTCAGGAGTCTGACTGGCAAAAGCCCTGTGTGAAGTTTGCCTGTGACTGACTGAGTGTGTGCAATCAAATACAGAATGGATTTGGAACATTCAATGGAGAGAGGGGGAGCACTCAATCCTAGGTACAGAAATCAAAGCCTGTTGTAACTTGGGAGCTTGTCTGTAAAACTCAACTGATTTTTAATATTTCAGTGCATTAGCATGTTTCCTGACCATATTTTTATTTATTTATTTTTAATTGGTTTTTTGAGATGGGGTTTCTCTGTAGCTTTTGGAGCCTGTCCTGGAACTAGCTTTGTAGACCAGGCTGGTCTCGAACTCACAGAGATCCGCCTGCCTCTGCCTCCCGAGTGCTGGGATTAAAGGCGTGCGCCACCACCGCCCGGCTCCTGACCATATTTTTAATCCATATATTTTATTCATGTGTTATTATTTCTCTGGAGATCACACTATGTAATTTCCACCTAGAAATAGCTAATATTTCTTGCTATAGAACCACCTACTGCTCATTTTCCCCACTAATTTTCCTGGGGATAGTGATCAGTAAATGTTCAGTGAAGTGGCATCCACTTGTATCTTTTACTTTCTTACTTTTGGGAAAGTATTGAAACTTTTAGGATTCTAGGTATCAGCTTTCATTTAAACTCATGAAATTTCACAGATGAGGTAGAAGATGACCGGGGGTTTACACAGAATAGACAGCCCTCTGAATAATGATAACACAAATGGACATGGTAAGTTGACAAAGAAGAGCCCAGAATGACTAAAATCTACACAAAGCACTGCATGCTACTGAGGAAATCTGGAAAAGGGATATGTCATTCTTAAAGAAGAGAACAAAATTTTGTTATTTAGTACCAAGAGGTCTGCTTTGAAAACAAACATGCGGGGATTGTTAACAGAGTTATCGGGTTATATTTAAGAATAAATCTGTATTTGTATACATATATGCACCCAGCAACAATAATAGAAAAGTGAGGTCACAGATTTGAAAGAGAATGTATGGAGGTGTATGGGACAGTCTGAAAGAGCAAAGAGAAGGGAGAAATGTTGTAATTAAATTATAGTCTCACAAATAAAAAAATAGAATAGCCTATTACATACACAGACATGCACACACACACATGCATGAACACATATGCACACACATTTGTGCACAAACATATGGATGCCCCAAACACACATTCAGACAGAAAAAGAGAAGACAAAGTTCTCAAAATTAGCACAGAATAGTTTGACTAGGAATAGGAGGGGATTTTTCACTTAGATTATGGATGATGGCTTTTTACAAATATATAATATTTATGTATTTGTAATGAGTAAAATATTTTTAAGAAATAATGTCACCAGAGAAACTGTAGTAGAGTTTATATTCTGTATGTTACCTACATGCACACATGGGTTCACATCTGATACCACACTGCATGTTTATACACACACATGCAGACACACACATAGCACAATATATGTATGCACACAAAGAAGAAAGTTATCAAAGTTAGCTTAAATAGTGATTGTAAGAATGGGTGGATTTTAGATTATGTTATGGAGGATGGATTTTTACAAACACACAATGTTTTCATCTTTGAATTATATAAGTTATTATGCAGAAATGAAGGCACCAGACAAACGTTACCAGAGTTTATTCTCTGGATGTCACCTACATGAACACATATGTGCCTTCTCCACATGAAAACTACTCTGCATACATACACACACACACACACACACACACACACACACACAGAGAGAGAGAGAGAGAGAGAGAGAGAGAGAGAGAGAGAGAGAGCAAGTGTGCGTGAGAGAGATAGGTTAAATACATATTGAATTTGACAGTTTCTTTTTCTAAAACACCACTTAAATTATTTTTTTCCATTATGACTGTTTTGGACATTCCATTCTCACTGGGTATTTTGATGAACTTGGGCTCAACAGCACCATTCATATCATTATTGCAAGCACTATTGTTATGGCACTGTAATATTCATAAAGTTCTAATCCAGAGTGATGGCTGCAGGAGAAGGCAACCAAGGCTGTAACATACAAATTGGTTGCATAGTCTCATTAACTTCTCTTAAATCTTGCATTAATTTCCAATTTCCTAATTTCATTTTAATCACAAAACCAGGAGAATTCCATGGGGAAATGTAGGGTTTAATGTGTAATGTGGTACAATTGTTCCTGAATCATCTGCTGGGAAGCTTATTATTTTTCATCCTTTTATAGACCACTGATTTACCCGATCATCACTTTTCCAAAAATTGGGTCTGCATGAAGTGCAGGCTTTTAGTGACTTCTCCTGAAAATACCAAAATCCTCTCAGGGAGGACTTATGATAAGTATGATGGGATCAATCTGTCTCTCATTCTTGCCCAGCCCATGATTTGAAACAACCTTCCTGGAATATTTGATTAGCAATAACTGTGTTGGGGTAACATAAATATACCCACATATGTGTCATCATTTCTAGGTCCCTGAAATTTACAGGTAAATGACAAACATTGTGTTGCCAAAAAGTTCCTTCATAATCCTCTCCATCTCTCCAGTAAAGTTCATTGCTAGTTTTTCTAGGATTTTGAGGTTGACCTATCCCACACAACTGTCTAATAGTCTTCATTTTAGGCCACCTTGAAGGCCATTGGCTGGCCGTCATAGCAAAAATATCTGCACCAGTACACAGATGACCAGGAAAGTTTTTTCCTTTTATACAAGAAGTGAGTTCTGGTCATCATGGACCAATGTCTTATAGCCAATAGGTATCAGATGAACCAAATCCAACCTCTCCTCACCTACCTTAATTTGATTTCTCTGTTGAGAGAGAACTTCTTTAAGTTTTAAAAAAAGCAGCAGCTACAGCTATATCCTGTATATGTATATCAGGGGCCAATATCTGAACAATCTAAATTTGATCAGAGATGTCATCTTTCTTTCTAAAAGATTTACATATTGGATTACTGTTATCGGGCTCTTGGCTCCCTGAAGCTGCATTCTGCAGCTGACTGCCAGGTTAGGGCATCTATCTGTGTTCTCTGTCACTTGCCTGTCCCATTGGAAAACAGTGACCTTGGCTCACAATTATCTGGTGGGCCAGTGGTGGCAACAGCTGCTTGAAAAGTCAGTCAAAGCATGGGCTCACCACTTTCACTCCTCCAAGCCAAGGAATAGCCTGAAAATGGCATGGCTCTGCCACAAGTGGCAGGGAGGCAGATTTACAAGAGCTACAAATTCTAGAAATCTCTGCATTTATGTCTGTTCCACCCCAGCTCCTCTGGATATCAAAATACAACCTAGCAAATATACAAATAGCTGAATACTATTGCATTTCCCAATTTCTACAAATATTTACAATTTTACCGCTGAGTTATTCATCATGCTCTAAATTTACTTTTTATCTGACTGCTCCTTTTTTACATACTTGTCCAACCATAGTGAAGTCTCCAGGGAAGTCGGAAGACAGAGGATAGTGGAAACAGAGCAAGTATTTCTGAGAAAACTAAGGATAAGGAAGTCTATGTATGAAGCCCAAGTAAATAGGCCTAAAAATATTGTGTGCATATCAAGAGCTTTGAGCCTGTCATGGACATTTAGTATCTTTGCTGACAAGATTTCCCTACTCCCAGGTATCCTATCATTAACTGCCTACTCTGAGACTCATAGTGCACAGAGACAATATCTGACCACTGTGAAAGCTTTGCTAACAAATTATCTTGAAGAGCTGGGCAGAAGTTAGTGTGTGGCTTACTGGGACCCAGAGAAAAAGGGCACATGGCCCACATGCACTCTCTGTGCTTCCCACACAGCACCTGCTTCACGAGGGTTTTTTTCCCCTTAGAATAAACAAAAATATAATTGCTTTATCTTTTAGTGAGCCTGGTTATTTCCCAAATTGAGCTAATTTCTACAGTTGACACCCTGATTCATGGGGCTCAGGTCTCCAGTGGCTCTAACCAGCTGCCATTAGGTCCACACCATTCATTTGAATTCATAGAATTCCTGCCTAGCTGTCCTTCATATTTTCTCATTAAACATCTCAGAGAGCCTTGGCAACTCGTGACTCTGTGGCTGGCTTCTTGGTCCAGTAAGGGATGTGGTAGTCCCTGCTTTCTTCCCCTCTTTTTGCTACTGTGGTCATGTACCAGTCATGGACTTCTGTGAAGCATAAAGTCTGTGATTTACACTACATAACTGTTTTTATTCTGAGCGTATATTTTAGCTTTTAAAAATATAATCAGAATCAAATCAACCACACAGCTACAAGTGTGTCATGACACCTACTGGCAGGTAATGGTTATTGTACTAAATCCAGTTAGGACTCAACCACTGGTAAGATTTATATTTTTAAAACACAAATTATTATTTACGATTTAAAAGGGCAAGATAATAAACAATGCAGAGGCTCAATAGCCTTCTTCCTTATATCACATATGATGTTATGTAAGACTCAAACAACTTCCCTTCTATATCTCTCTACTTAAATCTGAAGATTAGCTTTGTCCTTGTTTTTTTCTCTTTAAAAGTCTGGTTTTATAATAGGGCCAAAAATGAGGCATTTTTAAAAAATAATACAGTATTACAGACCGATAATGACCAACTACTAGAGAAATTCAGCATTCTGGAGAAGAATACAACCAAGTTGACAAACAAAACCCAGTCAAATGAGGCACATTTAGAACTGATACACTCTTTACAGACTGATAATGATCAACTAAAAGAGAAATTCAGCACTCAGGAAAATGATACCACCAATTTGACAAAACTAAACCCAGACAAAGACAGAGGGTGCTGAGACATTGTCTGAGAGAATTCATATTGTTGAATGTATTAACCAGACTCTGTCAAAGAGTTATGGTAGATTGACTGATAGTATGTCTCTCCAGGAAGGCAATATGCATGCTACAAAAATTATATCCAAGGGTGCCTAGCCAGTTTGGATGTTCACCTTCCTAGACCAGGATGGAGGGGCAAGGACTTTGGACTTTCCACAGGGCAGGGAACCCTGGCTGCTCTTCAGACTGCAGAGGGAGGGGGAGAGGAGTGGGGGGGAGGGGAGAGGAGTGGGGAGAGGGGAAGAGGAGTGGGGGGAAGGGGGGAGGAGTGGGAAGATGGGATGAGGCGGAAATTTTTTCCTCAATAAAAAAATAAATAAATAAATAAATAATTATATCCAAGGATGAGACATTATTTTCACTTGACAGACATCTAACCTGGAAATCCTCACTGAGGGCATTAGAAGAGAACACTGGACAGGAGATCCAGACTCTACAAAAAACAGGGGTAAAAAAATTTAAAAAGATTGAGAAATTTATCAAATTTGATGAGCAAAGACAAGGTACAAAGAAAAAATTTAGACTCATCAGTATGTACCGAACTCCGGAATACCTTACGCAGAGTTTACCTGCTTTTCTGATAATATCATCAGAAAGAACATCTGGCACCTATCCTAAAGTAATCAAGTCCATACGTATGGCTGATATAAAGGAAATTAAACAAACAATTGTATCATATGGAATACTTTCATCCTTCATTAGGGAAATGGTCAAAACGTGGACTTCATGCAACAAAGCAATGCCACAAGACAGGACTCAGTTAATCTCAGTGGTCCTAGAAAATGGACCTCAGTTACTTTGGAAGTGTTAGTAGAGAGAAGAAGCGAAAATTTTAGAGCAACAAGGAAAGGCATAAGGGCTTGAGATTTCTCAATATCAAATTCTGGGTGAGGGACTTACTCTGATCCTCAGGGTCAGGCTCTTTACGATGAACACAACTTGTCCCTATGTAGCACAGCAGCTTCAAATGCTTGGGACAGGATTCAGGAACTAAAAAAGAGAATTGAATCATAAATACACAAAACACTAGTCTGCCTACACCTATTAAATGCATTACTATAAGAAATTCTTTATTAAAAAGTAAAATGAAGACCAATACAGAGAGACAGCAAACAGTTAATTATAGCCTCCAATTTCATGTACATGCTTGTATGAAAAAAAAAACCTTGAATGTACTATCTAAATATACAATCCAAACATCAATAAGTTCCAAACCTTATACACTGAAAAGTATATTTTAAACACTTGTGGATATATGATGAAGTTCTGAGAGAATGTGTTGAGGATTTTTTTGACATGGATATAGCCATAGCTAGGTTCCAATGCCTCAAACTCATGGGGTTGTCAAAACCATACACAGGTGAGACTCAGTGGATTCGCAAATCTATCCTCCTAGTTACCTTCCTCCTAAATGGATAAGTACAGTCTGTGATGATATTTCGAAAAACCTACTAGCAGTACTAGCTTCATTTGTCTCCTTTTTCTTCCATAGACCATAAACCTGACTCTCTCAGCCATACACAAGAAACATACCTCCTGGATCCAGATGTTTACAATAAGTGCACTGACAAGCCCGTCACAATGAATTGCCTTCACCAAAGCAAGTACAGCCAATGGACTCCCAGATTTTCAATACATGTGTCTGAATGTCAGTTCTTCCTTCATTTCTTTTCTCTAACCTAGTTACATTAAGTCCAGAATCACTGTCGAGGACAGAATAAAAATTAAGTATACCCTGAAGTGGGTGATATGCTCTATAAGCACAAGTGTCATTTTGTGGAACAATCTTTGTGGGTATAAGAAAGCCAGCTTAGGCAAGGGTTGAAGGGGGAAAGAACAGAGGCAGGGAGGAGAGCAGAGAAAAATGTAGAGCTTAATAAAAATCAATAAAAATATGCATATCTAATCACATATAACTTTGGTAACTTTATTGAGCTTAAAAAATTTGGAGAAAATACTCCATTATCTATCCTAACTAGGCGAGAAGAAAAGGTAGTGCCTAACTCACTTTCTCTTCTAACTTGCATTACCAAACTATCTCTAATGACTCTGAACCATATATATTTTATATCTTTTTAGTAAACATGTTCTCTGAATCTTGTGAGAAGGAAAACAATAACTAAACCTATCTCATCCTCATTTGCCTCAGAGAACCGAGAAGGAAAGGATATTAACTGTGTAAGCAGGAAGTACAAGCTTTCTGAGCTGTTTTCTTCCTACAATAAAGAGAAAAATACCATAATTATTTTCTTAATTATACCTTTGTGAAAATTTATCACAGTACTAATAGCTTCACACTCATAAGTTACAAATTTCTGCTCTACACATAGCATGTATTAATATTATCAGTAAAAATCTGTCTTGTGTTATGGACAGTTGTCATGTCCTAAGTTTTGTTGTGGCCTCTTGGATAGACACACCTCGGAGACACTCTGCTTTCTGCCCTTTCAACGTCGCTCATTTTGTAATCAAGAAAAATGGAATGCTCCTTTCTTTTGCCCATATAACTGGATCTGAGGGATAAGCAAATCAATTGTTATAGAAGGAGGATGTGTAGTTGAATTTCAATTTTATTTTAATAAATAAGGTTGCCTGAAGATTAGAGAGTAAAACAGCCCCATGGGTCAGGCGTACAGACCATGCAATGGTTGCACACACCGTTAATCAAGTAGCCACAATAGTTGTCATAGAAAGGGGGAAGTGCATGCCTTAAATCACAGTGGTGCACGTCTTTAATACCAGCCCAGGAGAGGATTATAAAATGGGAGGAGAAAGCTCTCTGATATACTTTCATTCTGAGATTCATGGAGGCAGGATCACCATTTCGAATGGAAGTTGAAGTAAAAGCCGATGGCTGGCTGTTTTGCTTCTCATATCCTTAGATTGAACCCCAGAATCTCTTTCTGAGCCCTTCTTAACCATGCTTCAAGGATGTAAAGTTTGAAAAGAGATTTGTCTGAGTAATGATTTATATGATAAGACACTATTGGGTAAATATATGAAAATTTCAAAAATAAATCAGATAAAAATTACAAAATAATAAACGGTCCCATGGCAATTTTTTATTCGTTGTACTTCAACACTGTAATCCCAATGATGTGTCTGTAGGAGCTGATGTGATATAAGGATGCATTATCGTTGAGTACCTAAGGATGATCACATTCAGACATCTCTGTGGCTACTGTCCAATCTCTCTCAAAAATTCCATTATCATTAGTGTAAGCAGATATTTTTTGGGATGCTACATTTCATAGGAAAAATTATAGGAGCTCATCAATATACAATCCTAAGACAAAATAATAATGTTTGTTTATATATAAATTGAAAATTAAGCTTAAAATAATTTATTTAACTCCAATAATTGAAATATTACATTTGCAGATTACAGTAACATTAGAGAATGATGTAGTGAATATATACTGAATTCTTACAAATTTACTATACATCAGCATCCATCTGAGTATAACTTAACTTTTTTATGAAAGAAGGATGTAAGTGTCCTTGACTATATACTTGATAGTAAAGCTCTTCCCACGTGAATATGGACAGTCACCTTACCTTGCTTTATCTCATGTACTGGAATGTCCAGCGATGGAAGAGTAAATGAATGTATTTGATACACAGTAGAAACAATATGTACCTGAAATGAGAATTAAATTAGAACATATAGTATGTGTGGTTCTTGAAGAAAACAAAATGGAAAAAATGAGGCTGTTACATTTATAGTTCTCTGCTCTGAGACTATCAATTTGGTACTAGAACAGAGAAACCTTTCACAAGACCCCATCCCAAATCCAGAATATAGGTGCAATTAATACCTGAAACAAAATGAATGATGTGCTTCATGTAATGGAGACTTGCTGCACATACAAATCACTCTTAAGAGAGGATTCAATAACCAGCAGTAGGTAGTAAACATACAGGGCCCTAAACTGCATTTTTGGAGATTCGTTGTCTCATAATTCTTGTTAGCAGTTTTTTGTCCTCATATGTCCTTTGCCTATATGTAAATGCATATGGTTATTGTAAGAAGCCCCTTGTTTGTTTCCCAGCTGCCCAGGCCTAAAATAATCACAGAGAAAATTTATTATTTAAATCACTGCTTGGACCATTAGCTTCTTATTGGCTAACTCTTACATCTTAATTTAATACATCTCCATTAATCTGGGAAACACCACGAAGTCATGGTTTAACAACAAAGTTTCAGTGTGTCTGTCTCTGGCAGTAGCTCCATGGCTTCTCTCTAACTCAGCTTCTTTTCTCTCAGATTTCAGTTTAGTTTTTCCAGCCACACTCTGTTCCATCCTAGCAGGCCAAGCCAGTTTCTTTATTAATCAACGGTATTCACAACATACAGAGGGGAATCCCACATCATTTGTGTTTTTGTGACATTTATGTTTGCATGAAGATATATGTCTTTGCATCTATGTATCTTTTACTGCTTTCCTATGCCTATTTTTCTTATACTTGTTTCTTTTGTCCTATTCTGATGTTTCTATTTTTTATTATTATTGATATTATTATTATTGATATTGTACTATTATTATTATTATTATTATCATCACTATTATTATTAGATGTCTGGGTATATTCAATTGAGAGGAAGTAATAAATGAAGAGCGCACATGCAAGAGAGAAACAGAGAGCATGAGACAGAGAGATAGACAGAAGGAAAGTGTATAGATTTGGGCAAGTGGGAATGTCAATATATTTTAAAGGAGTAGGAGGACAGGAAATAGAAAACCATAGTCCTTATATATTATAAGGAAAAAACTATATTTAATGAAAAGACAACATGCAAATAAAACATAGTATGAGCAAATGTTTCAACTGTGAGCTCTCAGAGTTTCAGGTGGCCATGTAAGACATTCACTTAAAGACAATTATTCACACAGTAGGCCCATGAAGGGAGGGTAAGGAGCAGCAGGTCTCCTGTCTTGTTTAGATACTGATGTCTGAGATGAATCCCATGCATTGCAGATAATGCCAAAATATAAAGCTGAATGATCATGACGTATCTTACAGGGGACAAAGCGGCTTAGGAAGCAGGAACACATTTCCTGCACAGGAAAAAGGAGCAGGTGACACAGTCAGCATTTAGGAAATCTTACCAAGTACCTGGCTATGCTGGATGTCAATTAACTCTGTCTCCTGGTAGGTTTCATGAGGAATCCTCCTTCACTGACTAGTATGTTATAGTCAGGTCCTGGCTAGAACCAGGATCCAGCTGAGAGCTAGACTCCAGCCAGGAACATGACTGAAAAAACCCCTTTGTGAACAGACTGATATTATCATATTATCTCTGTTTGCTTCGGATTGGCTAACTGTGTGATATCATCTAGAGAATGGATTGGGGCCAATCACGAGACAGATCTCAAAGCTACCAATGGAAATCAAGGGCCTGCTGTAACTATGGAGATTTCCATCTGAGCTGCTATTGCATGTATCTCTCCCCCTCCCTGTTGTTACCACAGAAACAGGGAAACGGAAACTAAAAAGACAGAAACAATGTAACTTAACATGACATCTGGCTCCAATTGATAACATTGGAAAACAATCAAAGGTGCCTGGAGCGTGAGCATGTACCTGGCTCCTTGGGAATAGATCCTGGCTTCCTATAAGAAAGCCTGCATTTCTGTATGAGGCCTTTTGAATGTGACTCAGGGCAGCATAATGCAGCTATCTACCTATGAAATCCAGGCACATGCATCATGATAAAGTTCAACCTTGCAACAGCAATTACTTGTGGCAGCTGCAGAGCAAGGTCTTCTTTTCCTTGACAGTCAGCATCTCCACTGAACAGACAAAACTACCACAATAAGCATTTGCTATGCTTTTAAAATATGAAATAATGAATATTTTACAGTTTATTGTTTATATTTTCTTTGTGCAGGAAAATTGCCAGACAAGATTTTGTTGTGTAGCCTTGGCTGTTCTGGAACTCATTCTGTACACCGGGCTGGCCTACAAATCATAGATCTGCCTACCTCTGTCTCCCAAATGCTGGAAATAAAGGTATGAGACTTCGTAGTCCAGCCATAATAAATAATTAGCCTTTCATTTAGTATATAATTATATAATTTATGTTTAAGCATAATACCATGATTAAAGGATACAAAGCACATGTTCTCTAATAGAGACCCCGATTCATGAAAAGTTTTCCATCACCATGTCTTCTGCCTCACCACAGTGCATGCTTTGTACTGACCCCATGGTGGGATGGTTTGAAGTTCTTTAGAACTTCCACATGATCCACAGCATTTACCTATCTAAGCCCAAAAGTGAGACTGCAGGTTGTCATAATAATGGGGTCTCTGAAAGAACTTACTGGGATAGTTTTAAGATAGCCCATATATGACTTCATAAAAATGAAACTAAGATTGCCCTCTCCCAAACAGATAATCGCTATGTAAAAAAAAAAAATACACTACAACAAGTGGAATAAACCCTTTTTAGTATGCCCTGATTTATCTGAGAACCCATGCATTGCCACTGTATTAGAAGCTCTTCCCTCTCCATTCAGCATACCTGACTGCATTTGTAAGCCTGGGTTCTTCCCAGCATTCCTTTTCACAGAAGACAGGAATAACACATTATATGGAAGCATGATTATTCACATCAAGGATAAGTATTACTTCCTGGCTTCCCAGTACTGAAATAATTACACAAAACTCCATTAATTGATTTTAGCATATTCTGAAATGTAGCTCTTATATCCTAAATTAACCCACCCATTTCTATTATTTTGTAACTTACCACAAGGCTTGTGGTTACCAGTAAGGTTCCTGGCCATTTGTCTCCTTAGGGGGGCTACATGACATCTCTCTGACTCCACCTACGATAGAGAGAGAGAGAGAGAGAGAGAGAGAGAGAGAGAGAGAGAGAGAGAGAGAGACAGAGAGAGACAGATATACCTGCCTGGCTATATTATGTCCTGATATTGGCCCAAAAAAAGCTTATTACTTACCAATGGTAAAACATATTCACAGCATACAGAGGGGAATCCCACATTAACTCTTCTTTCTATCTAAATAAAAAGGAAGGTTTTAACTTTTACACAGTAAAATTACATATCAGAAAACAGGTATCAAACAAAACTTATGCTTACAATATTTATATATACTTTTTTCTTTATCATAAGTAAGGAAAACTTTAATTATAACAATCCCTTCTTCAACTCCATCAAAACCTCCAGAATGATATAATATTACCTAAGTAAACAGGAGGTATATTGTAAGCACTTTCAAATCTCTAGAATTGACAGAGACATCTTGATGCCTGGGCAGTCACTCAAAGTTCTTATGTAACATTGGTGCACCCAACTTCAGCCTACAGCACCATAGCCTTTCCATGAAGTAGTAAATTTCAAAGCCAGTCCCACCTATATTGGCAATTTGTCAGTTGCTTTCTACTATGTCCTGCAGATTGTCTGGCAGATTCTTTCATGAAGCAAGAACCCTCAAAGACTGTCTCACCTTCTTTAGGCAATTTCAGCAGTCATTTTTCTGTGGGTCCTGCATTGCACTGCATACGGCATAACATCAAACAGTCTAGACAAGAGCAGTTTCTTGCCCAAATCACTAACAAACTCTATAAGGAGCCTCTTCAATGCCTGTAATTCTCTTGAAGTAGATTGGTGCTGCCAAGAGCAGATGTGTCTCATTGTCATGAAAAGTCATAGATTTTACGACATCTTTGAAAGAGTTAAAAATATTATCCATCTGTAATACTTCTCTGCATATCTAGAAAAGCTAACTAACATGACTAAAAGATGAAAATTATAAATGACTATATATTAACCTGTTTTTCTTAATCACACATTACATTTTTGAAATTTTAAATGAGTAGTACAAACATAATACCATCATCGAGAGTAGAGATATACATTAACAAAATTGGCCTTATGTTTGTATCAATTTACCAAATTCCATACTAATGCAAAGTATGCATGTCTGTAGCATACTCCCATTTAAAGGAAAACAAACATTTATGAACAATATTTGGGAAATTGGGCATTTTTCTCTAGATTACTTCCTCCTGATTGGGAGCACTGTAAATCAGGTCTCTCATGGGGTATCCTGTGTGTTTAATCTATCTCAACCTTCAGTCCTCAAGCTGTTGTGATTGTTGGAATACATAGGCCATTGTTTCAGAGAGACTTGTTTGATCAAACCATATTAGCCAGTAAGGAATCTACAGCTTTCCATCCACTGTGAAACAAAAGCGAACCTTTTCTCCAAAGTAGCACATCCTTAGACCCAAATCTAAAGTCAAGATAACTTTATGGTATATATGTTGCTTTAGCTTAGCAGCACATACAATGAAATGGCTCCTTGTACTTAACTCATTCACAGTCAAAATGTTCAAAGAAAACACAATAGCATACATAATCCAGACTCTCTGTGTATATTCTATCTCTATGTGGTTTATTTTCCTTTATTCCCTTAATCTATGACTGCCTGTACTGTCTCTTTAAATACTTTGTTTAATTATTTTTAAATAATTTACTTCTTTTTACAACTCTCTTTACTCTTTTTTTTTCTCTCCCATGCCTATGTACAGTTTTTTAATCATGCCATGTCTTATTTAGAGACCTTTAAGGCTGAATATGTCTTATTGTGTATCTGAAATCCTTTTCTGACAAAGAGCATTTTAAAATGGTGAGTCGCCACAGCCATGGATACTGGCCCTGCCTCTAGGTAATTCATGGCTGGCTCTGGGACCACCTGGAAGGGACTGCACTTACCACAACTTTGGTAATCATTTGGTTCCTGCTGTCGGCAAGTAACTGACAGCATGCTGCTGCCCACAAACCACATTCAAGTGTTCAGCCTCCTGAAAAAGCTAGAGTTCGTAAAATTCACTTAAAATTGATTAAAATTAAATTTAGTTCAGTTAAAAAGTCATCTTTGTGGAAAGTGAGAACAACATTTTAGATTGTGCACTGAGTCTCACAGCTTATACAGGTCATGTGGAGGAGAACAGCAACTCCTGTTTAGTCAACATAAGACCCCAGGAAACCTGCTAACTTCCTCTGAACCCATGATGAAAGAAAAACAGAAGTTTTTCAAAAATGTCTATGCATGATAAAAAGGAAGTGACCCCGTTCTGCTCACCTCCTCTTCTGCACCTATTTACCTAATTAACAGCTATTTGTGTATTTTCATCTAATTATAACTTCAGTGTTCCCTGGTGTGTTATCAATCTGTCATTCCATTGCCTTTGAGGCATGTGAATTTTCTCCTCTGTTAAGTGATGAAATATGTTCATTGTTGTTTGTTAAATTGTTTCTAATGTGTGTCACCTGACAATTATCTTGACACTGAAATCTTACCATCTTAAAATATTCCATAAGAAAGGAAACACAAAGAAAATAAAATTTGCATAGGTCTATGGTGCTCAATCTTTTGATATCAACTCTTTTAGGGGACTATACTAAGGTCACCTAAGACCATGTGGAGACACTGATATTGACATTATAATCACTGTACTTATCAGACTTACAGTTATGCAGTGGCAACTCAAACAGTTTTATGACTGGGGGTCACCACAACATCAGAAACTGTTTTAAAGTGTTGCTGCATTAGGAAGATGGAGAATAGCTGACATAGGGTGTACATAGCCATAGGATGACACGTAAGAAAGATAATTGAAAATGATTAATGATTTCAAGGAGCAACTCAAAGTAATTCAACTTCATTAAATTACATGACTTACCTCACTGAAGTGACAGGTGAATACAGGTGGTGATTGATACATGTTAGATGTGAAATGATGATTACAACTCTGAACAATCAGCCATGAAAAGAAAGATACAAGCAATATTATATGGACTAAATAGCTTACATGTAATACATACACACACACACACACACACATGTGATGTGTGTGTGTGTGATATATGTATGTAATATCAACTAGTGAAAAATAGTTCAGGAATTTGAAAGAGAGTCAATTTATAATTGGAAGAGTGTGTCATCATTTCTTTTTTTTTTTTTTTTGGTTTTTCGAGACAGGGTTTCTCTGTGGTTTTGGAGCCTGTCCTGGAACTAGCTCTGTAGACCAGGCTGGTCTCGAACTCACAAAGATCCGCCTGCCTCTGCCTCCCGAGTGCTGGGATTAAAGGCGTGCGCCACCACCGCCCGGCTTCATCATTTCTTAAAAATAACTTATTCAACTCAGGGATAAAATTATTGTCTGTTTGTTAAAATCCATCCTCCATAACATAATCTAAAATCCCCCCCATGTCTATAATCACTACCTATGCTAAATTTGACAACTCTCTTCTTGGTGTGTATGCACATGTGCATACAGGTATTGTGATGTGTGTCTGTGCCTGTGTGTTATGAATATGCAGTTTTATGTGCGATTTGAACCCATGTTACCATGTAGGTAACAAACAGAATACAAAGACTATTACTGTTTCTCTGTCACCTTTATTACTTAAAAATAGTTCCCTCAACATAAATATATAAATATTATATACAAAAGTCACTCTCCATATCCCAAGTGAAAAATCCTCCCTATTTCCTAGTCACACTATTCTGTGCTAATTTTGATAACTCTGTATTCTTATTTTCTGTTTGCCTCTGTGTGGTGGGACATTCACATGTTTGTGAACAAACATGTGTGCATATGTGTTCATGTGTGTTTATGTTTCTGCACGTGAGTATATGTAGTGAGTTATTCTGTTTCTTTTTATTTTTGAGAATATACTTTAATTAAAACATTACTCTCAATCTCCTTGCTCTTACAAACCCTCCCATATACCTCTATATATTTTCTTTCATATCTGTGAACTCATTTTTTACTAATTCTGCCAGATGCATATATTTATACAAATATGTATTTATTCTCAAATATAACTTGAGAACTCTGTTAACAATATTTGCCCATATGTTTTCAAAGCAGGCCTTTTGGTACTAAATAACAAAGTTGTATGCTCTTCCCTGAGAATGACATATGTCTTTCCCAGATTTCCTCAGAAGAATATACTGCTTTGTGTAAGTTTTAGTTCTTCTGGGCTTTCTTTTGACCATTGTGCATGTTCATTTGTGTTATCATTATTCACATAACTGACCATTCTATGTAAACCTCCAGTCACCTTCTACCACATCTCTGAAATTTCATGACTTTAAATGAAAACTAAAACCTAGAATTCTAAAAGTTTCAGTACTTTACCAAAATTTAGAAAGTAAAAGAAACAAGTGGATGCCACTTCACTGAACATTTGCTGAGCATTATGTCAGGGAAATTAGTGGAGAAAATGAGCAGCTGGTGTTTCTATCGCAAGAAATATTAACTACTTCTAGGTGGAAATAATAGAGTGTGCTTTCTACAAAAATAATTAGACATGCATAAAATGTATGGATTAAAAACATGGTCAGGAAACGGGCCAGTTCTCTGAAATATAAAAAGTTGATTGAGTTTTACAGACAAGCAATGAATAATAAATAAAAGGCAGAAAGCCCCTCAGATTACAATACCATCATGAAGGTGTGTGGTCTGTGTCTTCACCAAAAACTTCTCAGGAGAAGGCAGAGAAGGATCTAATCTGTGCCTATGTCTGAGATCATCTTGAACAGGATGATGAGATCACTTATCTGCATCATAGAAGGAAAAATAAAATGTTTAAGAACAATTAGTGAGCCGATGTAAAATATGTATACTTACACCGCAAATAATTTTCATATGATTATTAATATCAAAATAATGATTTAAAGTATCAAATTCCTAGAACTGATGGATGATAATAAATCCAATGTTTACAAGTAACATACAGTTTGAATGAAGTAGGCATCCAGTTCCCCTTGTGTGTCATTCCTTTCTCACAATGATCAAAATGAATCTAAAATTTGTACAGAACCAAAATACATCATGTATCAATGAAATTATTATTAAAATAAAACAAAATAAGAAACTTCCAAAAATAATTCCTAGTTTCAAAATTTACTGCAATGTAACAACAGTCACACACAGACACACACACACATACACAAACACACACACGCATATGAACATAATATTATTTGAGATAAGGTTAGGGCTCAAAATTATCATTTACTAGTTATCATTGAACTCAACTGAGAAATGCCAAAGACATAGTAGGTAAAATTTTTCTCAAAAGTTTTATGATAAGTGGATGCCACATGAGAATTTTATTTTCATTCACTTAACATTGTTCATATGTGTGTGGGTATTTAATATATATGTGTGTGTTGTGCGCATGCGCTCGCACTTGTGTGTGTGTGTGCACTTGTATGTGTGTGTGCACTTGTGTGTGTGTGTGCAATTGTGTGTGTGTGTGCACTTGTATGTGCCTGCATGGGCGTGTGTTTGTGTGAATGGACAATGAAAACAAAGCCATGGACTTCAAAGTGAACAAGAATCAATACATGATAGAAATACATGAGAAGAAATGAAAGGGAGAAATGATGCAATCATATTAAACCTTCCAGAATTTAAAAAATACACAAGTAAAGAATGAACATACCAAAACTGAAATGTAGCTATAATTTAAAGAATAATCAAATATTGTGTAGCCTACAAATTAATCTTTAAAGTATTGTTTTTAAAAAAAAAATTTCTAAAGAAGTGCAGCCACAGAAGTCACAGAAAAAAGGCATAAATGTTCTCTAGATTCACTCTGGTGCACAGGGCTACCTTGGTGTGTTTCCACATGTTCCTCCAATCCTGACACAGTTTTCCTAAGCATACAGGAAATAGAGGAAGCATAAGATGAGGGCTAGTATCATCTAATTAACTAAAAAATGTATGTGAAAAAATCAAGAGCATACTGGTGGCAGCTTGAGTTCCATGGTGACTTTATACAAGTAAGTGTCCCTAGCAATGCTCAAAAGACTGACATCATTCTTCTAATGTTGGAAATAAGACAACAAATGCAGAAGATAGCACAAGTATTCCAAAAGATTTTTAAAAAAAATAAAAAATTTGGTTTTATCAATGGGATCATAAACAAGAACCCCAATACAAAATTGTTATTCCCAAAAGCATAAAAATCAAATTTACGCAGATATTGTAGACTATATTTGCATATATATATATATGATGGAGGAAGGTCATTGGTTAATTAATAAAGAAACTGCTTGGCCTGATAGGTTCGAGCATAGGTGGGCGGAGTAAACAGAACAGAATGCTGGGAGGAAGAGAAAGTGAGGTAAGACACCTCAGGCAGATACCATGCCTCTGCTCTCCTGGGCAGATGGGATGAAGCTTTCACCCAGGATGGGTAAGCACACCTCATGGTGCTAAACACATTAAGAGAAATGGGCCACACAGTGTTTATATGAATAGTTTGTGTGTTGTTATTTTGGGGTTTAAGCTAGCCAGGTGGCTGGGAGCCAGGCAGGATAAAATGCAAGCCTGCCCGCAGCTCCCACTACATATATGCATACATATATATTTACATACATACATATATGTAAAAACAAGCTAAAAGGAGAGCATAAATATTAAACAGAACAAGAAGGGATATATAGGAAGCTTTGGGGGAAAGTGAAAGTAATGATTTTTTTAAATATGTGAAAAATTTAAATTCAGCTTAGAAATACTTTCCCGCAAACTTTCTTTATTTAGAGAGACATAAAGGAAAGTCCAATCATCTGGGACATGGCATCCATAAAATTAAAAATAAATATACTAAATTTCTTCTTGGTGAGAAAATGAGTTTTAAGGGGTTACAGATGGAATTCAGACACATGCATTACCCAAAAGCTCAACACAGCATGGTTATGACTTGGGATAGAATCAGAGCTGGAATTTCCCTCCATGATTCTACTTAAGAGGCCCTGATACTGCAATCGTTATTTACTATTTATATACATGGAACAAATTGAAGAAGTCTTTTCAAAATAATAAGTTCATGAGCTTCCTTAACAGTTTGGTGAATGGAGTAGCCCACATTCAGTAAATATCCTACCAAAAAGGAATTGTTTCCATTAAGATTAAATTGATTGACGACAGAGAGAATGCTAATCTGGGTCATATAAGGAAAGAACTTAGAGACCAAATAAGCACATTCAAGGTTCATCTACTCACTCTTGCTTAACTTCCTAGAGTTAAAAAAAGAGTGTCTGGTAATTGATGTAATGTGAAGACGGGATGAAGTCCCAATGCATAATAAAGTAAATAGGCCATAGGCTGAAAAAAAAAATACTGGTATCATTTTTTCATGTAAAGGTTATGTCAAAAATATAGGATTCAGCAATCAACTCTTTATTTTTGAGTAACAATGAAATATAGCTACTAAAATATAGAATTATAATTTCTTACCACTTTACTTCTTACATTTAATCGACAAGTATAACACCATGATTAAACGATGAAAAATTAAGAAAAAATACAATAAAATACACGTTCTCCCATTCTAATTCAACTCTTTGAAAGGCTTTCCTATCACTCTGTTTACCATTTGCCAACATCCTCTGAGCATATATCATGTTTTGGAACCAAAATATTTTCTTAGATATCCACAGCATCCTCTAGCCTTTCTAAGCTATAACAGTTCCACCATGATTGTTAGAGAGATGGGATAAATTCCTGGAGATTTTATTGGTGGCATGCCTATCTGGGGAATTTTTCTCTTTACATATTGATTGCTTTTAAATTGCTATCATATATGAACGTATTTTAGGACACTTCTATAGTAATAGGCATGAACAAAACTTCCAAATGTTCAAACCACTTACAAGCCAAATATTGATAAAATGTTTAAACACAAAGTCCTATTCTTATAAGAAACATTTATTAAATTTACATTCATTGAGAAATGGAAAATCAGATATTTGAAATAGAGTCACTGTGAATATTAAACACGATCTAGGCCTGGCTTCATGCCCAGGAGTAGTAGGAGACATAGAATGGAATTCATGTTTATGATCATTTTGTTGTTTGTTTTATGTGCGTGTTTTGTTGTGTCATTTATTGTTTTGTTAGGGTTTCTGTTTGTTTTCATGTTCATTTTTTAAGAAAGAGAGATAACCAGAGAAAGAGAGAGACAGAGACAGACAGACAGAGAGAAAGAAAGCAGAAATGTACATTATACTTGAACAAATAGGATTTCATACATGGAATAGCAACTGAGAAGGAAGAGAGAAAATCAGCAGTAGCTGACCATGCATGCTGGAATGCAAACCTTGTAAGGAACTAAACAAAAGGAAACAAATTCTGCTCTACACTGGAAATATTAAACTGCACTGTAAATTTAATTGCTCCTAATGCCGCCTTGTTCAATCTTTTTTTGTGAAGTCTAAGGAATGATGATCACAGAGACCACCTCATCTTCTGTCACAAAACAAGGCAATGCACCCTATCTTGGAAACATGAATGAACTCTGGGGGTTATAGATTAAAAACAGTGAGCAAAAATCTTTTCCTCAAGATTTAGAATGCTGAGTGAAATAAGATGGATTACTGTTCCTTGATGAAGGTGGGTCTTCTATCTATCTGTTGTTTCATTGGTTAATTAATAAAGAAAATTGCTTGGCCTGATAGGTCAGAACATAGGTAGGCGAGGAGGACAGAGCAGAATTCTGGGAGAAAGAGAGCTGAGTCAAGCAGATGCTATAGCTCTCCTCTCCAAGATGGATGCCCGTTAAGATCCTTCCCGGTAAGCCACCATATCATGGTGCTACACACATTATTAGAAATGGGTTAATCAAGATGTGAAAGTTAGCCAATAAGAGACTAGAACTAATGGGCCAGGCAGTGTTTAAAAGAATACAGTTTCCATGTAATTATTTCGGGTGTAAAGCTATCCATGTGGGAGCTGGGAGGGAACGCAGCCCATCGCTCCTCACAATAGAGTGGCACCCAACATGGCCAATTAAATCCACCAAAAAACCTGAGAGACCTTAATTTTAAATACAAAAAAAAAAACAGAGTTTAACACAGCTTTTTGCTGTTTGCTAGGGTGTGCTGTTGAGAAATTTCCCTGACTCAGCAGCCGCAACAGGAAAAAAAAGCTGCAGTTTTAAAACACCGCTTCCTGGGATGTGCTGCCATCGCAATCTCTGTCTGGCCTTTGCAGGAGACAGAGATTTTGAATTACTTTTGAATTTACTTTTGGAGTAAAGTGCTAAGGGATGCTTGATGGCAATGTGGACTGCTGTGTGCCTGGAACTGTGCATGGCTCAGGGGCACCAAATGGCTCTGAGGCAGGAGTGGCTCAGCTCCACCATGCTGAACTGTGCTGGTCTAGGGCAGAAACTATCGTAATTACACTAATAACAGTGCAATTAAGGTTTAGACTGGCAATAAACAGGTGGTACCATATGACCTCTACGTGGCACAACTTAAGTTTTTAAGAAATGCTTTAACATTTTAAAAAATGTTTCTGGATAATAAAGAATTACAGATTCACAATAGGACAAATCAGACATAAAAGACCTGTAAATGGGTCACACTGTTGGATGAATGTACGTAGGCTTGGGAGAGAGAAGAAAACGAATATAGAAAGTAAAGTTAATGCCTTCATCTGGTGATGGATGGAGATAGAGACAGAGACCCACACTGGAGCAGTGGACTGAGCTCCCAAAGTCCCAATGAGGAGCAGAAGGAGGGTGAACATGAGCAAAGAAGTCAGGACCACAAGGGGTGCACCCACCCACGGAGACAGTGGGGCTGATCTATTGGGAGCTCACCAAGGCCAGCTGAACTGTGACTGAAAAAGCAGGGGATAAAACTGGACTCTCTGAATATGGCGGACAATGAGGGCTGCTGAGAAGCCAGGGACAATGGCACTGGGTTTTGATCCTGCATCATGTTCTGGCTTTGTGGGTGCCTAGCCAGTTTGGATGTTCACCTTCCTAGACCAGGATGGAGGGGCAAGGACTTTGGACTTTCCACAGGGCAGGGAACCCTGGCTGCTCTTCAGACTGCAGAGGGAGGGGGAGAGAAGCGAAGAAAGGAGGAGAGGAGTGGGGGGAGGGGGGGAGGAGTGGGAGGCTGGGAGGAGGCGGAATTTTTTTTCTTCTCAATAAAAAAAAAGGATAAAGTCTTTTAAGAGACAGAGTAAAGTAAACTGATAGAGTAAAAATAAGCCACGTAAAAATGGAAAATTCACAGAGAGTCTGGATTAGGTACATTGTGTTTTCTTTAAAATTTTTGACTGTGAAGGAGCTAAGTACAGAGAGATATTTCATTATAAGGGCTACCAAGTTAAACTGGAATGGATACCATAAGGGTATTATGATTTCAGAATTTGGGTCTAAGGATATGATGCTTTGGAGAGGGTCTTCATTTGTTTTCACAGAGGATAAGACCCTGTGGATTGCTTCTAGCCCAATATGGTATGATAGACCATGCCCTCCTGAAAGGTTGCTGTGAATACCCACAAAAAATTACTTTACTCAACTGCCAACTGAGATGAACCTGCCACACAGGTTATACCATGAAAGACCTAATTAACAGTGCCCCCATTCAGCACAAAATCATTTATAAATGTTCTTTTACATTTAAAGGGGGATATGATGTAGATATGAATAATTTGCATTGGTATGGATTTTTAGGTTAATTTTGTTTTAGATATGTGTGTGTGTGTATTTCCGATATTGATTAAGGTATTGTGATTGTGTAGTTCATTTTAAAATGTAATGTATAATTAGAAAATATAGGTTGTTAATGGATAATCATCAATAATAGTCAAACTTGTAGTCATGTTAGTTAGATTTTCTGGATATGTAGAGATATATTTCAGTTAGATAGGCATTCTTCATATCTTTCAAAGACTACAGAATATGGCATTTAATGTTTTAATAACTTAGGGCTGTTCATGACAATGAGACACGTCTGCTCCTGGCAGCACCAATCTACTTCAAGAGAAAGATGGGCATCGAAGAGGCTCCTTATGGAGTTTGATAGCCATTTGGGCAAGAAACTGCTCTTGCCTGGACTGTTGCATAAACTGGACACAGAGAACCCACAGAGAGAGGACTGCTGAACTTGCCTAAAGGTGAGATGGTCTTTCGTGGCTCCTGACTCATGAAAGAATCTGTGAGATATTCTGCAGGACACAGCAGAAAATGACTGAACTGTCTTTGAATTTTCCTGCTTCATGGAAATGTCTGCTGGATACTATGGGCCTGAAGGCTGAAGATGGATGCCCCAATGGTACAAAAGAACTTTGGGTGACTGTCCAGGCAGTGAGATGTCTCTGTCACTTCTAGAGTTTTGGAAGTTGCTTACTTCTTGTTTACTTAGGTAATATATCCTTCTGGAGTCTTTGATGGAGTTGAAGAATGGTTAGTTATAGTTATAGTTTTCCATTATTATGATAATGATAAAATAGATATAAATATTGTAACTGTAATTCTTGCTTGACAACTGTTTTGTTATGTTAGAGTTAAAGCAGTTCTTTTTTGTTTAAACAGCAAAAGGGGAAATGATGTAGGTGGGTCTTCTATCTATCTGTTGTTTCATTGGTTAATTAATAAAGAAAACTGCTTGGCCTGATAGGTCAGAACATAGGTAGGAGAGAAGGACAGAACAGAATTCTGGGAGAAAGAAAGCTGAGTCAAGCAGATGCTATAGCTCTCCTCTCCAAGATGGATGCAGGTTAAGATCCTCCCCAGTAAGCCGCCACCTCATGGTGCAACACACATTATTAGAAATGGGTTAAAAAAGATGTGAGTGTTATCCAAATAATAGACTAGAACTAATGGGCCAGGCAGTGTTTAAAAGAATACAGTTTCCGTGTAATTATTTCGGGTGTAAAGCTAACCATGTGGGAACTGGGCGGGAACGCAGCCCTACACTCCTCAGAACAGAGTGTGATCTAACTGGGAGCTTATTCTCAAGCAAATGAATGTAAACACATATGTCATACAATATGGTGTCTGAAAACCAGCTGTAAATGGGTCTCCTAGTGAACTACATCAGGGTTGTAGTCACTCATGCATTCCATTCTTATTACTAGGCTCTAACTACCATATAACTGGGAGCTTAGCACTGTATCCTCTGTGCAGTAGGGCAGGTTTGTGTGTAGAGTAACAAGGGATGTTCTGCAGAGTAAAAAGTGTGAACAAGATGTGTAGAATGATCAGACAGTCCATTCAATTGTGTGAGTGTGTGATTCTGCTTTTTATTCTCAAATGCAGAATCTTTATGCTTCTTTGTCCATCCTGGGTCATGAATAGCCATGGCTTCTATCTTTCACATACCCCAGGATTTTCCAAATGTGTGAAACAAGCTCTAAATTGTTAATTGCTTAAATCTTTTAAAATGCTGGTGTCTTCCTGCTCATGCACTTTATTTTAACCAATAGTAAAATGAATGTGTGATGTGGAAGGAGAAAAAAGGAGTTCTAAAATAATGTGGGATTTCACTCTGTATGTGTGAATACCATTGGTTAATAAAGAAACTGTCTATGGCCTACACAGGGAATAGAGTTAGGCAGGGAAATGCTGGGAGGAAGAGGAGGAGTAAAAGAGAAGACACATAGGCTGCAGGGGATGCTGGGAACTTTACCCGGTAAGCCATAGCCACGTGGCAATACACAAATTAATAGAGATGGGTTAAACTGTGAGACCCCAACTCAAATAGCCTGCTTGCAGCTGACTTTAGCACATGCCCTAGATAGATGGCAATCAGCAATGGAAAAGTACAAAACTTGCAAAACAGCCTTGACTGCCACTTGCTCTCTGACCACAGTACCCTACCACCAGCCTGCCAAGAAACACCTAGCACCCATGATAGGAGTTGAGGACTTTCCAGGACAGGGTTTGGGGTTTTGATGGTATTTCTGGGAAATAGAAGAAACAAATAGCTATGGCCTAAAATTGCTCCAAAATGTTAAATGTTATATCCAATTGTTCTGTACCTTATACCCATTATTATAATGTTGTGGGTTTTGCCTATAATAAGTTGCTGGAATTGTTGTTCGGGGTGTTCTACCTCTTTGGAGACTAGAGACACCCAGTGGCGCTATTGTAATAAACCCTACTGCTTCTTGCATCTGCTGGACTGGTTAATTGAGTCATGGGGCTTCTCCCTCTTGGGCCTGCACCCAAAATTAATATATAAGAGACAATAAGAAGCTAGAGCTAATGGGCTAAGCAGTGATTTAATTAATATGGGTTCTGTGTGATTATTTCAGTTCTGGGTGGCCAAAAAGAACAAGTGGCCTGATGCTACACTAAAGAGGTAAGTTATGTTCCTGAACAAGAAAATCACTGAGTTGGATTTGGTGTGATGAATAATTATGAAGGCTACACTAGCTTTCACTTTCAAAATATCCAAGTAGCCTCTCAGGTAGAATGTTTTTTTATGTTCATCTGAAAAGAGATTCCACTAAATAAAATCTACTTTAAACAATACTGAGGTGTTATCTCAATTCTTGTCAATATCAAAATGGAAGAGAAAGACTTTCACAGATATTTAGTTCCCCATTGTTGAATTCCATTTAAACATGATATGTTGGTTTAAACACCATTGTTGACAGTTTTAGGAATCTACCTAGTAAATCTATGATTTTCAGTAATTTTATCAATTTTCCTCAAGTGTCAACATCTTCCCCATTTTATTCATTACCAGAATATTTTATTGCACTGAATGTCAGATATGAAACATTTTTCTACAAAAATGAAGTGTCTTGATGACTCAGGACCTTACCTGCATTATCCATCATCCCACAAAAAAAAAAATCCAACTTGTTTCATGATCCAGTTGAGGAGAGTAATGAAGGCTCAGCAAATCTGTATCCCATTCCAAGTCATCTTGTTGTTTGTTTCCTTTCCTGACTGCTCACGAAAATTTACCACATGAGTACCTGCAATTATAAAAAAAATTAGGTTACTACATAACTTGCAAAATCATTCATCTGGGTATATTTCATAACAAAATATATAAAATATAAAAGGGAAGAAAAATACAAATCTGTACACCTGTTGACAATGAACTGGACAGAATATGAGATAATAAGCAATTAAAATGCCCAGCATGTAGAAAATACAACATATTGTGTAGGGAAACAGCACCTGTGCAGAGCCATTAAGGACAGCACTTCTGCATGTTGAATAGTAACCAGGAACATTCGTCCTTGCCATGTCTATCACACACTATCCTGGATGGTTTCCTCAAAGAAGTTTCTGGGGAAAATAAATACTGTATCATTCTTATTCTTAGATGTCTGGTGCCAATGACAAACAGGATTTTTACATTTCTGTGAAAGGGCATAGCCTTGTGTAAAGTTATCAAGAAGATGCACTGAGATCTAATGACTTCAACAAAATCGGGTACATAACAAAATAAAGAGTTCAATCTAATTATTTACATGAGTAATCAATAATCAGAAATGGAATTGGGCAGCAAGTGGTTTTACAATACCACAAACTCAGGGAAATATTCTCCTCCAGTGTCAGCTCTCGGGATGCAGAGAGGAAGCTTGGCTCTACGCCTTGAGTTGGAACCTCATTGAGCAACACAGGCCGATTCTGTATGAGAAATTAATGATGTAATTTAAAGGACAAAGTATGAATAAATAGATGTGAGTATTCTTAAGGATACTAACATGTATTTAAGATTATTAATAACATGCATTTATATTTTTAAAAATAGCCATTCCTTGACTTTAGGAAGCCAATAATTCTCAAAGCTACTTAGAAATTACTAGTATGCCATGCACTGTGAAGAAATATTACTTTCTTTCTATTCCAAAACTCATTTAATCTCATAAGGAACTGCAATTAGATAAACAACATTGATACAGTGTTCAGACAGAAAAATAAGGAAAAAGACTTAGAACTTTCACTCATATTTCAAAACTTCGGACAAATTAGTTATTATTAAGTCATTTGGATATGGTATATAGTAAAATAAAATCAGGTAACCCAAAATGAACACCTAAATACATTTGTGTGTATGTGTGTGTGAGGGTTCTGTTATATGTGCACAGGTATATGATGACAAGGTCAACATAAGTTCTCTTCCTCTATCCAAATACAGTTTATTTTCTTTGAGAGAGTGTTTGTCATAGATCCTAGAGCTCATCAGCCTATTAGACTGACAGAACAATTCTGAGATTACAATAGGATTGTGTGTGTGTGTGTGTGTAAAACATCAATGAATCTCAAAACTTTCTGAAATTTGCAGAAGACACAGTTATTTTTGAAACCATGAGACAAGTGGACACAATATAAAAATTGAATTCCTCACTTAAGAGCACACAAAGTAAGTTACGATTTCCCATATAGCAATGTATACCTAGATATGAAAACTTAGCAAAGGCAGCGATAAAGTATGGATTAATTATGGAAACAGTAATAAAAAGAAAAGTAAGATAGAGGCAAAAATGACTGAAAGAAAATGAAATATCAATTAAGATAAAATATGCACTGTGTAAAATGAATTACATACTCAAACATGTATGATGACGCAGACATAAGATTTTGCTGAAACAATAATTGCCAGTTAGGTAAAGTGTGGGGAGGAGACACAGAAATAGAAAAGCAGTCTAAATATAAGCCCCATGTAATGCAGGACATCACTACCTACCTCTTTAAACCCTTACTTTCCCCATGATGTCTTATGGATCACAAATCCTAACAAAGTGATAACATATAAAGCAGCAATAACCACGCAATGATAGACAAAACTTTCAGTATAAATCAAAATCTACAACAGGTCTTGACATAGCTAAGTAAAAGGATAGCTCAATCAAGAGATTAAGTATTTTTTCTTTTTTAATTATTTTTACTGAGCTCTATATTTTTTTCTGCTCCCTTCCCTTCCTCTCTCCCCTTCCCTTAACCCTCTCCCAAAGTCCCCAGGCTCCCAATTTACTCACGAGATCTTGTAATTTTACTTCCCGTGTAGATTAGTTCTATTATGAGATTAAGTATTTTTAAACATCACATTGGATAAGTTCACTGATCAGAAATTATAAAATATTCCACCCCTCTAGGATTGAACGATGAATAGGAGAACTACACACATAATTTTATGACTTGTCCCTTCTGCAAAGTAGCTCTACAAGGATTCAAAGTTTACAAAGTAAACAAGTCTAAACACAAAGAATGATCAAAAATAACAAGAAATAATTATTTTATAGTCATTCTGAATTATATAATATATATGAATTGTGTGCATAGATCACAGGAAATTATACACACTTTAAAAGATAATCTGTCCAACAGGGGCCATGACTACCTAAAAAGAACATCAGAGCCATTCAATAGAACCTAATTTGTTTAGGAAGACCAGGAGACTGCTAAGAATATAGTCTATACTAATGGCTTTAAAGTCAGTAGTACATACTACAATATGTCCATTTTGTAGGAACACTATGATTTTGTTATAGAACTATAAGAAATTGAACAGGAACTACATAAAATCCTGGTACCTAAAGATTAGTGATCAGAGACCAGAAGGAATTAGGAAAGCTGTCATGGAAGAAAAGGATTCATATGTCTAATTTAGTTATGATAACTTTCGATGGCAATGACAGCATGGCGAGATTTCACTAAAGGTGCACTTCTAATTACATATATTATCAATAACTAATATTCATCTAATTGAACTCAAGTCCTGCTTTAAAATATGTAAATTATACCTAATATTGTAAATAATAAGCAATAATAAGCAATGAAGAAGTAATGAATTTGAGAGTGGAGTAAAAAGGAAAAGAAAAAATGGATAACACTTCACAGAATATTTACTGGACACTATCTTCAGGGAAGTTGCTGGACAAAATGAACAGTAGGTGTTTTTATAGCAAGATACATAAACTATGTCTTGTTGGGGGAAAAAAGCATGTGATTTCTAAAGAAATAATAAACTATATATAAAATGTGGATTTAAAAATATAGCCAGCAAACATGGGAACTACATCAAAATATAAAAATGTAATTGAATTTTACAATCAAGAAATTAGTAATTGAAAACAAAAGGGAAAAAAAAAATATGAAGATTTACAATACCACCAGCTAGGTGTGATGAATTTCTCTTCCATGAAACCTTCTCCAAAGTTGGGAAGAAACACTTCCTCCATGCCTGCGTCTGAGGTTATCATGAGCAAGTCTGTAAGACCCTACATCAGGATTATAAAAAAAAAAAGTGAAAGATTTAGAAAAAACAGTAAAACATACACATTTAAATAGAAAATCACTTTTATATGACTAATAAGATCTACATGAGTTTTAGATACTTCCAAATTCCTAGGCAAGTAATTTTAATATTATAATGAATGCAGTATTCACAAGCAATGTATACATGAGGTACAGTGGGCACACAGGTCTCCATATGTGCCATTCTTATCTCATAATGATAAAAAATTATTCTAAAATTTATACAGAACCAAAAGAAATCCAGGATCGATTAAATTGCCATCCAGAATTTAAGAACAAGATAAAAGCATTCCTTTCACACTTCCCATGTGTAACTTACCAGATTATGACACAGCACACACACATGCACACACACACACACTTATAAAAACACAATTATTTGAGATAAATTAAGGGTTCAAAAATATCATCTTTTTTATATCATTTAACTGATAAATTCCCAAATTGTATACTAGGTAAAATGTTTCTCAATTGTTCTGTCATAATTGGATAACACAGAAAATTGAATTTTTTCACTTACATAATACTTACAGTTGACTTTTGATTTATAAAATTAGAAGAGAGAGAGAGAGAGAGAGAGTACAAACAATGATAAACTGGGCAGTGGTGCATACACCTTTAGTCCCAGCACTTGGGAGGAAGAAGCAGGACAATCTCTGAGTTTGAGATCAGTCTGGTCTACAGAGCTAGCTCCAGAACAACTAGGACTGTTACACAGATAAACCCTGTCTTGAAAAAAATAGCAAACAATGAAACAGAGATCACAGATTTAAAAGTGAACAATGAGAGTTATATGGTAGGATTTAGAAAAAAGAAAGAAAATGGGAAAATGATGCAATTACATTATAAATAAGTTTGAATTTTGTAATATACTTATACAAAAAAGCAGATCATACACCAAAATGTAGGTCTAGTTTTAAAAATATACAAAAATAATATATCTTGAATTTAATCTCTGAAGCATTAATAAAAGAAAGACTTTATAAGTTTTGCAACCATAGATTTTATTGAAAAAGAGACAAACGTACTTTATGCCCTTTCTGGTAGATGAAGCTTCACTGGTGTTTCCAGAGGCTCCTTCCTTGGCACAGGATGCTGGAGAAATGAAAATTTCCTAAGGAAAAATAAGAGGAGATCTAAAAATCAATCAATTAACTGAAGAATATACTTATGAAAATTTGAGGTACACTGGTGCCATCTAGAGTTTCACATGAGCTTTAGAAGATTGTTAGCAGCAATGCTCAAAAGACAAATCTTTTCTTTTATATGAGGTAAAGCAAAGAATACTGGAGAAAATGTTACTCATCCAGACGACTTGAAATATAAAAGAAATCTTATTTTAACAAGGGAAGCACACACCCAAATGATTATGATATTCTTAATGATCAGTCCAGAAAAAAACATAAAGAGTAAAATTAGATAGACCTGGCAGAGGGCATTTAATCAGAAATATATATGTACATACATATAGTTATGTGTTTGTAACATCAAATAATGTTTCAAAGTGATATGAATTTCAAGAAAAGCAAGGAGGGATGTAGAGGACAATTTGGAGGAAGAAAGCATAGGAGTAAAGTATGTAATTTTATTATAATCTCAAAATGTGAAGAAATAATCTTTTGAAATTAAAAACAAAATTAAACTGCACCTTGACAAACTTTCCTGACATTTATCTTTCCTTAGAGAGTCAGAATAAAGGTACATTCATCCAGGACAGGACACGAATAAAGTTAAAAAAAATTGATCTAAACTTCTGCTTGATGACACAGCGAGCTTATTGGGGCTACATATAGAATTTAGGCAAATGTATCACCAAAAAGCTCAACCCATCAATGACAATGACTTGGAACAACTGCAGAGATCTTATCTGCCATGGTTACCAGCAGCTCCACCGATTAGACCCTACTGCCACAATCATTATAAATGAGGCAAATTTAATAAGTCTTTTCAAACTAATAAGTTCATGCACTTTTTTAGGAGTTTAAGTAAATGCAGGTCCCCGAGTCCAGAAAACATGCTCCCCCAACCAAATGCTTTAATTCACAGGAAATGGATTCACAACAGAGAAAATGCAATGAACTGAGTTTTATAAGGAAAAACCAGGGTGGCAGATTGAGCACATCCAAGGCTCATCTATTCAGTTACTACTTAAGTAAGGACCAGTTGAGAATAAGGCAAGGAAACGGGACAGGGGCATGATTCTTGGTATAATCTGAGGTCTTGAATTAGGTGAACAATCCAGTAAGATCGTCGCCTGTATGAACAAAATGATTGGTAGTGTTCTCTTATGTCACAAATATATTATTAAATCATTAACTACTCATTTTTGTGCAACAGTGAATGACATCCATTAATAAAAAGTAACATAACAAATTATTTTTCTGTTTTTTGTTCATACTGGTTTTTGGGGGGTAAGATTATGTGACAGGATTTCTCTATTTAATTTTAGTTGCTCTGGAATTCATTCGGTGGACCAGGATGGCCACAAATTCAGAGATCTCCCTGCATCTGCTCCCAAGTGTTGTGATCACCACTGCCCTGCCATAATAAATCCATAGCACTTCAATTATTACATAATTAAACACTTTATCAGTAAGTATAATACCATTCTTAAATGAGGGAAAATCCAGTAAACCATATGTTCTCTAATACAGACCCCTCTTCTTGAAAAGTTTTCCATCACTATGTCTTCCATCTCCCCACAGTGCATGCTCTGCACTCACCTCATTGTATGACGCTACAGCATTTCTTTAGAACTTCCCACGTGAGCCACAGCATACACCTCTCTAAGCCATGAAAGTCACACTGCAGGTTGTTATACTAATGGGGAAAAGGACCTGCTGCGATATTTTTAATCGTGCCCATGTATGATTACATAAGACTAACCAAATTAACTCTTATTAACTTCCTCACTAGCATATCATCCCTACTTAAAAAAAATACACTAGAACTAATGGACTAGACCGTTTATAGTATGGTGTGAGTCGTCAGAGAGCCTCGGGGTTGGCATTGTGGCTATAGTAGAAGCTGTTGCCTCTTCATCGAGCATACCTGACTGCTGTTGAAAGCTCAGGCTCTGCACATCATCCTCTTCCCACATCCCTTTTCAGAGAAGAGAGGAAAATCATGTTAATCTGGAAACGTAATTGCCCACAATAAGAATAGGCATGATTGTCTTTACATATATTTCTTTATCATAGATGCCCTCTGTGAAGTTCTTGAAGCTTTAAAGCTTCCTCGAAGTCCTTTACCACCAAATTAGGCTTTGTTTCAGTATCTTTCCTTAGGAACTTGGCCTCAACACAAATCTTAACAACTTTTCTTCTAGTATACAAGATAGCTGTCTTTCTCTGCTTATATAGTCTCCCACATCATACAAGCTGTAATACCACCGTGCAGACAAAGCAAAGGATTTTCAACCTTTCAAAGATCTTGCTGAACATAGGTTCATCAAAGCCACCAAATGTCCATGACACTGCACTTCCTGTACACGGTACTATCGACCTAATCACCTGGGCATGATACATAGCTTCTCTCACACTTAGTCCCTGCAGAAGTCCTTACCCCACCTGTAATCCTTTAGGTTCTGAGTTCCCTGGAGAATCCACTGTTGATGGACAAACATCCCTAATGGCTCACATGAGCCATTCCATCAGAGAATGGTATACTTTGTACTATAACAGTTTAGGCGTCTTGTCTCAAGGGGGAATCAATAGCTATAATTCTCAATTACTAGGCTCCTACAGCCCTAAGACTGATTTTGGGTGTCTCCTTGGAGCACACGTAAACAAGTCGGCCTGTGAGCGAGTCTTGTTTCTTGTTTATAACACCAGAATTTTATGCATTGAATTATCCTCAATTCCCATGATCACACATATCTGATTCTAAATGCTACCTATGACTAAAGGCTGTTTCGCAGATTTTTCATTGTGTCAAAGATAGTACTCACATGGAAAAATTTTTTTTATTTTTATAGATCATGTGCTTCCTCTTTGCTACATGACCCTTCCCATGGGTTTCAGTTTGGGGGAATCCCTGACACTGTTCTCTATTACTGCTATAATTGGTGGCCTCTTTACGGATGCTTGCAAAATCAAATCCAACACCTCCATTTCTCTGCTTTTATCCAATTAGCTCACTATGTCAGATGCCAATACAAAATCATAGCCTCGTATCCCTTTCTTGGTACAATTCACAGCTTACACCCGCAGGTTCACTCCTACCATCTCACACTGGCCTATATCTCTCATCACCAGTAGTAGCATGCATGTTGCCTCTGCAGCTGTCCACAGAGAGTTATGCACCAGATGGGCCATCCCCAGAGCTGACTCCATGCGCTCGCGAAACCATAAAGCCTAACACAGCATACGAAATTGAATAAGACCACGATAGTGTAATTTCACCTATAAATAACTCCGGGCAGTGTGGCTTCAACTTAGAGATTCGTCATTACATCCTTGTACAACCCATGACTGGGCAACGACCCCCCAAATGCTATGTAGAGCCAAACATTCATGTGGATATCCTATGCAAAGTGTGCTCTCTCATGCATTTGGATTCACCCATTTGTGTGGAAGAAACTCTAAATTTTTAATTGTTTAAATCTGTCAAGTTACTGTTGTCTTCATGTTTATGCCATTTATTTGTAAGCAATGGTAAACTGAATGACTGATGTGTAAGAAAAAAGGGAAAAAATGTTCTGCGGGGGTGAGCAGAGGCATCTAGATTTGGCATAGTGGATAATCATAAAGGCTACGCTCATTTTCACTTCCAACACATCTAATCAGCAACTCAGACGTAAAATGATTTCATGTACTTCTGAAAGTAGATGCCACTAAATAAACTGGACCTAGAACAATGACAGTAAGAGGTTATTTTATAGTTCCTTACCACGTTAAGGTGTGAGAGACGGTGTGTGTTTCACAGCTAATTTAGCTTTGCATTTGTGAACTCCATACAATCATAATGCATTGGTGTTAACACCATTGTTGACAGTTTGTGATGTCTACATAGTAAACTTTATGATATCCACTCACTTTAACAATTTTACTCAAGTGTCAACATTTTCTCCATTTTACACCTTATGAGGATATCACAAAGTACTTATGGCTAATTATGTAACTTTTCCATTAAAAACAAGTGTTTTCAATGTTCATACAATACTTATATATACCACTGGTTACTAATAAGGATTTGATTTTTGATAAAGACTGAGGAAAATAATTTAAACTTAGTCTGGATCCCTTTCTAAGCTCATATGGTTGTTGCTGTGTATCATTTCCTGACCACTTAGGAAAATTTCCCTTGTGGATAATGGCAGTTATTTAAAGAACCAAAGCTACTACTTAATAGATAACTGAGAAACATACTCAAATAAAATGACATTTTCAAAGTCACTCTTTGTTTCTGTTAGGTATCAAACTCATCAAAACCCTGATAAAGCAGGTCCACATGCCTAGAGGATATAAATAAGAGAAAATTAATAATCAAAATAAAAACTTATAAAATACATAAAATATATTATGTATGGAAGTAACATATGTGATAGTTAAAGAACAGGCTTGAATAGTAACTAATAATTAGCAGCTTTTTGTCTCCATTTCTCATTGTCATGGAGGGCCTTTTCAATACAGTTAGTGAAGAAAATAATAAGTATACATTTCCATCTCATAGATGTCTGGTGATTAAGGCAAATATTATAATCTACAATTCTTATGTACTGAAAAACATTAAGTAGTTTAAAAAATATTCTTAGGTATAATAATGTCTGCAAACTAGGAAGATAAAATATAAATTTTAATCCAACTATTTGCATAAGTAATTAAGAATTAAAAAAAAACATTTTTTGAAAAGCAACTGATTTTATAATACCATAAGCTAAGAGTAGCAGTCTCCAGTGTGAGCTTCTCAGGATGGGAAGAGGAAGCACAGCAACATTCCTAAAATGAAAAAACACAGGGATAAATAGTATAAGAAAAAGACAAGCCGGGCGGTGGTGGCGCATACCTTTAATCCCAGCACTAGGGAGGCAGAGGCAGGCGGATCTTTGTGAGTTCGAGACCAGCCTGGTCTACAGAGCTAGTTCCAGGACAGGCTCCAAAACCACAGAGAAACCCTGTCTCGAAAACCCAAAAAAAAAAAAAAGAAAAAAAAGAAAAAGACAAGATCTCCTGAGTAAATTGGAAGCATGGGGGAAAACATATAGCACTATGAAAACAATTTTAAAAATGTAACTTCCTTGTTCGTGGCTTACTTGGTTGCTACCTCTGTGCCTTGAACACTGTCAGGTGAAAGGAAAATATAAACTTTATCATGCTATAGTTAGGAATATAAGAAAGTACTTATTTTTGACAAGTTACCAAAAAAATCAAAAACCTCAAAATCGTTCAGTAATTCTGAATTAGTGCAGTTAAATTTCTTCTTAAAAGAAACTCCAGAACATATCTGAGACCTAAAATGATTGGATGATTTCATAATTTTCTCTCCAGGCACTTGGCTTTTTCTTTAAATTATTTGTAAAAGTTATGATTACAATTCTTAGAAATACAGGAGGGAATCGAGTGGGATAAATAACACTAAAGACCTTTAAGTCCTATAAGAACCAGTAGTCAAGGAGTTTCTTAAAATATAAATATATACGTACAGAGGAAGAACTTAAATGGAGCTGCACGGCAACGGGGGGTAGCAATGCCACTCCCAGACGCTGTAAGCAAACAAAAATCCAAAGTCAGCAGTAGGTTACGTTTCTTGGAGCTGTTGGCCTGTGAGGTCTCTTAGGTCCCCAAATGTTAGAGGCCATTGCCAATGGAATTAGTTACCCTCCCAAATTCTAGAGTAACACCCTGTAACTAAAGGCACCACATACTTGAATCATAGAACCTGGAAGTTTCATCCCTACTGAATGGTCTCCATAGTGTTAGAGGAGAGAGTAATCATTAGTCTTATGTGGCTATGGGTCCTGCAAGCTACAGAAACAACCCGCCTGACAGGACATGCCCACTTGTACTACAATGGTATGGATGCCATAGGAATAAGCAGATGCTTTCTGATTAGATTGAGGTCCTGGAAGACAGGATGAAACAGAATCCTGTGCTGACATGGGGATCAATAACCTTGGCTATTGGCCCTAGGCCCCAGGGAAGAACCCACAGCTACTGCTCTGATAATGGTACATGTCATCAACCTGACTCCTAACTACTTCTTGTCAACCCATAGATGAGTGCATTACCAAGACCTTGGCAGAGGAGCTTCTCTTTGCAGTAAAAAGCAATTAATTCAGAAGCCTACAGCCAATCAGGGTGCAGAGAATGAGTGACTGAGCTTGCTGAACACGCTGAACATGGGGCATCTGTATCACACAGTCCTCCTCCCAAGGCTCAGTGACCATTGCAGACGAAAGAAGAGAACGCCTATAAGGACCAGAAGAGAGAGAAGACCACAAGGAAACAGTTTTCTCTAGAGAAAATCTGCATGTATAAACTCACAGTGGTTGTGGCAACGTACACAAAACCTGTGCACGTTTGACTCAGACAAAATTTAAGCCAAGATTTCTGAAAAAGGGAGATGGGAATGAAGTCCCACACCTAGCTGAGGAGCCATTGGTAACTGACAGTATCAGGGGGTAAGAGTGAGCTTTCTTTAAAGATGTGGCCCCGGGATCTAACGTGTTGCACTGGATGACCACACAACTGAGACTATAGGCAGTACTAATGGGACTAGATTTTTTTTTTTTTAATGAAGACACGAAATTGAATGAAAAGAGAATAAGGAAGCGGATCTAGGAGAAGACAGGGAAGGAAATGGATACTATTGGAGTATAATATATGACACTCTCAAAGAATTAATAAAATGCATTTTTATCAAAAAAAAGAAAAGCAACTGATTTTATAATACCATAGGATAAGAGAAATGGTCTCCAGTGTGAGCTTCTCAGGATGGGAAGAGGAAGCGTGGCTTTACGGCTTGAACTACTACCTCGCCGAGCAGCAGTCAGACACAGTATCAGAAATACGCAACATTCCTAAAATGAAAAAACACAGGGATAAATTAGTATAAGAATACTTAAAGCTACAAATATTCGTTGAAGATTATTAATAACACCAATTGATTTTTAATGTCACAATTCATAGTCTTAAATCAGGAATTATCAAGGCTATTAGAGAATAAGAGTATCCCTATCCAAAGACAGGTATCTTACTTTTCATTCCAAGGACAAACTTATCTAAACTTCACAAGAACTGCCATAATATAGTCAACATTAACACAATATCAGATAAAGAAAATGAACAATGGAAGTGTTGAACTTTTGCTCTGTTTCAAAACTTATGACAAATTAGTTTCACTGAAGACATTTGGAAATAGTATATAGTTAAACTAGATTGGTGAAATAAAACTATGCACAGACATTAAGGACCTCATTAAATAAATGGGACCTCCTGAGACTGAGAAGCTTCTGTAAAGCAAAGGACACTGTCGCTAAGACACAAAGGCAACCCACTGACTGGGAGAAGATCTTCACCAACCCCGCAACTGACAAAGGTCTGATCTCCAAAATATATAAAGTTCTCAAGAAACTAGACTGTAAAAGACTAATCAACCCAATTATGAAATGGGGCACTGAGCTGAACAGAGAATTCTCAACAGAAGAAGTTCAAATGGCCAAAAGACACTTAAGGTCATGCTCAACTTCCTTAGCGATCAGGGAAATGCAAATCAAGACAACTTTAAGATACCATCTTACACCTGTCAGAATGGCTAAAATAAAAAACACCAATGACAGTCTTTGCTGGAGAGGTTGTGGAGAAAGGGGTACCCTCATCCATTGCTGGTGGGAATGCAAACTTGTACAACCACTTTGGAAATCAGTGTTTCGGTTTCTCAGGAAATTCGGGATCAACTTACCCCTGGACCCAGCAATACCACTCTTGGGAATATACCCAAGGGAGGCCTTATCATACAACAAAAATATATGCTCTACTATGTTCATAGCAGCATTGTTTGTAATAGCCAGAACCTGGAAACAACCTAGATGCCCTTCAATGGAAGAATGGATGAAGAAAGTATGGAATATATACATATTAGAGTACTACTCAGCAGTAAAAAACAAGGGCTTCTTGAATTTTGCAGGCAAATGGATGGAAATAGAAAACACTATCCTGAGTGAGGTAAGCCAGACCCAAAAAGAGGAGCATGGGATGTACTCACTCATATTTGGTTTCTAGCCATAAACAAAGGACATTGAGCCTATGGTTAGGGATCCTAGAGAAGCTAAATAAGGAGAACCCAAAGAAAACATATAGGCATCCTCCTGAATATTAACCTTCATCAGGCGATGAAAGGAGACAGAAACAGAGACCCACATTGGAGCACTGGACAGAAATCTCAAGGTCCAAATCAGGAACAGAAGGAGAGAGAGCACGAGCAAGGAACTCAGGACCTCAAGGGGTGCACCCGCACACTGAGACAATGGGGATGTTCTATTGGGATCTCACCAAGGCCAGCTGGCCTGGGTCTGAAAAAGCATGGGATAAAACTGGACTCGCTGAACATAGCAGACAATGAGGACTACTGAGAACTCAAGAACAATGGCAATGGGTTTCTAATCCTACTGCACGTACTGGCTTTGTGGGAGCCTAGGCAGTTTGGATGCTCACCTTACTAGACCTGGACAGAGGTGAGGGTTCCTTGGAATTCCCACAGGGCAGGGAACCCTGATTGCTCTGCGGGCTGAGGAGGGAGGGGGTCTTGATTGGGGGAGGGGGAGGGAAATGGGAGGCAGTGGCGGGGAAGAGACTGAAATCTTTAATTAAAAAATAAATTAATTAATAAAAAAAAAATAAAAAAAAACTATGTACCAAATTAAGCACTTAAATAGCATTCGTGTATATGATTAAGGCTGTGTGGGGATGCAGCAATATATGCAGACGAGAATAAGATAGGAGAATTAAGATAAAAAATAATAAAACATTGCATAAATACATAAAAATTATTTTTAAGAAAGCTAAATAAAAGAAAACAAAGAACAGCAAACTGGTCATATACAGATCTGACATTTAATGGATTTGAATGATAAAAACATACCTAGGACTCTGAAAAGGCTCAGGACTTTCCCACTGGTTATAAAGGAGAAAATTCAGGTGGATGCTACTTCACCAATCATTGACTGGATGTTGATCTCAGGCAAATTATTCAAGAAAAAGAACAGTGGGTCGACATTCTATTGCTTGTGACAAGGAAGACAAGTGATTTCTAGTGGGAAAGAAATAACAGGAAATGCACAAATATATCAAGGTTTTAAAATATAGCCAACAAATCTGAAAATACATGAGTATAAAATTTCAACTGAAGAAGGAGAGAGAGCACGAGCAAGGAACTCAGGACCACGAGGGGTGCACCCACACATTGAGACAATGGGGATGTTCTTCGGGAACTCACCAAGGCCAGGTCTGAAAAAGCATGGGATAAAACCAGACTCACTGAACAAAGCAGACAATGAGGACTGCTGAGAAGTCAAGAAAAATGGCACTGGGTTTTGATCCTACTGCACGTACTGGCTTTGTGGAAGCCTAGGCTGTTTGGATGCTCACCTTACTAGACCTGGATGGAGGTGGGAGGTCCTTGGACTCCCCACAGGGCAGGGAACCTGGTCTGCTCTTTGGGCTGATGAGAGAGGGAGAGTTGATTGGGGGAGAGGGAGGGATATGGGAGGCGGTGGCAAGGAAGAGACAGAAATCTTTAATAAATAAATAAATAATAATAAAAAGAAAAGAACTTAAAAAATAAAATTTAATTTAAAAAACAGTTTGAACCCTTTTAAATGTTAATAAGTGTATATAAAAGGAGTTCAGCTGGCAACAATGACCACAGAGCTGTGAATTATAAGGGAAGGAATATCCAAAGATCCCACCTTTCATCTGCTATACCCATTTGTACAAACAGTTGAGCAAGAGTATATTTCCATTTTACAACTTCTCACTGTCATATTATGTGCAGAAAAATCAAACTACTAAAATGTCAGTTTATAAATTCTATTTTTCTATGTAAGTCTTAAATATGATTTTCACACACTCATATTTTAAATCCTTACTTTTATCATACTTAGCCTACCTGGAATGTTCAAACTCTATTATTCCTAGTTTGTAGGAGGGTTATTCCAGGCTTACTTCCCAATGTGTTTAACAGCCTAGTTTACAGAAGATGCACAATATTTAGTAAATATAAATAAATCACACTGTTGAAAATGAAAAAAAATTCAGCTGAATTTACACATAGGAAACTAACAATGGAAATGAAAGGCAGAAAACATTTCATCGTACAATACCACCAGCTTGGTGTGTGGTTTGTATCTTCAATGAAAGATACACAGGAGACAGGTGAGAAGTCCCTCCTCTGTGTCTGAGTCTGAGATTATCATGAGCAGCATGGTGAGACCCTGCATCAGCATTAAATAAGGATATCAAATGTTTAAAAATAAACAATAATTGTAAAATATGTACACTTAAGCAGTAAATCATTTTCAGATGATTAGTAAGATCATTATGAGGTTTAGAATATCCCAAATTCCTAGACAAGAAATCTTAACATTATTATGAATTAAGCCTGAACAGATAATATGTGTAGTGGTTATGTAAGTTCCTATATATGTTATTATTTTGTGCTAATGATAAAAATAATTGTAAAATTTGTACAGAACCACAAGAAAGCTAGTTTCAATTAAATTATTATGAAGATATGATACAAATAACATTAGAACACTCCACTCACACTTCTTTGTTTCTATGTTTATACTGAAAATAGATTCTTCTCTCATACCAACATATCCCTACCAAAGTTTGCACACCTCTCTGGCCCAGCCCCCATCTCCCTTGTCCCCTCAGAAAAGAGCAGGGCTCAAAGAGACAACAACAAAACTTACAAAATAAGATACAACCCGGCAAGGGAAAAGGCCTTCATATAAAGATAGGACAAGGCAGCTTAACAGGAGAAAGAGTCCCAAGAGTGGGACTCAGATATGGAAGCAGGAAAGACAATATCTTAATTAAGGGAGGCATTTTGGGGTTGGCAAGATCTAGAGGGGTTCCCAGGTATCCACGGGGATGTCCCCAGCTAGGACCCTGGGCAGTGGAGGAGAGGGTGCCTAAACTGGCTTTGTCCCGTAATCAGACTGATGACTATCTTGAATATCACCATAGAACCTTCGTCCAGGGACAGATGGAGATAGAGACAGAGACCCACATCAGAGCACTGGACTGAGCTCCCAAGGTCCAGTTGAAGAACAGAAGGAGCAAAAATATGAGCTGTTTCTCAGTGTGAAGCTCCTAGCTGCAAGTCAAATCTCCAAAATCTACATTGCTCCAATGAGTCTAGCTTCTCACACACTACAAGCAGAAGAGGATAGAAACTCCTGCTGAGTTACCATGAGACCTCGTGGAATCCTGCATGCATGTTTGCTCCAAAGTCAGGAGGAAATAGAAACTTTTGAGTAAAGCTGTGGACACCAATAAGGGATATGTCCTCACCCTCCCTTTTCTCTCCTGTCTCTAGTCTTATTACTATTGTTCCTACAAAATCCATATCTCATCAAAACCTTACCTTTACCTCAAGTTGCTACTCATTCATCAGTCTAAATCATCCTGTTTGTCATGCAAACTCCTTGCTCTACAATCTGTGATGGGATACTTCTCTTGCTGGATGACCTTTGTTGCTTTGTCTCTACTGTCTCACTAAACCATCTTTTCTGATGCTAAACCCTATTTTTCTCAGTTGGTACTCATCTTTCAAAAATATTTTTATTCAGTATCAATATATAAATATTCAGTTTTGAAAAATCTACCCACCATTTCCTAATCAAAAATTTCCTCTCTTAACCCTACTATCATCATATCATCATTTATTGCCTTTTCATGTATTCGCTCTCTTTTTTATACCAATTCCATTTGTATGTGTGTGCACGAATATGGAACAACCTATGACAAAATGAACAGTCTCCCACTCAATGTCCCTAAAGGAATTGGACTACCTTGTGTCTCAGAGGGCAATCAAGTGTTAATACACACTCAGAGGTGGAACTTCATTAGGTCTTCCTTCAGCTGTGGTGGGACATTAGTTGGATATTTTTCAAGCCTTGTTTGTGCATGAACTCTTAGTTCTTGAGAGTCGTCTGTTCAGCATTTCTTTCACCATCACAAATAATGTTATGATGCAGATGTCTACTTCCTCTGGCTCATTTTAGACAGTGTATCTCAGTTCAGTGAACTGCAAACATCTAAGTAGTATAGCCTGGCTGGCTGACAGTATTCAGCGATCAGACTATCATTTCCCCTCATGTCGTGGAAATGCTTGCCCAAACCATTACACCTGTCTTTTTATATTGGATATTGGATAAAAATGAAATTCGGGCATTCATATCTGTAATGCAAGCACTTTTCTGACTGAGCCACCTCCCCAGATCTACACTGACATAAAATGAGAGATAGTATACTGAATATTATACATAAACCACAATGCCAGTCACTCTATGGAAATCTCCAGCCTTTTCCGACAACATCTCAGCTACTCCCCTCTAAGATCCTCCTCATGTTTCAATTTTAGTGCTCTGAATGCCAGACTGAAATCTAAGGAAATAGAGAAGTATCTGTGCTGTTCCACTATTAGTCCCACATATACAATAAAACAAGAGCAACACAATTCGCTCTACCATACATTAAACCTCTGAACCAATATTTTGTCAAAACTTTCACCTAGCTTCATTCAATTCTCCAATGAAGTCCATTTTAGAACACATAGTGGTATTAAAGTGAAAATGAGAGTCTCCTATTTCATTCAGCTTTGTATTTGGTCGACAGCTTACTACCATGGCATGATAATATAAACAGTGCAGCTAACCATGCTACATAAATTCTAGAGAAACTTCTTTATTTTACCAACTTTCCTCAAGTGTCATCATTTCAAAAAGCTTAGCCCTTACTAAGATATTGGTGGCTTGATGGTATAGTTAGATATGCTAAACCTAGCCAAAAATCCATAGCTAGTGAAGCTATAAACCCTGCAAGAAAACATACTGTTGTCAATTTTCTAAACCAGTATAATTTCTATTTGCATTTTCAATAGCTATTCTTAGACCCACTGATAAGTATAACTCTCACCCTCATCAAAAAAGTTTCACTTTGTAACAGATAGGAACTAATAATAATAAAATGAAGAGGTCATGAACTGAGAGCTAGTTGGACAGACATTGAAAGAACCAGTGATGTGTGTAAATAATCTGAATATAGTACTTATATATGAACATTTCAAAATATTTTAGAAGCTATATATATATATGGAATACAAAGGTAGTCACCATAAAAGAGAAGAGGCAATATCCCAACTAGATATCTTACACCACAAAATAAAACCTCTAGTGTTAGGAGTGGATTGTTTTTTGTTGAGTTTTGGCCAACAGTGATCCTATAGATACCTCCAAGAAAGCTATTGCCAAGGATTATTCTCTAAACCTGAAAGTAATGGCACAATCTTGTTGATAGATACTACTTACTTATGTCATCAAACATGGAGAAATTGGGCTGATACCCAACTAGAAGCTTTATCCTTAATGTTCATAGAGCTGGAAGGTCCTCTGCATGCTGGGAGAGGAACAAACAAATAACCATTATCACTCACCAATAAACTTTGCAACCTACAGTCGTGACATGCCTGCACAATATACAGGTGTAATAGTGGCAGCACCAATATTACTGGAGTAATCGCCCCCCTCACTTCGATTGGACTTCTAGCCCACTCCATAGAACCAACCCCATACCTGACACTGTTAATATGCTACAAGAACCACAGAACAGATAGATCATGGACCTTGAGGGAAACCACTATTATCCTGAAACAGGAACAAAACAGTAAAATGATTCCAAATGGAATATTGCTACACCCATAGAGCATATAGATCAGTGTATCACTTAACTCTCATCAGAGGAGCTTCTTCTTGTGGTAGATAAGAAATAGCCCAGAGACTCGCAATGGGACAATATACAGAGATGTGACTTGGGAGCACTTCATCCTGGATGAGATCTCATCATCAGCCATCTCCCCTCAAGCCTCAGGGATCTATGGGTAAGGAGAAGTGGAAAGACCTTAAAAGCAAAAAACAGGATGAAGTCTCTTCCACACACAACAGAAACAATAAACATTTGGCCTCACAGAGACTGTTTCAGAGCACACAAGACTTTGCAGGTTCAAACCAGGCAAAAAATCTCAGCAGCAACCAGGGGAAATGGAAATAAAGTCCTACCTGTAACAAAAAAAAATTGTGTAGTTGGTACATAGTGGCAAAAGCAAAAACAGTAAAAATTGGAACAAAGATACATTGCAAATAATTCAAGTTAAGAAATTTTAACTATAACGTTCAGACTCCAAAGGTGCAGTGAACCAAAAACAGGGCTTAATTTTGATATAACAATGTTTACCAATGAGATATAGAAAACAGGGAGGCAATCCTGAGCATCCGAGTAGTTAGTCTGCACACACCCCTAGGAAGCAGGATACACTCAGCACCCTTTTCTTTTCCTATCTTCTCTGGGCTACTAAAAGTTTCTCATTGTCACTGCAGTCCATTACAAGTACTATTAAGTGCTAACAGCCAAAGTAACAACCACCATAAAATGATCACACAACGGAAACCACGAGCAACAACAAGAACAGAGAATCCTGAGCACACAACTCAATCCATGAAATATAACATTTGAAAATCACACAGATGAGAGCAAATGACTACCCTGAATACATTAACTGCTTTAGCACTGTAAAGTTAAGAGGAATAAATATCTTACCTACATAAATGATTCCCTGAAGAGATACGTCTCCAAAGTAGTTTCACAAGGACACAAAAAGAGAACCAAAACAAATCAGCATTTTTTTTAGCTTTGAGGAAGCACAAATCTAAACAGTCTTGAGATAGAACAACTCTAAGGGGCATACAGCTATGTGAAATAAACTGGGGAAATACCTTTCAGAAAAGCAATTGAGGAATAAAGGTTGAAATATAAAGTCTCAGAACACTGTATTCTGAGGCTTTCTGATATTTTGTTTTCTTTTAGAATTTCATGTGTGGGAACTCTATTTATATTGTATGTAGCCTTCCCTCTATCTCCCAACTTCTCTGATGCACCCCACCCTCTCATAAAAACTCATGGCCTCATCTCCAGGGTGAATAAAACCTGATCTTGAATATTTAACCCATGCACACTAACTTGTGTCTCTGCTGGGGAAGATAGATTGAGATCCGCTAAGCATGTTTTCCTGAAGGCTCAGTTGGTCAGGTCCCTTCAGGCTTCTACGATGGTTTGGAGTTTAGTTCCATGTTGAAGTGTGATGATTCACTAGAAAAAAAAAATCCGGAGAAATAGTTTGTTTTTATTTACAGTTCCAAGTTACATCCCATCATTAGGGAACTCACAGTGGCAGGCAAGGGCTTGAGACAGCTGATCTCATCGTATCCATGGGCACGAAGCAGAGAGCTTGTCCAGTTGTTTTCTAGAGAGAGAGAGAGAAAAAAAAAAATGGTTTGAATTTGGGTGGGTTAAAAAATGGAGAAAGAGTTTGGTAAAAGATGGGGGAAGGGAAACAATGATGAGAATGTATTCAATAAAAATATTTTCAGTATGAAAAGGAGAGAGTAATAAATGCATTTTACTAGTGCTCAGCTTGCTGTCATTTTACACCATCTAGGGTCTTCTGCCCAGAGGATGCTCCTGCCCACAATTAAGATGGGTCTTTGAATATCAACTAATACAACCTCACAGATACTTTCCAAGGGTTTGCCTCCAAAATGATTTGAGATTCAGTTAACAATTAACACTGAACAATCGCAATGAGAATATAGATTGTTCATATTTTAACGTAGAAAGTATTTTTTTTGAAAACACAATAATTTCCCTTCACAAACTTTTGATAAACAAAACACAGACTAAAGACTTTCAGCAAGGTTTTAAACAATGCCAGTGTCACCTAATAACAAAATGCCACAAATATGACATAACATTAGAGATAAATATGAAATAAGAACACAGAAAGGAGACTGAAAGAACAGCTCAGTAGTTAAGAGCATCATCTGCTCTTTTAGAGAACCCAGGCTTGTTTTCCAACACCCACATAGTAATTCACAAATATCTATAACCCCAGGTCCAAGAGATCTCACACCGTTGTCTGACCTCGGAAGACACCAGGCAGGTACTCAAAGACATACCTGTAAGCAAAATGTGCACAGACATAAAATTAAAAATAAATTTAAAAAAAATACAGAGGAAAAATACTGTTCCAACAAAGATGTCAAAAGAGGAGCAAGAGTAAACATAGGAACAATGGGTTCATGAGTCACAAATATTCAATTTAGATTTAGAAGATAGTGGTGGTACACACCTTTGATCCCAGCACTCAGGAGGCAGAGGCAGGTGGATCTCTGTGAGTTCAAGGCCAGCCTGGTCTACAAGAGCTAGTTCCAGGACAGACTCCAAAGCTGCAGAGAAACCCTGTATCACATAAAAAGGAGATAGTTAATGTGTTATATTACACACATATAAATTGATTTTTTAAAATGAGTAGTTATCTGAATGGCAGGGGATTTCACAAATCCAACATTGATTCACAATAAACCACTTCACACATCATGTCAAAAATGGAATTCGTTAAAGCAAAACGGCATTAGAAAAAAATCACACACATCACTGTATCTTCAAAGGCTCAAGTTTTTAGACTAAAAAATAAACAGGTGTGCACTCCCTGTATGCGTATACCCAACATGTATCTCAAGACTACTCACATGTGATACACACGCTTAATAAAACGTCAATAAAAACAAACGAAAGACATGTCTTTCAATCTACCAGTTAGGTCCTGAAGTGAAATTTTTTAACATTTAAGTGAAATACATAGAATCGTATGTTTGTTTTATTAAAAAGGTTTTGCTCAAGGTTAGAAATAAAACTAAACTGAGGAAACAGCCAAGGCAGTAAAGTGCTTGCTACAACAGCATTGTAGAACTGCTCTCAATATTTATAATCTATATTTTTTAAAAAAGCATCATCAATGACAACAAAACATAAGCATATGCATTTATAATTTATAACATGCAAAGTCAAGACAGTTATATACCTGATTTTCCTCAGCTGGTAAATCAGTCTAATCTGTGAGATGTGGGTCCCAGTGAGACACCCTGTCAAAACAAACAAGCAAAAACACCAAGGTGGCTATATCTAGTGAGGTGACTCGAAAGTTAGGAGCACTAGCTGCTTTTCCAGAAGACCTGGTTTCTTTTTTTTTTTTTTCATTCAAAAATGTATACTTCCTCCCCTCCTCCCATTCCCCTCCCACTCCCTCACTCACCTCCCTTCCTCCCCCTCCCTCCTTAAGAGAGGGCAGGGTACCCTGCCCTTTGGGAAGTCCAAGGCTCTCCCCCCTCCATCCAGGCCTAGGAAGGTGTGCATCCAAATAGACTAGGGTCCCAAAAAGGCAGTACATGCAGTAGAAACCGGTCCCAGTACTATTATCGATAGCTTCTCAGTCTGCCCCCATTGGCAGCCACATTCACAGAGGCTGGTTTGGTCACATGCTCCTTTAGTCCCGGTCCAGTTGGATTTGGTGAGCTCCCCATTAGATCAGGCACACTGTCTCAGCAGGTGGACGAACCCCTCAAGGTCCTGACTTCCTTGCTCATCTTCTCCCTCCTTCTGCTCTTCAACTGGACCTTGGGAGCTTAGTCCGTTGCTCTGATGAGGGTCTCTGTCTCTACCTCCATCCGTCGCCTGACGAAGATTCTATGGTGATATTCGGGATAATCATCAGTATGATAGTGGGGCAAGGCCAATTCAGGCACCCTCTCCTCTTGGGCAGCAGAGAAGACCTGGTTTCAATTCCCAGGAACGATGTGGTAACTCAGGCATCAGTGGCTCTGTTTCTAGGAGAAACAGTGCCCTCTTCTGGCCTCAGTAGGTACCAGGCACAAAAGAGTTGCATACACATATATATTGGCAAAATAGCTGTTTACATAAAGTAAAATCTATTAAATTTAAAACAAAAACAAGGAGTCTGCCACTTGAAATACAATACCATAGGTTAATCTCTGATGTCTACTGGTACATGAGCACATGTTGGTCATGAAGACACACACAAACACACAGACACACACAAACAAAAAAGAACAAAACTAGTAAGAAAATAAATGAGACAAAGATGCCAAAACTTAGCATTCCTACTGTACCTTTTCCTGAAGCTTGCCATCAGGGTAACCCATGAGAAAACCAAATATTAGGTATGATTATCTCTTCTATGTCTTCTCCACGTCACAGTTAAGATAAACTGCATCTATTTGCAAAGGACATATTCTTCTGAATCAAAAGAAAATCTGGGGGCTGGAAGATGGCTCAGCAGCTAAGAGCACTTCACACTCATGCAGACAAACCAAGTTGCAGGCCCAGCTTAAAACTGGGTCTCATTCTACCTCCAGGACATCAGGTCCCCTCTTCTGACCTCGGATCCAATGCACTCTCGTGTTCACATACTCACACGTGAATACACAAACACGCACATAAATAAAAAGCAACCAAAAAGCGAGTAGGAGACCACATCCGCAAACATAGTATTAGAAACAAAAATGAGTTCATTGAAGAATCAGTGTACGTGATAACATGAGATTTCAATTGGGTTTCATAGCTAAAAAACTAACAGCTGGGAAATAAAAGTCGGGTAGCAATTAGATGGACCACTCCATCACCAAGGTATGGCCGTCTGTGTCCACAGTCCATGCCACTGTAGGACAGGAGCAGCGTTTCTGCAGAGTATGAGAACAGCAGCAATCACACAGTGACGCATTACATTTATTTTTTTTTGCTTGATGTCGTTTTATGTTTAGAGAAGCAATAGTAATAAACAAAATAACATAGAAAGAATATTCAGCAATAAAAATGTTCAAATGAAAGGAAAGCATGGAAAAGAAGAGGGATGGACACAGAGAAGTAAGAGAAAAGAAACTAAATGAACACTTATAGGCTATGTCCACTTAAAGCGATTTACATTTTGTGGGGAAAAAAATAAAATAGGATTATACTAATTTTTAATTTCCCCAGGTTCATTGACTGTAAAGCTAAATACTGTTAATATGACATCAATTTCTGGAGGAGTTCGAATTGAGTAAAGGTCCAACACAAACCCTAGATGCTTTACTGTTTTCACTGGAATGTATACTACAGTACTTAAATGTTTAGGGAAATGCACACAGCTATCCTGTACATTCAAAACAACCCTGAAAACAAAAGAAATGTGAACTGCTTGACACATCCTTCTTTCTTTCAAAACTCATGACAAACTGGTAGTGGTTACAACATTTCGATGCTGTCTATGGTCAGATTTGTAGATTAGTGAAATAAAATTCAGCACTCAAAATTAGTACTTATTTTTCTAGTCAAGGAACACGTTGTTGAATGATACCCAGCAGACAGATGAACTTATCCTGTAGGACGGCACATACTTGATAGCTGTGTCTCCTCACATCCTCCCCTGTATTACTTCAATTCTCCCATGTTCTTCCTGTGATAAACTATAAACTAAAATAAATAATTAACACCTAAAATATCAGCAACAAAACAAACAAAAGTGGTAACAGAAACAAAATAGAGAGTGAAAAAGGAAAATACAGCTCAATCATTGGAGCAGAAAAATAGTCTTTAAATAGCTGACATAGATGTATTTTCCTAAATATATAAAATACATTGCAACCCTGAAGTTAAAAGAGAAATATCCTAATGAAAATTAAGTATTTAAAAAGGCATTTCTCCATAGTAGTTATAGGAATATCCTATAAGCATATTAAAACTTCCAGTACTTTCCACTCTTAGCAATTACTAATAACCATGAAATGCACTTTATAATACAAGAGACATAGTATTAAATAATATAGTCAAGAATCAAGTTGGAGAAACTCAGAACACTGTATAAACTCATTTATGTGACACTGTGAAAGGGGGAGGTGAGGAGGTGATAAACTAATATAATTTTCAGTAACTACAATGTGCTGCGGTCACAGTCAGGTTGAACAGGTGAGATGCACATAATTTTTATGTGGCAGTGAAAATAATTTGTATGGTATTGTTCTGGAAAAATATACACAGTTTATAGCATAAAAGATAAGCCTACACACTCTTTAAAGTAAACAGTAAGTTGACTTTCCCTAATGAGTAATATGGGAGAAACAATATAACTCTTTTATGATTTCATGAGAGATCCTGATTTATGAAAGTAATGAAGAAAGGGGATTTGATCCAGGCAGCATAGGAAGTAAGGGAAGATTCCACCCCCAAAAGGGAGTTTATCTGAGAACACTGCATTTAGCTAATAACATTGCCTCCTCAGTACGAACTTCTGATTCTGCCACCACTGCATGTATCTTTGGTTTGATATTTCAAGTAAATGAATATATGTTATGTAACTGGATTTGATCAGACATGAGGTCACATTTTTACATAGTTGTGGATACAAATATACTTGGTGTTAATTTTTTCTTCTCTAATAGAATCTTCATTGAAAAAAAACTGTTAGTCTATACAGAAATGATGGATCTTAGGCTTTAGCAGAGAACAAACAAAATTAGCATAGGTTCCCTTGTAGCATCAAAAATTCAAACAAAGTCTAAATGTTAGGATGCAGGTTGGAAGAAAAAAACCTAAATTCCTATCTGATTTTTTTCATCCTATGAAATCCAAAAGGAATAACTTAATCAAATAGCATATTTTAGAAACCGAATTAAACAACGATAATTAGTTTTTCAAGGGAATACTGTTAGTTGAATAAGTTGCATAACAGAAACATGCAAAAATAACAAGATACACATCCAACCCCAAGCACAACCTTTGCTTTAGGACATGCAGAAATAGATCCTTTAAATAGCCAGATATTATTCTTTAGCAACATTAGAGAAAAGTATACCCATATATGGCAATTCCCTCCGTTTGCAAAATTTTTTGAGAATAATCGAACAATAAAAACACAGTTTCTCACAGTATTGCTTGATAAGGGAAACGGAGGAGAAATACGAAAGAAGAAAAACGTCAAATTTCATGTTACGATTTCGAGGCCCACGGAAAACCACGAAGATGTTCTGCGTACACCGCATAGTACAAAGCGAGAGATAGCAAATGACAATGGAGAATCTGGACCTATGCTAAGAGCCCAGGGAAGACTGCCCATGGCGCAGTGCCTTTCCATCCACCCTCCTACAGTGAATCCCTCTTCAGAATCTGGCTGCCCACCACGGCTCGTAGTCCACGAATCTCAAGGCTTACCTCCTGCCATGCTTTCACCCCGAGGAAAGGCCGACCTTGTTAGTTAAGACCCTCCATTTCTTTCTCTGCGCAGCTGCGGACCCTGCCCGTGCCCAGCTTCCCAGCAGGCTGTTCGCAGCCTCCACCTAGTGGACACTAGCTGGCAATGTAAGCTGTCAGTCTGAATTTCTGATATGGAGAATTTACCTAAGCCCGAAAATATAAGCAAATTGATTAAAAAACAAGAAACAACAACAACAGCAATAATAACAAAAAACAGCCTACTGTTCTTTGGCGAGTGGAGGAGTGAAAAAGGGCGAAAGGCAGACAGAAGCAATCATGTTCCCCAAGCCTGCAAGCTCACGTTGTCAGCAACAAGTCCATACAACTCCTGACCTAAAGCCAACCCCTCAGGGACTAGCCTAGCAAACGGCTTTTTATTCCCTTCTCACACACAGACATCTTTGGTTAGAGAATATTTTAAGGAATAAACCCAATGATAAATAAATTTCAAAATTCATCAGCACAAGAAGCATTTCTTCTGGGCGATACATCGCATTTTCTTACCTGCTTCCTGTCACCTGTCCAGTGTCCTAACTTTGCCTCTCCCGGCTCTGCATGGTCACTGGAGTTGTTCTCTTGCAAATCTACTGACCTCTTACAAATCTCCTGACCTGTTGCCGCTCCACATCCTTGCCTGACTCACTCGCCCCACATCTTCAGTGCACCCTCACGCTTTTCTCATGAAGAATGTATTCTACCGCGCTCTGATGCTGTTCTCTGGGTTCCCATGAAGCTCTTCCCCACCCCTGCATTTTAGATTCAAGCTTGATATATCCTTTTGGAAAGGAAATCCCACACAATATAAAAACTGTGTTCATGGTTGCCCTCCTAAGTCCACACATGCAATCAGAAAATGGGACATAGATTCTCCTTTTTACTGGAATCACACAGGAATTATTTAATTCCTCACCTATACTCTACCTGCTTTCCAATAAAAACAAAGCCTTGATCTCAGGGTTCGAAATTGAAGACTTAACATTTTGTCTCTCTACTTGTGTTCTCAAGTTAAGACAGCTTCTGGTTCCCAGCTTAAGTTTTTTCTCTGACTACCTTTTGTCAAGCCCTGGTAAGCAGTCTCACAATAAGGGTTCTTGCAACATCTATATTTCTTCTGGTTTAACTGTCTCTCTTAAATCATTATCCAGTATTCAACTGTATTGACCTGTCTCTCTAGATAAATATTTTTGAATCTTTATTAGTTCCACGTTTGGCCAGTATATCTCTGTGCAATTTGAGTTATATCATTTTATTACTACACACTTCAGCATTCACCTCTAAATCAGACATTTCCTCACAAAAGCACAAAGAGAAATAATGCCCTATAACAGAACAATTTTGATCTGACATCAGTAATTTTCCAAAAGTATCTTTTTATTGCTACTGCTCTTGAATTGGACTTCAAAGGAGGCCACATATTGCTTCTTAAGTGGATATGAAGCTTCTCCCCCACACATTTTTTTATTTTAATTTTAAAAAAAGAAAAGGAACTATAATTTTTATTTTACATATTAATCCCAGATCCCCACTCCCTCCCCCTTTTCACTCCCCATCCATTCCTCAGAGAGTGTAAGGCACATTGCTTTGGGGAAGGCCCAAGGCCCTCCCTACTGTATCTAAGCTGAGCAAGGTATCCATACAAAGAGAATGGATTACCAAAAAAGCCAGTACAAGCAGTAGGGATAAATCCTGGTGCCACTGTCAGTGGCACCACAGTCTGCCCCAGCCATACAACTCTCACCCACATTCATGGGGTCCATTTTGGTCCTATGCTGGTTCCTTCCTGGTCTGGCTGGAATTGGTGAGCTCCCATTACGTCAGGTAAACTGTTTCAGTAGGTGTCCCATCACAACCTAAAAAAAAAAAAAAAAAACAAGGATATCCACACACACATTTTAAGACAGAAGCTCATGTAACTCAGGCTGAGCTACAATTAACTCTGTAGGTAAGGGTGCACCTGTCTCCTGATCCTTCTCCCACTGTCTTCTGTGTGCTGTAAGGTTACCAACATATACAGCTCATTTCTAAGATTTAATTTTTTTGAGTCTCTTCATAACTCATTATCCCCTATTTCTCAATCTTCTTTGTTTCCAGACATAACTGACTTCTTGCAGAAAACAAAGTTCCTTGAAATTGATTGACTGAGATAAGGAGATAGCTCAGTTGGTGACATCTTGCCATATAAGTATATAGAACTGAGTTGAATCTCCATAGTCCAAGCAAAAAGCCAGACACTGTGGCATACATTGTTAATCCTAGTACAAGAAAGGCAGATAGATATCAGAGGAATGGAGGATTGCTGGTCATCCAGAATAGCTGGATTGTGAGCTCTCTATTCAGAGATACTACCTCATTAAGTAAAGAGGAATGGCTGAGAAAGATGCCTGGCTTAGAAGTCTATCTCAAGCAAAAACATGGACTCATACATTGGAGCAAATATCTATGAACACATGCATACACAAAACGGATGTATACATTGATTAATACCTAAGGATGAATATTACTCAGAGACATTTATATCAGATGTAGGGTTTTATAGCATTTCTGACCTCTGTGAATGGATTTTACCATATGACCTATAAATTCTGCTCAGGTTTTCTGTCCTGGATGTCTACAACATATAAGTCATAAATAAAAAAAAACATACCCAGTATAAAAAGAAATAAAAAGCTCACCCACATTGGAGATCACACTGGAGCAATCTATCATCAGTCTCCCACTAGCTTCTGTTAGGAAAAATCAGAGGACCAGAGAAACTTCCTGTGGAACCAGATTGAAGGGAATACAGAGACCAACAGCCAGACATTGTGCAGAGACAGGGTGTAAATTGGAGGACTCCATTTGGGAAGCTCCTCTCAGAGTTTAGGTAATTCCAAGTTGAAGGGGGGAATTGTAGGAATCAGAGGGGATAGAAAATATCAGGAGAACAGGGCCCACTGAATCAACTAAACAGGGCACCTATGGGCTCACGGAGACTAAAAAGGTAATCACGTGTCCTGTATGAGTCCTACACAAGGTACTTTATGCACCTTTTGTGGGAGTTAGCTTCCTGGTTTTGTGCGTCTCCTAACTGTGGGAGCAGGTATGTTTCTGCCTCCTTTGCCTGCTCTTGGGAGTTCTGTCCTCCTGTCAGATTGTCTTTTCAAGATTGTAATGAAGGCTTTTGCCTTGTCTGATTATAGTTTGTTCTGTCATATTTGGCCATTATCTCTTGGAGGTCTGTTCCTTTTTGATAGGAGACAGAGGCTGAGTGTATCCAGGATAAAAGAGAATTGAAACAGGAAATGGGAAGAGTAGAGGGGAACTAGGAAAAGAAAAAAAAGAAATTTTAAAAAGAAAGAAAATCAGATGGTAAGTAAGACGTGATTATAAGGCACATCTCTGTTATCTTTCAACAACTTGAAACTCACTTTTTTGAAACCACTAATAGCTTCCTTCATCCTCTGAATGTATCCTATGACTGACCAACTTGATGTCATGAAGCAAACAATCAACCTCCAAATCTGTCCGATGTCATTAGTTTTCTGAACATATCTTGCATAGATAGCTATGTGGATGAATTAAACATGAACTGCCTGATTACCTCCCTTCCAGTATCTTTTTCCTGACCTTAAATCACAGTTCTTCTGCATTTTTTTAAATATTAGTGAGGGCTCTTGTCTGGGGAATCATATTTGAGACAGGATCTCCTATCGTCACACTTGCCCTACTTTGCTCTCTGTGGTTGTGATAAACAGAATGAGCAAAAGCCACTTGGGGGTAGGAAAGGGTTCATTTCATCTAGCAAATCATAGCCTATCATATAGGGACTCCAAGTCAGTAGCTCAAATAAATAACTTAGACATGGGAATTGAACAGCTTGGAGAAACGCTACTTTCTGAATGCTTTTCATGGCTTGGTCAACTTGCTTTCCCTTACAACTAAGGACTAATGATACTAATCGCTGATGAAAACAATATGTGTCGGAGACCTGCCTATAAAGCCAATTGGAGGCAATTCCTTAATTGGCATTCCCTCTTCCCAGGTAACTCTACTTTGTTTGTCAAGCTGACAAAAAATATATAACCACCACAATAATATCAAAATATTCAATCCTATTGAATAGCGGTAGGAAAAATAAAGCAGTGGCTGAAGTGCTTGCTTGCTATGCAAACACCAGGTCCAGAGTTCAGGTACTCAGCACCCAAATAAAAATGAGGGCTTACCGTGTTACTGCTATCCCAGTGCTGGGTACAAGGCAATGTCAAGTGGATCTCAGAGGCTCTCACAGAGTCAGTCAAAAGAGCAAACTCCAGGTTCAGCAAGTCTCCTTTTCAAAATAAATAAGTTTAAGGGGCCATTAAAGAAAGCATTCCATATAAAATTCTGGCTTCCTCATCAGCCCATACAGCTGAACACAAAAATACATAATCATCATGTACACGTGCATATATCACAGAGAGAGAGAGAGAGAGAGAGAGAATTGCTGTTATTGATTGCATTGCAGTTGTTTTTTGCTTCTTTGTTTTTTTGCTTTTGTTATTTCAAGTCTCCATTTCGGACCCTGCACCCTTAGAAGAACAGACTGTCATCTATAAACTCCTTTTTAAAGAAGGGGTGCTTGTTAAGAAAGATATCCATATGCCCAAACATACCAAGCTGGCAGACAAGAATGACCACTGAAGGCCACTGAGGCTCTATGGTCTTGAAACAATATAAAGGAACAGTTTGTCTGAAGACATTTCTATTGGTACTTCAGAAATGAGGGCATCCAGTGGCTCTGAAACTATGTAAACCTCCTTGGAAGTTTGTGCTGCAGCTATCCTGAGTCTGACAGAGGCAGGCCTTAAGGCAAGGTACAGAGAGTAAGTGAAATGCAAGATTCACAAGAGGGAGGCAAACAGAGACTCCTAAGGGAGAAGACTGTGGTCCCTGGTTCTGAAAAAAATGCCGAGGCTGCGGCTAACTCGGCAACTGAATTCCAGTTTGGAGATAGCCTTGGACATGGGCAAATGGTCAGCCGCCTCAGTGAAATTGGAAATTGTTTTGTATTTAACAAACTTAAAAATGCAGTGCAGTACATGGAATTAGCTGATAAATCAACTTTTTTCATTTATTTTTTTCAAAAGAAAACGAACTGTTTTTTTTTTTTTCATTTTAAATACCAATCCCAGTTCCCAGTCCCTCCCCTCTTCCCATCTTCTCCACCTTCCCATCTCACCCCCATCCACTGCTCCAAAAGGGTAAGGCATTTTGGTTTCTCTCTCCTTCTTAAATTCAAGGCTTCTTCTTCCTCTTATTCTTGTTTTATACTTTCAGAAAGTTCATTTATTGCTTTGGGAAAGTCCAAAGAGATAGTTAAACTTTGTAAAAATATAAAACAAGAAGAGGAAGAAGAAGCCGTGAACTTAAGGGGAGAGAAATATAACCAGAAAGACCACACTGGTAATTGGGATATGAGACAGTTTCAAGCTTATATGCAAGTGTAACTAGAGCCAAACTAGCTAAAATAGAAAACTAAATATACAAATGATCTGAATTCCAAGGGAGCATGAAGACATCTACACAATAGTATACCATACTCAGTTTGCTCCAACCTGCAATCTAAAGGTTAAGTAAAAACAAGCATGTAGTTACAGCAGAGATAAAGGAGGGTAACATTTTTCATCCAGTATAACAGAAACATTTGTGGGGTACAACACGACTATCCAAATATTGCAGTAAGTAAGCATTCTATGAAAAGAAAACCTACATGTTTAAAATAATATTTAAACACTATTTTGCACTTATTTGAACTGTAATAATTTCTTACTAGTAAACATTTGAAAAAAATGTGAAATTGAGTTGGGAGGTGGTGGTACGCACCTTTAATCTCAGCACCAAGGAGGCAGAAGTAAGTGGATCACTGAGTTCAAGGCCAGCCTGCTCTACAAGGCAAATTCCAGGACTGCCAGGGTTACACAGAGAAAAAAAAAACTGTCTCAAAGCAGAAGAAAGAGGAGAAGGAGACGGAGAAGAAGAAAGGAGAAGAAGAAGAAGAAGAAGAAGAAGAAGAAGAAGAAGAAGAAGAGGAAGAGGAAGAGGAAGAGGAAGAGGAAGAGGAAGAGGAAGAGGAAGAGGAAGAGGAAGAGGAAGAGGAAGAGGAAGAGGAAGAAGAAGAAGAAGAAGAAGAAGAAGAAGAAGAAGAAGAAGAAGAAGAAGAAGAAGAAGAAGAAGAAGAAGAAGAAGAGGTAAAATTGAAGAAAGTAACAGAAAGTCATGTCTACAGAAAGAAATTTAGAAATGTCTGTAATTACATGAATATACACATAAAATCCATTCTTATTATTAAAATAAATTTACCAAATAATTTATTGTCTAGATAAAATTATTACAATGGGATAAGAGATTACAAATAAAAATATGTAAATGTTTCACAAATATCAGGGAGGGAGAAGAAGTGCAATTATGCTTCTAAAGTGGTAGAATGTCATTGCAAAGTAGACTGTGATCTGTTAAATACGCATATATATGTATAAACTATAACTCAATCATTAGAATTAAAAAATACAGATGAACAACCCAAAAGAAGACACTAGACTACTTGAAGATTCTATATTCCTAAATAATGTAAGTGAAGAAGAGACATAAAAAAAGTGATTATTTACCTAGAAATGCTCTACTAAACACAGAAACTCAAAGAAAATGTCATGTTGAAAATAAAAGAACCCACAGAGCCAGTCATACATGTGTATAAATATACAAATTGAGGAAATATAAGTGTGTAGATTAATACATGCCTTTTGAAAATTAAAAATTGATATTAACTAAAGTCACAGTTGAGTATATATAGAATAATATTGGAGGTATTTTATACCAATGTATAGTTTTTATAAGAGAATCTAGAAAACAAAACTAACTGGTGCTACACACTTATCTTTAAAGTGCATGACTAAAATCTAATAGATATCAAGTGGTGTTTCTAATATTTTATAATCCAGATACTATAAAAAACAATAGCAATTTATTATAATATGAAGCTGCAACTTCCCCCAGGGCCCAGAAATCTCATGATTGGTCATTCACCCTAATTTTCAAAATGAAAATGAGATTTGGGTGTGGTGGCACACATTTTTAATCCTGGCACTAATAAGAAGAGGCAGGTTGATCCCTGAGTTGAAGGCCAGCCATGTCTACAAAACAAGTCCAGGACATTCAAGCCTGTTACACAAAAAAACTGGTCTTGGTAAACCAAAATTTAAAAAAAATAAAAATTTACATGCATGCAAGAACTATGTGTTCATAGTAGCTTTACTTGTACTGTCTCCAAACTACAAATAACCTGAATTTTCCTCAGTAGGCAAAGAAGAAACAATGACAAGAAATATCGTCCTAGTAATAAATAAAAATAGATTTTTTTTAAGAAAAGAATGTATGTATTTCAATACATTGGTCAGATTAAAAGAAAAATCCCAGAACTCTGGAGAAGTACACTGAGTAAAGCATTGACTATTACACTAGGAGACTTGAGTTTGATTCCTCGACACCCATGTAAAATCTCACCAGAAATGCATGTTTTAAATCTGAGCACTTATCCAGCTAGTTGGTAGATGTACACAACATAATTCCCTCAAGTTGATAGAGGCAGCAATGAGTAAGAAGAGACTTTGTCCTAAAGAAGATGGAAGGCACGGGCAAAAATCTGAGCTTGTCCTACAGACACCACATGTACAGGAAAGAGAGACAGACAGACAGAAACAGAGGGATAAAGAGACAGAGACAGTGTAAAAGATTACCTTCTACATGATTTCACTGATAAAGTTTTAAAACATAAAATAGAGCTATGGAGAGTAAATCTGTGGTGGTCAGGAGAGGTGGACAAGGATAGTACTATGACATTGTAGCAGAAAAGAATTTGGGAGTTGTAGAAGATTCTATATTCTGAATTTGATGGTTCTTGCACAAATACATGCATGAAATACAAGTTTCCATTGTATTTTAAATTGCTGAAAGCAGAAGATAAGTAATTCAGTTATTTTTTTTTAATAATATCAGAGCTCTGGGTTTAGCACCATCCTACAGTGACACAAAGTGCTTTGATTGGGGGAAGTCCTAGACAATGCATCAGAACTGCGCTATCATGATTTCTAAAGTGTGGCGCCATCAAGAGCAGCTTATGGCTCTGCTGTGGTAAGCAGAATTCCAGGAATCAACACATTCCTTGAATGTTCAGTTCCCTGGGATTTTGATTAGCTCTACGTAAATAGAGGGGCAGTAAGATGGGGTCTTCTCACTTTAACATGTCAACTGTAATCAAAACCTTTTCAGAAAATATGTATCCTTGATTTTTTTTTTTTCCAAAGACAAGACGTCTTTGTTTCACTGTTAAGGATTTCACATCACAGTGGCCATTTAAAGAATTAACTAATTCTGTAGGTTACCATTATCCATCCTGGAACAAATTTAAGGGTAATTCTAAACAGGTATTATTCTGCATTCTGTCTGTTTACCAGTGGTTTGTGACAAAGTGAGAACTCAGTGTAGCCTATTGGCAATTCATGAAGGTAGAGGATAGGAAAAAATGAAAATCAGACAAAAGTGAAGTCCAACAGGAACGGCTTATGACATCACTGAATTTCATGTTTAAATTGATTAACATCGTATGTATTAGTAAAGGTGTCCTCTCAGGTTATCATTGGTTTAGGTTTTCTATTCATTTTTACAATCACAGAGAAAATTCTTGTAATCTCTGCAATAATAGCAGATAAGTATTTAACATAGTCTATTATCTCACAGGAAAATTTGGAGAGTCAGCGTTTCTCAAAGTAACCCAGGCTACCCTCAAACTCAGTGATCTCCCTGCCCCAAGTTAGTGAGTAGATAGATTACAGACATAAGCCACAACACCCAACTTATTTGTCAAAATTTGATCAAAAATTTTCTACTGAATCATGCATACTATAGGAAGTAGTTATTATCATATGTGATTCACTGGCAAGTGATTCTAATCTTCTGTGTCAAACTCAGAATTTAACTGAGAGATTCGTAAGTAATATAGATGTATTTCAATACTTGGTCAACACTGAAAGCAGGCATACAAAAAACATTATGCAGATTGAGTAGATAATATTTAGAAATATATATGTATATACATGTAAATAGTATGTATACAATAATATTTATTTAAAGAAAGGTCACACATTTTAGGAGAATGGGGTGGTATATATGTGAGCATTTAGAAGAAGCAAAGGTAGGAAGAGATGTAAATAAATTATAATCTCAAAAATTAAAAAAATAGTAAAAGATTTGAGTGACCTCTGAGAATGCAGTCTAATAAAATGAATGGTGCATTCCTCCCACTTCCAAATTCTCATCTTCCAGAATTAGAGGAATATGTCATCCTTTTCCACAGAATCATGTCTACATATAAGTTGTGGTGAAAAAAGAATTTTAGGACATTTTGAAAATAAATTTTCACTGCAATTTTTAAAGATACTAAAAATAGGAATTTAAATTTCCTTTGAAACGAGAATTCTAAAACCAAAAAAGAAAACAACAAAAACCATAGCACCTCAGCTACTTGGATCTGTGGGTAGCTCCACAGTGCACCTTTGCTTATCAGAGGATTTTCTTAAAGGGCATTGTTTTCCTCTGTGGTTACATTCTGCCTCATCTGCTCTGCCTTACTCTGTCTTTTCAGTAAATATGCCACTCAGCCACCTACAAAGAAAGTTTGCATGAAAATGTAACAGGTATGAATAAATGTAGTATCCAAGTAGTTGTTCCCATGAAGTGACTGAATAATATAAATTATAAATCATAAACAAACATTTCAGATATGAAAGTTGATCCTTATGTCACATAAGATAATACTGCAAGAGGATAACACAGGAAGAAGTAAGAAAGTGTGGGTTTCCACGTGCTTATGTGTAGATTTGGGGGGGGGTGCCCTTCCATTGACCCAGAAATTAAATTCTAAGCTATGTTCCACAGAACAATATGTTCATAGTGATAATAAATGTACAGGTCTGGGTGTTTCAATATTGTTTGGGCAAAAGGAAGTGCACGTTCATGCAAACTAAGCCAAGTAAAACGGAAAACACAATATATGCTAAGAAAGTAAGAATGGTAACGTGTAAAATTGTAACACGTCACTTTAAATCCTTAACATAATTTCTAAGCATACCAAAATTCCCAATGCTTGCTTGATATATAAGCATCCGCAATAAAACAACAACAGCAACAACAACACAAGCAAGCAAACCAACACACAAAAACTGCCAGGCACCAGGACAGTAAAAGTGAGCATGCATGCGTGGGAGTTGAGAAGGTGGCATAGGAAGACAGTATTTCAAGAGCACTTAATCCTTTTGAGCCTTTCAAGTCATTCGCCTGCTATATTTTTAGAGCCCCTACCCGAGCACTCGGTACACAACTCGACCCAACATTTGTTTCTTGAATGAGAGAATTCTAACCACTCTCTACTGAAAGGGCACAAGTATTAATGCATGACTTATGCTATGGCTCCATGTATCTAGCCAAAATTAACTCAACTGATAGTCTTTTTCAGTTTGATAGACTTTATATGAATTCTAAAACACCAACACCAATACGATTACACACACTTATAGGTCAGAAGTGGAGGTGATGGTTACAGAATACAGTATTCAAAAGTTGGACTGTGATTTTTTTTACATTGTACAATTTTTATTATATATAATTTTAATTATATAGATTTTTCTTTCAGAAAATAAACATAATAAAATGATTGACTACATATAGTTTGAATATTTTATAGAAAAAATTCCAGGGCTATAGATGGACATAAATCCTACATGCCATTAAAAAAAATTGGTGTAGGTATTTTTCGGATTTTTTTTTCTTTCTCAGTTAATTTCTTTCTTTAAAATCAGAATACTGAAAAACGGACAAGTGAATAACTATTTACAAAGTACAAAAAGAAACCCAAACCTAGACTTACTTGTCGTAACTAATGTGGTCTTGATAAAAAAAAAAAAAAAAACAAACAAAAAAGAAAATGCCAACCTATTAATTTAAGTACCTGATAATTATGTGAACTAACGGAAAAAAAGACATGCACAGATAATACTTCTTTACGCAACTTTATGTATTTGTGAACGAACGTAAACTTTTTAGATTTTAAAATACACATTCCCGTTTTCTAGGAGAGAAAAGAGTTGAACTTCCGTATGATGTGTGGATGCAGAATCTGTGCTGGAAAGCAGGGTTGGGTAGGAAGTTCCAGGTCCAGCCACAAACTCTGAAGGGAAGCGCCCAGCGGGACCCGTGCACACAGGCTTCTTCTGGACTGCTGCCGGACAGGCAAAAGCTGAGCACCTGACTGCCTCCCGGAGGTATGAGAGCCAGATTAAAGTTGGCCATTGCCAGATGCCGTCTGCACCACCAACACGTGACTTTCCCACCATCCCCCTACTCCTGAGCTGGCCAGTGTCCTGCACTTGATAGGTCTCCAGTGGCATCAGCGACCAGCCGGGTGTGCTGGTGCTGAGCAGCCCGCAAGGGGTCCCGCGAGGAGTTCCTGAGGGACGGCCACCCTGCCACCCAGGGCAGCCACAGTCAGTTGCCAACCACCTGTGGAGCACAAGGGACCATCGAGTTGCCCTCGTTAAGGAAACACTAGTTTATACATACCGGACATTTTTTTAAAAAAAAAAAAAAAGATTGTTCATGAATTTGTTAAAATTAAAATGTTAAGAGAATAGACTACATGTGTCCTAAAACAAGAACTTTTGTTGGTTTGGAACCAACAAAATTACAAATCAAAAACGGTAAAATGTTTAAATGAGAATTATGTATTTGTTCCCCAAATATGTAGCTGGTTTTTGTTTTATCCTTTTATGCTTACCCATTACTGAAAGTTTAATAGAAAAATTATAAATACTTCTGATTTCATGTGCCCAACATTCCTAGCAAAAGTACACAATTGCTAATTTACACTTAAAACATACGTTAGTTCTCATTTAATTCTATCTTTTAATATAGAATTCATACTATGACGGCCCTCTGGGGTCTCACCAATTTTATTACTAGCTTACAAGAAGAATGGAAATTACAATAATACTTATGGCTGTACATTCTGCAAAACAGAAAATAAGTAGGTACCCATCTATAGATTTAAATTAAAATTAAAAGCCAATTATTTAAGATTACAAAATACAGAAATATTACATATATATGTATAGTTGAATATTTGGGAAGTAAAATTTGAAAATTTTAAAAATGGCAATGTCTCTCACGTTGCAGCCAACTCCCAATCCTAAATGAATTAATTTCCTACAAAATCAAGAACCTGCATACTTAATCATGCAGAGATGTGAGGATTTTCAACTCTTTGTCAAGTAATTTGAACTTTCTCCATTTTATCATAAATGGAAGTGGAGTACATATATAACGAATGCTGGATATTTTAAGTGAAAATATTATTTCTATTTTTGGTAACTAAGCTGGTCACATGAAATCAGAAGTTTTTACAATTTTTCTGTGAAACGATTGGTAAAGGTTAAGCATGATCAATTAAAACGTATAAAGGTTAAATACCTGGATACTATTTAGTACTGTGTACTATGATATATGTGTAGGATACATAATTATCTAACAGTAATAAAAAAGAGTTCATACTTTTTAAAATAGTAAAGGCAATATTCCGAAGAGAAAAATAAATAAGGGAAATGAATAATAGGCATTTAAGAACACTAAAATAAACAGATTAGACTGGCTGTGCTAATTTGCACAAAGAGAGTTGCTGATATTGAAGCATAAACACTGCACATTTAATGTCATCATTTATTGTAGAATTAATTTCATGATGGTCTTCTGGGGGGTAACAATTGTATTACTGGTGAAGCTTACAAATATGAAATTTGCAATATCTTTGGCAATATTTTCTGCAAAACAGAAAACAGTAAACCAAGTATGTATTGATATTGATATAGACAAATTGAGAAGTATTTATATTTAGTTTCACAAAATACAAAAATAATGGATATCTATCAAATGATGAAAATTACAGTGAGGTTCTTCATACTAAACACTGGGAAAATGAAGATCACCTATAGCTAGTTTCATATGTTAGTATAGAATTTTTCATGACAGTGGTGAAGGACATGTAGATTTGATTTAGCGCAAGTGAAAATGTTATTTGTCTTAGGTAGGATTTCTATTACTGTTACAAGACACCATGACCAAAGCAATTTAAGGAGGAGAAAGTTTTCTTTGGCTTACATATCCTTGGTGATAATCCACTGAAGGAAGCTGAGACAGAGGAACTCAGGACAGAAACCTGGAGGCAGGAACTGGAGCCTGGAGAAATATTGCCTTCTGTCTTGGTCTCCATGGCTTGCTCAGCCTACTTGATTACACTACCTAGGACCAACACAGAGGTGGCAACTTTCACAACAGTACCCACCCACATCAATCACAAATCAAGGAAGAGCTCCATAAACTTTCCTACAGGTAAATCTGCACAACACAATTCCTCAACTGAGATTCCCTCTTCCCAGATATGTCTTGGTTTGTGTACAGTTAAAAAAAAACATTATTTTAAAGGTGTTGTATAATGACATTTGCTTCTTTATCAATATTCAAATCACTGTCTTCACATTGGTAGAAAGCACTGTAACCATACAGGTGGAAATACAAAATTGAGTAAATTGTTAAGGGCTTGAAATTTTTTTTAACATGTTCATTTGTAAAAGCCAGTGGGCAAATAAATAGAAAATGGATGTCATGTGCCAACCTTTTAACTAATCCCTTGTTTCTGGTTTATTGTTATTTTTCCCTGGCCTCTGCTTTATTATTATTTATTGCTTTGTAGCCAAGATTTCCCTACGTACCCAGACTGATGCAGAACTCAACATCTGAATACCTGAACCCTTTGAGTCACGTTACCTATCTTTGTACCGCGATGCTTAGAAGAACAAAAAGTTGTTTCCGATGTGTACCTCATTAAATCCATCAGCACCAATTTCATGGGCCAATTCCAGAATCCGATTTCTCTCTGTAATGCCTCTTTACAACTGGGGATTTGAGTTCCCAGGTTCCCAACCATCAGTTAGCTCACCCCTGTACTTCCATTTTTGGTTGGCAGGTGGCAATGTTGACTAACTTTATGATATTTTTCGACACTTTAATAGATAACTAACAACTGAACGATATGGATTTGAAGTAAAAGAAAAAAAGGGGGGTTGCCACCTAGAAAGGCACCGACGTGAAAAACAATAAGATGAGCAGCCTAGAGGACCCCAAAGTGACATGAGAGCAAATGCAATATAGTGAATAGGATCCTGAAGTGCTGCTTGTTTTTTTTTAAGGATTATTTTTAAATTGATTCTGATAATAGTATGCTAACTGTGTGAATAAGATGAGAATTATTGTGGATACAAATAAATTAATGAAAGGAAGGTGATGAAATCTTCCTCATTTCAGACTGGTCCCAACAATATTTGTAAGAGGTGGTAAAGTACTTAAAAGGCAGCAATTTCTGCCAATAACAGGATGGACACATAAATAAATGTTTTCCCCAGTAACATTAATTACAAAGAGAAATAATACACTGTTCTACCACCTGTTTAGAAAATGAATTTCTATTAAAACAAAACTCCTGTCTAAAACAGGGAGGGGATCATCCTATCAAGAAAAAAATATCTGGTCAGGAGTAGTGGCACACACCCTTAACCCCAGCATTCCAGAGGCAGAGTTAGGCAGATCTTCGTGAGTCTGAGGCCAGCCTGGTCTACAGAGTGAGTTCCAGGACATCCAGGACTGTTTCCCAGAGAAACTTTGTCTTGAAAGGGAAAAGAAAGAAAGAGAGAGGTGGGGGGCAGATGTAACAAGGGGGAAAAGACAAAGAAAAGAGAGAAAGAAGGAAGGAAAGAATGAAGGAAGGAAGGAAGGAAGGAAGGAAGGAAGGAAGGAAGGAAGGAAGGAAGGAAGAAAGATCCGTAAGATCTGCAATGAACAGAACAAAGATTAAGAATGACAACCTATCCAGTTCAGATATCAAGAAGCAGTTTTCTGCAATAGAAAATAGACATATACGCCAAAAAATATGCGCAACCAGTGTTGTATAAGATCCAGGAAAATGCACACTTATTTTCATAACAGAAATGACATATTCCATCCAAAAGAATAAAATGACAAATGCTTTATTTCAATAATTATTGATTTTCGGGCCAGGCTGTGGTGGCGCACGCCTTTAATCCCAGCACTCGGGAGGCAGAGGCAGGTGGATCTCTGTGAGTTCGAGACCAGCCTGGTCTACAAGAGCTAGTTCCAGGACAGGCTCCAAAGCCACAGAGAAACCCTGTCTCAAAAAACCAAAAAAAAAATTGATTTTCAATAATATACATGTTCATAATTACCATCCATGAACAATTGGGCAATTCAAGTATAGAATTATTTACTAGAAGTAAAGGATTACTTTTATTTTATGTTCATCTCAATTGCATATTAATTTAAAGACAAATATTATTGCATAAAATCAAATATAAAAAAATGTGCAAGAAACTTGGAAAAAGAGCAAAACAAATGATAAAATAACATCATTATCATGTTTCCCTTTGGTTTCAACAACACAATTATTAAAGTTGAATTACCAACTGGTATTTGTTTTAAAGCCATAAAAATATACAGTAGTAATTACCAAGTACTCTGTGATTATTTTTCATATAACTACAAGTATTCAGAATGCTTTTGAGGTAGTATTGGGGGAGAAGTCTTGCTCTATACAGGGAAGAGAAACAGAATCTTTGATGCCACTATTTTGGGCAAAAGTTTAATGTATATCAAAGTATACTCTCTTGCTCTCTCCCTCCCTCCCTCTCTCTTAAATACAAATACATGCACACAAGTACACATATGTTTCCTCACAGTCCCCAAGGTGAAACACTTCAGTAAGAAAGAAACTACTGTTTCACAGGTTTTGGGGATAGCATGAACTGAACACTCAGAAAGATGGTATGAGAAAACTGGCAAAAGACCAAACTCACAACTTACAAGTATAAGGTTGAGTTGGTAGCCTTTGCTGCTGTTATCATAAAATAGAACAAATGGTACAACTGAGCTTATGAATAAATTGTTCATCCATAAACTAGGTTTTTAAATAATCAGAGAGGAAACAAAACTTAGGGAAGCATTATTTTTTTTTTCATATACAAGCTAAAGAATACCCCAAAATTTGTAATAAAGCCTCATTGGTTCTACTATGCTTTAGAATGGGGACAACAACTCCTATCTTAAGGCTTTAAATATCATCACCATATGAGTAATTTCCATGTTCATGATTTTTGCCTCCCACTGTAAGTTGTACGTGCATGCAAAATACAGTTACCTTGAAATCTGTTTGAATGTTCATCAATTAACCCCGCAGATTAAAAAGTCGCCCCCCCCTCACCATGGCACTTCTATTTTGAGTTCTCGAATATGGAAAAAGTCAGCTAACTTTCTCTCCGAAGTTGTTCATAGGCTGTGAGTATCCTAAGATAACCTGCGTCACATATAGCTTCAAGTCATAGGTATCCACAGTTCTCCCAACACAGGAACCCACCAAAACGTCCATGAACACAGGGAAGCGCCGACAGAGATCCAGTAGATAGGACAAGGGAAACTGTGTGACGCCCTTTTTTAAATGATCGCTAAGATAAATGACTGGGGTTGGGGTATTTGGGGAAGTAGAGTGATCCGCAGCCCAGGAAAGAGTGAACGGTGAGAGGCTCTCCAAGAATAACCTCCCGTCACACAACCGGGAAGCATAAAGAAGGTGTTAAGCTGCACCAGTTAGTTAACAGGCTTCTAAAATACCCAGTCCTTTGCTAGGCTCATGGCCACCACCATTGCTTTTGCCTAAATAGCCATCACCTTTTCTGTTCAGCCATAAGAAAGTGGGACTTCAGGATGAGACCTGGGAAGCAGTGTTCCAAGATGCAAGGAGGCTTTGTTTCCCTGACATTCTACCCTGAGCTCTGGGAGGGATGTGCGTCGAAATCTCTCCAAAACTGTTAAAACCAGGGTGGGGCCTCTCAGAATTCCTAACGGATTTTCTGACTAGAATGAGCTGAGAATCTGCATTTCTAACGAGGTCGCATTAAGGTGGACGTTTGGCAAAGGAACTGAGCCCTCAGGGGATAGACTCTGGGGTTGGGGGCTGGCTGAGGGGCAACAGACTCAAAGGCAGAGGTGATCCTTTTCTGAGGCAGCCCACCTCCAGCTTGTCAACGCACGCAAATTTCCTATGCAGCTGCTCATTCCTAAATTGGGATGTGTTATTTGACTCGATTTCTACTTTAGTGATCCACACAGCACATTTCCAACATTTCCAAGCCCTAACAAACACTGCAGTCAGAAACCATCAGGGGACAGAAAGAGGCCTCTTCTGTTCCATGCAGCAGCCGCCTGTTGGCGCAGTAACCTGAGCAAAGGAACACTTGTGGCTTGAAAGCTGCAAGGGAGGGGCTGGAGCAAAGAGCCACAGCCGAACTCCCTCCGGCCCCCGCCCCTGCCTAGCCCTCGATCTTTCTAGAAGCTGCCAAGCTGGCGCAGTCGCAAAGCAGACTCTGCAATGCTGTAGTAAGAGTGCGCAGGCGCCAGGAAGCCCCCTCCCAGAGCGAAGGGAGCGCCTGCAGTGTGTTTTGACTGCGCATGTGCCAAAAAAATCCCCCTCCCTTCTGAGCAGACCCCTGCACTGCGGAGAAAAGAGTGCGCATGTGCTAACAGCCCCCCCCCTTCCAAGACTGTGAGCTGTTCTCTGCCCATCTCCTTCCGCCTCTCATTTCAGGTGATTGACACTAGATGAGGCCTTCAAGGGATGGTGAGGACTTGTAAAATGGTGGCTGTGAAAGACCGGTTCCCGTACAGAAATGTGACTGAAATGTTCTCCATTGCTAGAACAGAAGCCAAGTACCAGCCCCTGACTCCAGGGCGACAATTTAAAGCAAGGGTCAGTTAGCCAAGGTCAGATTAGCTCAGGTTTCCGAAATCAGGTTTTCTCAACCTTCACTGAATTCAAGGCTCTTTGGCTTCACAACCTTGAGATAGCATTTGCAATTGACCTCTGACTTTCCCGTTTCTTAAACACTTTGAACAAAACCTGTACCAATTAGACTTTGAGCTTCCGTAGAATTTTAATAACTCACAGGTACAGGAAATCTTGAGAGGCATAGAGAGCCTGAAGGAGGAGAAAATACTTCAACTGTAACCAGAGGTCTGGAGCTAGAGGAGAGACAGGATTGCAGTCTTCCTGGGTACTGAACTCTAGCCCTACTTATAAATGCCTGCACAGTTTTTCCTTGGGCAGTTTTTCCCTCTGCTCAGGCTCAGAACCACATTTTCCCAGTAGACTCAAGTTTAAACATTCTGGTTTCGAACTGGCTGTGGTCCAAGCCACACCTTCAGCATCCTGTCCCAGAGTCCTTCTAAACAAGGCTTCTCTGAGCAGCATGGACCTCGGAGCACAGCAAAGCACTTGTTTCTCAACACTGTTCCTGGAACATTACATAGAGCTACTATAGATTCTCCTTCACACCTCTGTCAGGAACTCACATAACCCCACAGTTTCGTCAAACTAAAAGGCAGCTAGAAAGAACACGGTGCATAGGTGAAACCTGACCTGAGCCCATCACACCTACTTTGAGTTTCTGAAATAACTTAACATGGTTGTCCTTCTCTCTCCCCCTGTGCCTCCCCACACCCATATCATCTGCACGGCAAACATCTTTTCAAAAAGTTACAATGGTAGCTTATTGCAGCCGGAGTGGAAGCCAGAGAAAGCATGCTGTACGCTCTGAATGGCCCTCTAACTCCATCTTCTACCCAGCCGCACAGACTCTTGTCATCACAGCATATATATAAGCCCTTTAGTGTCTTGTCCTGTGCCTAGGAAGGGCTCATCTTCCACTTCTATTGATTGACTCCGCTCTTGTGAATTTTTGATCAAAATTCAAGTCGAACACACTTTATCCAGACTCCCTTGATTAGTTTTGAAGCCTCTGGCATCTAGCACACTCAATCTCCGTGTGCTTTGATTTTTCTGTCTGCTAGATTCATCTCCTTTTTCTTCACTGTATTAATATGCATAACATGCAAATAGCCTGATAAAAATCTACATGGAAGCAGGTACTTTTATGTCACAAGACAGGCTTACAGACAGGCTTACAGAATCAGCAGAGTTTAAAGAGGTATTTGTTAGATAAATAAATAAGTAAATGAATAAATAAATAGTTTAGTCTCAAGATGAAATGACACGTTAGGAACTATGAATATTCTTGGAGAGAATGAAAAGCAAATAAGAAAAAATGCCAAAGGAAAATTACTGGTTTCTGAAGCCGTATTCTAAATTCTCTTGGATTCTTGGCAGAGTGCAAGGTGGTGGCAATGAAACCCTCGGTACCATTTGCTTTTTCCTCTCTTTCTACACTGGTCAACACAAAGCTCACCCAGCTCTCTCTTCCTTGGAACACAGTGTGCATACACTTGGGCATGAAACTCGCTTTCCCTGGAAGTCCTCAATTTCACAATTGGTGGCCTCATCTTTAATATCTTGGTCTCCGTGTGTGTGAATCACAGAGGAAGTTCCCGGATAGTCGCTCTTGTCCAGCAGCCAGGGAAGGTTTCGAGGGATTAGCTGTCTAGAAAAGCAATGAGAGGACTCAGAGCTCCCTTTTATAAATCAGAGCAAGTCTGTGTAGCTGCCTCTGTTTTGTGACCCTAGAAGTTTCTACTAGCAAAGAGGCTTTTTGTCCAGTTAATTAAAAGAAATACTTGTACTAATGTTACTTCTACACAAGTATATGTTTTCAGAGAGAATAAAAAATTTGAAGTAAGAATTATTTCCAATAGGAGAAAATTTTAGAAATTAACTTGTTGACTGTGAATGACAGCAAAACATGAGACTTGTGATCCCTGGGTATAATGGAGTGGTGGGAAAAGTGGTCTATGAGATTTTACAAATGGAGAACAATTACAAATCACAAAAACAATTTCAAAAGTGCAAAAGCAATCTGTGGTTTTTTTTGTAAACTCATTTGGTTGTGTATTTAGAATCATCAATTCCTTTTCAGATGCTGTTCAGTTTGAAATAAGGATTTAATCTGGTTGTTAGAGATGGGGAAATGGGGCACAAACTCGTAGTTATTTTTCACAGTGGTATATTATTTAAATATTTATAGGAGGTATGATTTTTGTCATTTTAAACACTCTGCTTCACCAGCCCCATCGTCGTCGGTGCTGTGAGGGTTCGGAATCTGCTCTTTTCAGTTGCTGCAGAGCTGTACGAAAGTCACTTTCCTCCAGCCAGACACTTCCTGTTCTGGTTGCTAGATGGCACTATAACCCGAGTAGTGAACGCTCCCAACCGCCATAAGGCGAAATGTGAATTAAAAAAAATCACTTTGAAACAACAAAGTTGGATGTGCCTGGACTTCATCCCTTCTCAAGAAAGTGGGGATTTATTCCTTTGGTTACAAGCAGATGTTTGAGGATTTGGGTGGAGGGAAAAGCAGGCGCCTCCTGAGGATGAAAGTACAGCTGTATTAGAAAGAGAGACTCTTGGACTTTAAGTTATCTGCAGCGGGGATATGGCCTAAATGCAGAGTAGAGCCTAAAGGAGACTTTCCCAGGGAACCTACCACGGAGGAATCCACAGAGATAAAACATAAAAGGACAGCTTTGAAAAGAGTTGCTGCCAGAGGGTTCGGGGGGAAATAGCTGACATTTTGCAGGGGTAGGGGGTGGGGTGGGGTCGTGGCATTTCAAGCATTTCAGATGACAAGAGGAACCAATTAGGAAAGTCTTCCATCAAATTTTAATTATCCTGAATTTTGCTGTTTTACACAGGAGTCGGTCGGGTGGACGGCCACAAGTGGGTCGGTGGAGCCGGCTGAAGAGACACACAAAAACCCTTATTTAGAGGGTTTTTCTATTGTAATTATGAATGATAAAGAAAGGCAGTATGTACTTAGTGGCAAAAATCTGCAATCGCTGTGTTCGGGAGGCTGAAGGGGAAAAGAAAAGGAGGGGTAGAGAGGAACAAGATCTGTCTTTAATCTATGTGTACACGGAGATTTATCCAAACAAATTCAAATGATTCCCAACTGGATAAGGTTGAGACATTAAAAATCATTTCCCAACATTTGGTTAATTTCCACTGGGAGAAACTGTAGCTAAGATCCTATCTACTATCATTAAAAATAAATAAACCCAGTGGTCTGAAACCAGGAAAGGTAGTTTAAAAGAAGTGGAAAAGATAAGATATAGGTTCGGTGGAGATATTTGCAAATTTCTAACTACATTACAGAAGGACCCCCTATGAATCACTAGAGGAAAAGGCTGCTGAGGTGATGGGAGACTTGGCAAATTATGTGAAAAATCAAATTATGGCAACATGAGATTTATAAATGGGTGTATTGATGATTTGTATTGCCAAGCTCCTACTCGGCAGCAGCTTGGCCCCACGGGCATTGCTGCCCTACGGCACTGACAGGCTCTTGCCAGAGGCTGAAGTTCTGGAAACAATTAATGTTAATGGGAAATAAGAAAATCATTTTATTTTCCAAGCATGTAATTATTGGTGTGATCATGAATACATTTTACGTCTTAAAATTACATTAGAAAACCCCGCAGGGAGATTAGGAGCAGCTTGAATGGTGAATGCTTTGTTACCTTTATCTGCAGGGAGTTGGAGGCAATCACAAACGTTTAAGAACATTTGTGCATTGCATTTTGAAATGACTGAACTGTTACAGGATTTTCAGCACATATACTCATGTGTCTCTATGTGTACTCATAATGAAGGTGAAGGTCCTTAATATTCTGCCTAATCCAGAACAGTTTTCTGTTGATTCTTACCAAATAACACCTCAAAGGTTAATAAATAAATAAGACTTTAAGGGTCATGTGTAGTTACCATGGTCATCATAATCCTCTGTCCTGCTCAAACACTGCTGTAGGTTTCCAGCTGGACCCATCCATCCATGAAACCCACTCTGGGCTTCCAGCCAAGGAAGGAATAGAGCCTGGAATGGTGGTATGTCTTTAGAGCCCTGAAATATGTCAAAGGTCAACATCTGCTCCTTTAAGATTTAGAGACAGTTAGAAATTGAGCTCAAGAATGTTTCTTTGTGTTTTTTTTAAGAGATAAACAGAAAGAGGCACACAAAGAGAATTGAACTCAATAAAGTTCTTTTTTATTTTTTTTTTCAGAGGAAGAGATAGAGAGAGAACCAGAGGCAAGGAGAGAGAAATGGTTTTGTATTTCTATGGCTGTAGGAATGTATGTTTATGTGTATCTTTGTGTGTCTCAGTGTTTTTGTATCTGTGTGTGTTTGTGTCTGTGAACACGTCTGTGTTGTAGTGTGTGCATCTGTGTGAGTGTGTCTCTGTGTTTGTCTACCTATGTGTTTCTGCATGGATATCTCTGTGAGGGTACCTGTGTATATATGTATGTGTCTCTCTGTGTGTGCAGCATGTTTCTGTGAGACTGTCTGTGTGTGCATGACTCTGTATATGTCTGTGTTACTGTGTCTGTGGGTATGTAGATTTATGTATGTTGTGTGTGTATCTGTATATCTGCTTAAAACTATATGTGAATCTCTTAGAGAGGCTCTTCTGTGTGTGTGTGAGAGAGAGAGAGAGAGAGAGAGAGAGAGAGAGAGAGAGAGAGAGAGAGAAGAAGAAGAAGAAGAAGAAGAAGAAGAAGAAGAAGAAGAAGAAGAAGAAGAAGAAGAAGAAGAAGAAGAAGAAGAAGAATAATTTAGGTGATTTGTGTGTGTGTTTCTGTGTATGTGTGTCTCTACCAGTCTATGTGGATCTGTGTGTATGTGTGGGTCTATTTGAGAATATATCCATGTGTGTCTGTATACGTGTCTGTGAATGTTTGTATGTGACTAAATTTGTATGAGCATGTTGCTGTGAGAAAGAGTGTGTGTCTGAGTATCTTTGTGAATCTCTGTGTGTTTATGTATGTATGCATGTGCATGTGTTTGTGTTTTTGTTTGACTGTGTGTGCATGATTTTCTTTGTGTGTGTATGTGAATATGCATCTGTGTCTCTGTGTCACTTTGTGAGTGGAACTTTGTGTCTATGTGTGTCTGTACATTGCTCTCTGAGAGTGTCTGTGTGTCGGCAAGTGTGGAAACATCTGTGTTTCTGTGTGGATGTCTGTAGTGTACCTCTGTGTGTATGTGTCTCTGTGCAAATGTGTCTATGACTATATATATGAATATCTATGTGTGTCTCTGTGTTTTAGTGTATGACTCTGTTTTGTTTGTACATTTGTGTGAGTGTATCTCTGTTTGCCTGTGTGTTTGTGCATGTCTCCATGAGTATATATCTGTGTATGTATGTGTCCTTGCATTCTTCTCTGTATGTGTAGGTGTGTGTGTTTTTGTGTCTGATCATGAGTATTTGCATATAATTGGTTGTGTGTGTGATTGTGTGTACATGTGTATGTGTGTGTTCTTCCTGTGAAAACAACTTCAGTGGTCTACAGAATAAACGGAGATATAATGGCAGGAGGAAGCGCTCTCTGTAGGATTGTATACATTATTATACATTATTATCTTCCTGTTAGGGTCTACAAAAATGTTGTTCTCACCCTGTCATGCCAATATTCTTGTTCATGTCTCTTGATATTTTTGATGTTAAATTCAGGTCTCTTTATAGTGATTATCAGAGAAAGCCCTGCCTACATTGTCCTCTCCTACCTGACCCTGCTCATGATCTTCCAGACCTACCCTATTTGGATGCCTTTCCCTGCTCCTATTGGGGCTATGCTGGACTTTGTTTGCTTGCTTGTCTGTTTTTGGGTTTTGTATTTCAGATGGAGTGATATCAAGGTACCCGGAGAGCTTATCATGTCAATCTTCAGCTTCTTTTCACCTTTTTAATAGTAACTTTCACCTACCAAAGCACCCCTTTGTGCTGACATCAAGAGTCCTCTGGGTCTATTTAACACTCTCAGTAGTTTATCTCAGGGCAAGCTCCCTTAGTCATACTGAGGCTCATTAACAGGATCACACGTACATCTGGATGTGAGAATCAAGAAATTGATTTGCTAGCCACTGGGAAGTCATGGATGGGCAGGAGACAGACCACTGGAAACAGAAGATGGACTTGCTCTACCTCTGAAGCCATCTTGTGCCCGCTCTCCCACAATGACTGAGCATGCACTGGATGGGCATGCATCACATTGAGGTTACTTGGGAGGCTGCACCAGGCTTAGCCACTCTGCACATAGAGGGTGGGGTGCCGCTGAAAGTGTGCTTTCCTTGATGATCTTCCTTCGTGGAAACCTGCTGTAAGCAGTACTGAAAGGGTGGGAAGTCTACAGAAAAAAAAATTGGCTCTGAGTACCAGGTTTTCTTTAGAAAGATGCAACAGAGCATCCTGGCTTATGCTGGCTTTAGCTTGGCACCCACCCACGGCTGTCCGCTATCCCTCACCCCAAGTCCTAGTCCTGGCCAGTTGGGAACACAGAAGAATAACCAGGTGTGAATACCAGATTTTCTTTTAAATTATTGTGCTCATTCAGTGTTCCAGAATCCTGTCATCTGCTTAAAAATTCTCCCACATAAAAAAGCAGCTAACGTGTTTCTGTGATTAAAAGCATTTGGGCTGATTTTTCCCCTGTGGTGCCATAACCCCTTTGTATTTACTTGGTTAGTATATTCACAGAGAGGCAATGAAATTATTTATTTTCTGTGGCTATACTGGCATTTCTTTACATTAAAACCATTCTACATCAGGACAGTGGAATGATCTGAGGAATCTAGACAAAAAGGCAACACCAAAGGATTCTGGGTATAGGTGTTTGAAGGAGGGGTATGGTCTTACGGACATGATGACAAAGCAGAGGAGTCAACTTAAACAAGAAACAAATTAGCCAGTTTTAGTAAACAAACAGAGAGGTAGACAAAGACAGATATAAGAGAAATAGGGAGGGAGAGTGATGCTCTACTTACGGTCATGCACAAATACACAAATACCATTACCATTGAATGTCCTAGTCCCAAATCATGAACTAAATGCATGCAAGTAGAAGCCAAAGGTTTTGCATGAGAGTTCTCAGGAGGCTAATCCCTGTCTCAACTTCTGATTGTCCACCCGTTCTTCTGTTACCAAGACTGGGTAGATTTTTTTTTTTTGTCAGATCAATACAGTCTAAAACATTCGAATCTCTGCCCACTAATGTCATGTGGTCTACATGTTAAACCCTTCAGAGATTCCGGAAATAAGCAGCTTCTAGATATCAAAACCTCTGAAATAAAATTGGAGCTGACAACAGCAAAATTCATACCTGTGTACTCAAAATTTTCCAATTTGAACTCATGTTTCATCCCAAAAGATGCCTGAAGACAGACTTTAAGCAATTTGTTATTAGTGGTCAAATCATCTTTCCAGTTTTTGCAAAGACCAGATCTTCAACTTACCTTTGCTGTGTTTCTGTTCCTTGTCTTTGCTTCTGGGTAAGCCATCACACTTTCTTGTTTCTTCATACACCTAGACATTGTGTATATACCACACAGTATAAACGTTCTTGATCGTTACATGCTCTTAGGATGGGATACATGTATACTGTTATCTGTCCATCAACAGCGGGGCTACATTCTAAGATATGTGTCCGGTGAAGATCATGGTGTTCACTTAAACAAAATATCGTTATAAGATGCATAAATAAACAGCTGGAAAAAAACTGCAAGCAGCCTCTCTTGCAGATGGTGGAAACCCAGGCTCTCTCTGAAATGGGAAGCCCAGCTTATCCTTTATGCATCATTTTACGATCATTTAGAGTTGGACATTGAAAATTTACAGCATGAGGGGTCTCCTACATAGCCCTCATTTCTATCCATATCTACCTGACTTAATTGTCCCAAACTCTATCCTCTGGTATTAGTAACCCATATAGATGCAAGTTCTTCAATTGTATTTTCAGCTACCCTTCAAGATACATAGTTAGAACTTATCTAAAGCTAATGGCCTTGAAACAATGGAAAATACCTCAAAGTACTAGACTAGACTCAACCCCATCCCATACTATCTGCTTTTTGGGTCCCTTGGGTAATTTCAGAAAGTTGCCTTTGTACTACATTTTAGATTTCCAAGTCAAGATTCTGTTCACTCTAACATTTAAAGAATTTTAATGTTATGGTTATTATGTTCAATATTAATAATTTGTGGGTCAGGCAAATGCTGTGCACAATTCCAACTACTAAAGTAGCTGAGGTATGTGAATCCTCAGTTCAGCTCAGGGGTTCAGGGAGCAATGCAAACACAAGTCATTATCTCTATGCATATTAACAGAGCATGAAGTTAATAAAAGTTTGATATAAAATACATATAGTTTATATTTATGAATAGATCTGTATCTTGTTTCTCTTATTTACAGGACCCAAGACCCTTTTCTGTGATATGAAACAGAACATCATCTCAGCTGGGCAGAAGCATACCCATTTATTTCCACACACTACTAGAAAACACCAATGAAGATGAAGTTGTTTGGGTAAAGCAGAAGAGAAAGGTTTCTATCAGGGTGTAGAGGGTTTTTCACACTTTGATGTTTCATTTTCACATACTATGAATTTTTCTGTGGGTTGTGAGGGAAAGATCTAGTGAGAGGTATAAAAGCATATAAAAATATAAGTTAACCCCTCTCGTGAATCTATGTGAAAGAGGATAAGGGGGAATTGAACACGTGGAGAAGGTAAGCAGAAGATGTTAGCTCAGGACAATGAGCTCTGCACGTTGAGCCTGGTTCTTCTCACCCACCATCCCCCCTCCTCCTGTGTGCCGAGAGAGGAGATCTCAGTTGCATATGCCTGTCCATCCATGTCAAAAACACAAAATATGTTCTTTGTTTTAATAAACAGAATGAAGTAACACATCCTGCAGCTTTAGACAGGACCCTCTTCAGGGAATTGGGGACCTGGATTGAGCAGAGCAAAGACAGGAAACATGGCTCTGTTTTTCTTTTTCATTATTTATTTTATTTTTCCTTTTCCTTTTCTCTTAAAGATTGCCATTGTTTCCACTTAGGCTTCATAAAGCATCTGCCACTCCAAGTAGTGACCTCACCCCACAGGAAAACACCGCCTCAATTCTAGTCAAGATTTAAATTGCGGGGATTTTTTTTTCATTTACTTAATACAATTTTATTTTCTTAATATCTTAGAAATTTGGAATATATTGTCCCTGTTCATGTTATATGCCCAGCTTCATGATACACATTAGTTTTATGATTTGTTTTGTTTTAGCGTGACCCTAAGGATGCTTCACCATACATGTGCCTCTTTACAATGTCCTTAGTGGCCTGTAGACATGGAGGACAATCAGGGGGGAGGGAAGAAAATGATGAGCTGCTGATGTACTGCATTTGGATGAAGAATGATAGGAAAGATGGAAATGAAATACAGTGGATAGGGAAGAACTTGCTTCACAAGGTGAGTGGAAACCTCAGGGCAGTCCCCATACAGATAAAACTAGAAAGCAGAATGTTCCCATGCTTTGAACACAAATGTGACATTCTGGAAGAACACAGGACCTTCCCCATTCAGTGCACCACAGAAGTATGCCACACCATAACTACTTCTAACAAATGGCAACTCTGAAGCTACTCTATAAGCCTACAAAGAACCATGGTTTGAGATTTGAAAGCCTAGCATATACTCTTGCTAGCAATGTGTACGTGTTTGGAAGCCTAGAGAGATAAATGTAACTGATGGGGCACATAGCACACAGCAGTTATTCTAATACCCTGCCTCTAAAGCCTTCCCCAAATCATGTCACAGGTGTTTCCTCAGTATGAATGCTTGCTCACTAATATATGGACAACAACGCAGGCCAATCCTCATATCCAACAGTAATACCCTAGGGTCTAGAGTTGAGCAAGACTGTTCTGCAGAGTCTCCTCATTGACAGCACATAGACCGGGAAAAGCAGCTGAGTGGAACACTGCTCATTTCTTAGATCTGGGCAAGGCTTCCTAAGATACATCTGTTTTCTTAATTTGTTCTTTATGAAACCATTACTCACCTCCAAGTTCATAACTATATGCCAGATTTCTGGCTCTTCATCCCCCCCACTCCTAAGACATTAAAATATGAATATTAGCTTCCCAAAATCAAGAAATTTGTACCTCCAATAAAGTAGCTGTCCCACACAATCAGCGCTGTAGATAATCTGCAGAGAGGGCCACACATATTAAACTACACGAAATGGGTCCTTGCACTTCGGATAAGAAAATGGATTCGTTATATCTGCAGAAAGGTGGGAATGAGAGGGAAACCCTGCCTTATCTCTGATTTAATCTCTATGATGATCACACACACCTACCTATCATATTGGTAAACATACAGACAAAGTGCCTTAGCTGCTCCTTGCAAAAATCTCTGATATGGGAAGGATCCATGCACAGTCCTCATTTCCATGAACCCGATGTCAAAGCATTTTGTTTATTGCCTGGATAACGAAATTTTGCTGAAAGAAGAGTTAGCAAGTATCTTGATACATTCCATCCTATAAATTCTATAATTAATAAGGACTTGTTTTGGATCATTCAGATATCAGAGACTTCAACCTGAGAATATGGCGGCAATGGCACACAGCATCTTGTCTGGCCAAGAATGGTACTGGCCAAATCATCCATCTCTCTTCTCTTAGGTGTTTTGTGATGCCTTCATTTCCCAACCAACCTAAAGGTAGATGCATATTCAAGACCCTTTTACTTCCTGTCTTGTGGCATTCAGGTTAAACATTAGATCCATAATGCAGGCATTATCCTATTTCTGGTTAACATGTTTTTGTGGTCCAGCCCAGAGCATGCATCTCCTAAGCCAGTACCCCACAACTGAGATGCACATCCAGCTCTCTGCCATTCTTGCACAGACATGTGATAGACCTAGATAAAGTGAGTGATGCTTCAATTGATGGAGAAGCAATAATAAAATAGACATTATTACTGATTGATAAAAACCATATCCCTTCTTTTATTTTCTTTTAAAATTTCATCTTTATGCTTAGATAATAAGCAGTATGATTCATCCATTTAAGAACCCAGTTCAATCCAAGCAAAAGTTAGTGACGCTAATTACAATTAGACTCTTTCAACCTCAATTCCATATGCACCAAACTACAGCTATCACAAAATACTATATGATCTCATTTCTTTTTCCTGTAGTTCTGAGATGTATTCATCTTGCCGAGTCAGTAGTTTCCTCATTTTATAGACGATTAGTGTTCTACTCTACAGATACAACATAATTTGATTAGTTACTCAATTGTTGGGAAAGTTTTAGTTACTTCCTGTTATAAAAAATAAACATAATACACATAGTATTTTAACTAATTCTGGAGACAGAATTTATTTATTTTGTTTAAACAAATACAGTTAAGATTGGCTAGGTTATATGGTAAGTATATGTTTACTTGTCTAAGAAAGATCACCCAATATTCAAGAGCACTTGCAACTTTTGTTCTTACAGAGAAATATGTAAGAATGTGCTTTAGTTCATTGCTCTGCGTTTTGGTTCCTGTATGGATAAGCAGCGGCATTTTCTGTGGTGGCAATTTTTATTTCCTGATGGCTAACCACCCTGAGTAGGTTCAATATCACTTTGTATGTCTTTCTGGGAGAACCCTCTTTTTGTTTGCCGGTTTTCACTGAGTTGTTTGCCTTATTTCTGAATCATAAGATTGTTCTTTTTACATAATCTAGATACAAATTGCTTCCTAGGAATAGACATTGCTGATAATTTCTTACATTTTGTGGAATTTTTTCTTAAGGAGTACAAGAGTTCTTGGTGAAATTCAAATGATTATTTTTTTATGTGATTCATATTTTGAATCACTAAACTTAGTCCAAGTTGGGGTAAAGAAAATTTCCCCCTTTTTTGTAGAGGCTTTATCCTATTTACCTTTCATTCACTTCTGAAATCCAGCTCTGATTAAATGTATGCATTCTTAAGTTAAAGGTAACAGCTCATTTTTTTTTTCCCATTTTGGTGACCAAAACTCAACAAAAAATGTTTTGTTACTGATTGAATAATCTTCAACTCTATTTTACACACATGTGCGAGCACACACACTTACACACACACACACACACACACACACGTGCGCGTTTGGATTTTGGACTTTAGAATCACTGTGCCATTATCTGCAAAAAGCCCCCCATGTGTTCGATAGTTTTGGGGTCAAGCTTTAACTTATCCACATAGCCAATGAAGGTGAACTTGATGCCTTAACTATTGATTCTTTTGTTCCTGAACTTTGTTTCCATTTTCATATGTGTTTTCAGAATTAGCCTCTCAATTGTTGCAATTTTTTTAGTGTTGAGGTATTGTATGTCTTTGATGAAGTGAGTCTTTCTAGTTTCATGTTTGTTTTGCTAATAAAAATACTAGTTCTTTTTTTTTTATTTTAAGCAACATGTCAATCAATGATAAACAGACCAACAATCAATTCCTGTTTTGACATTGTGTCTTATAGTCATGTTAAATGTATTGTATAGTTCTCTGTGGATTCCTCGGGCCTAATTCATACTCCCTTAAGATTCCAGTCTGCTTACTCCAGCCTTTGTCGCTGACATGTTTAGTTGAAGTGTGCGTGTGTATTCAGGTGTTCATGCGTGTGCTGCAGAAAAAAGAACTCTTTAGAAAACAAATGATTTTAGGCACAGGATATGTTTGTAATTGAAAGGAGCACATGGGGAATATGGAGGATGGAGGGGCTGAGAACCTTGGTAAAAAAAAATAATAACCTCTCATCCTTCCAACTAAGAGATCTCCAAGGTTTAATCTTGAGCAGAGACTCTGGCAAGCATCATGATGACATCTCCTGAAAGAGTAGCCTCTTTTCACTGTTTGACAGTGAGCTTTCCCTTCCCAAATTCATCTAAAATGTTACACAAGACTGAAAACTTCCCAGACATTTTTCTGAACTCAATGGCTTCCTTGATGATCTAACACTGCAGATTGAGTTTGCTTCTCATAATTTATTACAAATAAAAGTATATAAAAGGAAACCTTTATGTTTTCCCCCAATAAGCACGGTAATATGGTATTCATGTATTCTGTATTATCCACCTATCAGCAGCCCTTTTTCATTAGACAGTAGCACTCTGATGTACAAACATGTTAAGTGTGTCTCTATAACTTGTTAAATGACATTTGAGTAGGTTCTATGTCAGGGCTACTAGGAACAAATCTGAGTATGAAGATTTGAGCAGTTTTTTTTCAGATGTATAGTTTTACTTTTATGGGTAAATAACTAGAGTGTAGATGTTGGCTTGTCATATTGTGGTGCAGAACTATTGGTTCAGAAGGCCGTTTAGTTCTTCAGATGACATATCTTCTGTTTTTACATCTTGTGAACACACAGAACTCTGGTAATGTATGTGCTTCTATTAAACCACTGAAGCAGTATCTCCATTCACAGTTTCTTTTGAGCACTGGTCCCATAACCCATTTCTCTGTTTATGGCCATGACTTTCTTTTCAAGATCAAAGGTGAGGAAAGAAGAACTCTCAATTCCCCTGGTACAGAGTGTAAAAATGATCCAAGCATGTAATGTTTTGATGAATGGTAACAAATTTAGGATGTTTGGAATATTTTTAAGGTCATTTAAAAATTAAGTACTGCTTTGTTTCTTTTTCTCTATTGTTCAGATAAAAAAATCTATATTTTGAATCCTTCATAAAAATGGGTTTTAAAACTCTATAACTGCCTGCAATTAAAATGAAAAAAATTCATATATTGTCATGTGTATATGCTCATAGAAATGAAGAAAAACATGCAGATAAAAGCAAACCATTTAACCCTCACCCAGCACTTCCTCACCAAGTATGGTCCCCTAAGATGCAAGCAGCTTATCTATCTGGACCCTGTACTTGCTTTCTTATCTTTAAGATAGATGTTCCTTTTCATGACTTGCTTTTTTCCTTACTGATTGTGCACTGCCCTGATCTGTTCTGAGCCAGTTTCTTCCTTGTGATATTTTTCCATTTGACAATAATGTAAGCTATTAGGAGCAGAGATAGAACTTCACAGAGTCGCCGTTTCATACTGTGAGCTTTGGATGCAGGTAGTCTACCTGACCACTGACAGGCTGCCAATGGAGTGACCTTGTGTCTTGTCACCACAAAAGATAAGCAGTATCCTTCTGGGTTTTAATTTCAGTTCCCAAGCAGCCAGCTGCTGCTTGGTATTGTTCCCACTGCGGTGCTGGCTGCATTGTGTTAAGCTATTTTATGTGGCAGTGACACAGGTGTTTTTTTAAAGATGGTTTCCTTTTAATCTAATGCAGTTCATTTTCTGTTTTGTTCATGCTGTGATTGTGCAAGTACTAATGGAGCCCTTCCACCGCATTTTCTCAAGGATGCGGATAGCTCTGAGCTTCACGTATCCTGGTTACTGCCCTTTCTTCAGGCTTTAAGTGCACAGACTATTAACCTGCAGATTTATATGGAACATTTTATATCTTGCTTTTACTTTATTCTCATTAAAACTCAATTCACCAAATAAGATATGCTTTTATCAAAGTCACTCTAGTATTTAACTCAATTCATAGGCACACCAGTGCGGGATAGGGGAGTGGTTGTGTTATTAGAGCTATAATTTCTATTTATTAAAAAAATACTTGGAGAATGAAGTCAATAAGATCACGACTTCTGGCTTCAATAACTTTCCAAGATTTCATGTCATGGACCAGAAAATGGCCAGACATTGGGCTACATGCCAGTAACAATAATGTTCTTCAGGGAGAAGAAAGAGGGAGAATTTAAATGAACCTGAGATATACAACAAGTTGCAGGCCTGACTCAGAGAAATAGCAAAAAACTGTCTCCATAGAAGAGAGAGGAGGGGGTGGCATGAAGAGGAAGGGAGAGTTAGAGATGACGTTCATAATTGGAACTATGTAGATTCTGGTGATTAGGTTAAATGAGCAGATGGCGGGGGGGGAAGGCATGAAGAAAAAGAGGATGAAAAGTAAGAATGGGTAGAATTGCCAGGTGTTCAAGGCCACTGAGTTTACTTAAGGCAGCAGGTTTCATCTCTATGCTTATCAGAGGCCACTCACAGCAGGAACTATTTTTTCTGCACTCAGAATGGTTGACAACCTCCACCCTGTCCTCAAACCAATAAACAAACAAAAATATCAAATATTCTTGCAGATTTTAAGTGGGATCATAAAGATAATATATTAGTTTTTGTCTCAAGCTCCACTGGAAAGACCTGATGGGTATTGAATAATCAGACTGGAAAGTACTGACCAGTATGTATCACCAAAATTAGGGTATGAAGTTGTCTGGATCTTCTTACAGTCATTCTCTTCTTCTAAAATATCATTCAAAGAATTTACAAAAATCTCCACATAAAATCAGAGATAATATCTTACATTACAAGTTATGATAGTATCTATTTCACTTAATAATTTTGTTAATAATACATAACTATTTCCAAATTTAGTCATTGCAAAAGTTATCTGCAGTAGTTTGACACCACTCTCATGGAAGAGTATTTCTATGCCCCTCCCTTTATAATTTGAATGAACTCGTGAATATTTCCATGAACAGAAGATATATAAGATGATTTGTTGAAAGCTGAGCTGAAGTCACAGAAGAATCCTGCTCTTATGCACAACACACAATTGCCACAGGATTTATACTCTGAGAAGCTCAGACAACACACAGAATTCATGTTGCTAACTCCAGTCTTTAAATTGTCCCTACCCAGGAGTATCATAAATAACAAAAAGGGGGCTTCTACAAATTCCTGGTTTTGACTATTAGAATCACCCCCAGATACTCCTGTCTTCACAGTTTAGATCTCTGATGTGATGTGAGAGACAACAGACTTCGTGGATGGGCCCAGCTCCATGGCACAGGTATGCAAGAAAGAACCTGCTCTTTGGGATTGGTTGTTAGGCAGACCTCAGTGAACAGAGGATACACTTTTCTTGAGAGTTCCATGTAGCTAACATGCCTTGGAAATGAATAGGATATTTATTACATAAAGCATCATACTGCAAATGATCTTAGAACACAAATGCAAGGACCTGTGTAGATTAATGGATCTAGGCAAACCTCCTCCTTTTCCAAGTGAGGCAGTGGTATCACATCACATTTTACAGATGTGTAGCCTTCAATAGTCTTAAGTCACTAATGGAAAAGTTAGACTTCCTAGTTAGTCCAATAAAAAACAACACTGAATCATGTCAGTAAAGGTAGTTACTATACTGCTATACCAATTAAGCAATGGCATAAAAAGCTTAGGTAAAAGAGTGTAACATGAGGGCCTGCTTGTTGGGGGTTTCTGTCCTGCCCAGTTTCCACAGCCATTAAATCCCAAAGAAAATCACACAGAGGTCTACATAAGTTATAAACTGATTGGCGCATTAGCTCAGGCGTCTTATTAACTCTTATAACTTATATAGCCCATTTTTATTATTATCTGTGTTAGCCACATGGCTCGGTACCTTTTTCAGTGGGGTAGGTCACATCTTCCTTCTTTGGTGTCTGGACAGGACTGGGAAGAAATGGGTTTCCTCCTTCCCAGAATTCTCCTATTCTCATTGACCTGCCTCTAATTCCTGTCTGGTTGTCCCGCCTATAGTTCCTGCCTGGCTACTGGCCAACCAGCATTTATTTAAAACGCAATTAACAGAATATAGACAATTCTCCTGCACCAAAAGAGAATTGAATAGGGTGTTGGTAAGAGACAAGCTTGTTATGCTCTCAAAATCTAGCCACTTTACACTACAGATCCATGGATGTCTTAAGGATGGTGTACATCTCAGTACAACAGATCCTGGGAACCAGGTGTGACATTTGATGCATGTTATCCTAACAGTAGGAAGAGTGAAGCAAAATTATCATAATTTTGGCACTATCCTGACCTACATAGTGAAGTCTGCTCCCAAATAAGCAGGAAACCAGCCAAGTAAATAAACACAAACCACTCTGCTGCAAGACCTGAAGCTTAGAGAACACATTTTCACCATTTGGTATTGGATAAACAAGCCGGTGTCATTTTTCCTAGGAGAAACTTATTTTTCAATTCAAATAATTCATTGCCTTCCTGAAGTTATTTTATAGACTTGAGAAAACAACCCTAAATATTTCTAAAATAAAAAATAACCCAGCCTATCAAAACATAGTACATATGGCTATGATCAGCACTGGTTTGGATGTCACATTGCTCTTCTATCTCCTTGCTAGGTAGGCAATTTAATCATCCACACAAAAGTGCTATGACTGACATTCCATAGTAATTAATATGTCTCTATAATGTGTGCCTTTCCATGTAAGTACAGTCCTAATTCCTGCCTCTTCTGTCTGGGGTGTCTCATGTTTGAAGGTGGACAGGCTAGGGGGAACAGTCACACGCACTATGCCTTCCCGAATAACTGCAATGAGAATTCTGTAAACAACCATAAAAAGGTCAAGACACTAAACCAACAGACAAATAAAATGCTTTAGAAAAAAAGATAACATTTATTTCTAAGGAAAATATAGAAATGAGTATTTTAAGCTAGAAAGATGCTCCAAGCCGCTGATTATTTAGGAAATCAAATCCACAACAGTTATTTTTCCATGAACATCAATGGAAATCTGAATTATTGTAGAAAGTGCAGACATCAGAGGTTCTATGTCATGTTTCTAAGTATATAAAATGTTGTAGGTGCTGTGTAAAAGCATTTAACAATTCATTACAAGAATTTCAAGAGTTCCTCTCCTGGATGTATAACAAAAGTAATTAACTAATGGCTTCAAAGATATATTGGTACATCTGTGTTCATGGTATAACTGTATGCAACAAAACAATACTAAGGATGGGAGAATAAAGTGACTCCTTGAGAAACAATGATTTAGTCAATATTTTATTAATATGACCTACTTTATTCTTAATACTAGTAAAAGTCACAGTGTCATGGCATATATCCAATATAATAACAAGGCACAATAATCCAAGTTATTCTTTACAAACATTCATAGAACACATTCCTGTTTCACCTCTGACATATAAACAGCCATGATACTATCACTTGTAATTGGAAAAAACATGAACAGACTGAAAAAAAAAAGTATCTCATTTTGAAATTTCCACAGACTTCAGGTCACAATACAAATTTTCCCCTAAAATATATACAGACTAGTGCATTAATAATCACACAGAGCCAAAGGCAGTCACTGGAAATGACACTGAAATCCAATGCCACATGCTTTAACCTGAATTAACTTATTTTGTAGTTGTTGACCATTGGGTACCAAAGGAGCTCTCCAAGATCATAGTCTATTGACATCTTTCTTGGCTATCCTCTAGAATTTGCTGAAGATATCATGTGCTTGATTTTTTAGAATTTTTATTTATTTATTGTTTTAATTTTATCTGGCATCCCAACTACAAATTTTCCCTCAAGCATGTGGAGGCTATATAACATATTCAGGTATTATTTCCAAAATGCCATCAGCCCCTTGGGGGGGGAGTTAATGGGGGTGTTTATTTGAGATGTGTCCTCTCCATTGCTTGGAACTTACCAAGCAGTCTAGGTTGGCTAGCCCATTAGCATCAGGAACCCATTCTAACTTTATCTTCCTAGTTCTGTGATTACAAATGTGTAGCACCATATTGAGTCTTAACATTTTATGATTTCTGTATTTTTGTTTTATGTTATTGTCAACTTCTGGAGTGTATCCTCTAGGAATGTCAAGAGTCTGTAATAATGTGAGGTCTTTGGGATGTCATTGGCCGAGAACGAGGTCCCAGGGACCTTCTATAACTAGCACCCTCTATGCTTTCAAAATAGCAATCTAGAAATCTACTATCAACAACTTTAATCCATCCATTATGGATGAGTCCCATGATCATATTACTTTGCAATAATGTTAGAAAGAAAATTAAGTTTCAAGTTTTGGAGAATGTATCAAAGCTATTGCATACCTTTTAACCATATTCCCCCTTAAGAACTAAATTCCAAGCTATAGTCTTTTCATTTTTAATTTTATTTTTTGATTCTACATCTTGGCTGCAGTTTCCCCTCCTGCTTCTCCTCAAATTCCCTCCCCCTACATCCCCGTGACTCCCCAATACACTCCTCCTCTGTTTCTGTTCAGATAGTGGCAGGGCTCACATGAGTATCAAGAAAGCAGAGTTCATCAAGCACAATAAGACTAACCACCTTCCCCTGTATTAAGGCTGGTAAAAAACAATCTAGTACAAGGAGTACTAGAGTCAGTCAAAGTGTTAGGAACAGCCACTGCTACCACTTTTAGGAACCATACAAGTAGACCAAGCTACACAACTGTCATATATATGTATAGGGTCTAGGTCAAACCCCTGCAGGCTCCCTGGTTGTTCAGACCCTGTAAGTTCTATGAACCAGGTTAGTTGTTTATGTGGGTTTTCTTGTGATGTCCTTGACCCCACATCATCCTACACTTCTTCCTTTCTCTCTCTGTTCAGTAGGACTCCGACAGTTCAGCCTAGAGTTTGGCTGTGGGTATCTACAGCTGTTTTCATCAGTTATTGGGTGAAAGTTCTCTGATGACAATTGGGGTAGTCACAGATTTGATCACACAAGATGGCCAGTTCAGGGTACACATTCATTATTGTTAGGAAACTCAGCTGGGACATTCTTGTAGATTTGTGGGAGCTTCCCTTGCATGAGTTTTCTTGCTGACCCCTAAATGCTCCCCCTTTTCAGTCATCTCTTTCAGTACTCTCCCCCTCCATTCATCCCAGACCCTGATCCCTCAAGTTTTTATCCCCACCTGACCCTGTTCTACTCAGGAGATCTCTTTTATTTTACCTTCCTGTGGAAATCCATGCATCCTCCATTGGGCACTTCTTGTCACCTGGTCTCTATAGGTCTGTGGATTATATCATGGTTGACCTGTATTTTACAGTTAATATCATATCCGCTAATGAGTGAATACAAACCATGTTTGTCTTTCTGGCTCTTGGTTTTCTCACTCGGGATGATTTTTTTTCCCCAACTTCTATCCATTTGCCTCCAAATTTCATGATGTGATTTTTAACAGTTGAGTAATACTCCATTTTGTAAATGTACTGCATTTTCTTTAACCATTCTTTGGTTGAGGAGCATCTAGGTTGTTTCAGGTTCTGGCTATTATGAATAAAGCTGCTATGAATATAGTTGAGCAAGTGTCCTTGTGGCATTATTGAAAATCCTTTGAGTATATGCCCAAGAACGGTATAGCTTTATCTTGGGGTTGATTGATCCCCAATTTTCTGAGAAACTGTCATATTGATTTTTAAATTGGATGAACAAATTTGTACTCCCATCATCAATGGGAAAGTGTTCTCCTTGCTCCACATCTTTCTAGCTTAAGCTGCCCTTTGTGCTTTGGATCTTAGCCATTCTGTCAGTTGTAAGATGGAATCCCAGAATTAAGAGCCATCATACCAAAAGCAATCTACATATGAAATTAAATCTCCATCAAAATTCCAACACACACTTTTCAGACCTTGAAAGAACTATATTCAACTTCATATGGATAGCTAAAACAATCCTGTACAATAAAAGAACTTCCAGAGGTATCACTAACCCTGATCTCAATCCCTATGAAAGAACTATAGTAATGAAAACAGCATATCATTGGCATGAAAACAGACAGGTAAATCAATGAAACTGAATAGAAGACCCAGGCACAAATCCACATACCTATGGATACCTGGTTTTTCACAAAGAATCAAAAATTATACAATAAAAAAAGAAAGAATCTTCAACAAATGGTACTGGCATAACTAGATGTAGGCATGTAAAAGAGTACAAATAGATCCATATCTATCACTCTGCACAAATCTCAGGTCCAAGTAGGTCAAACACCTTAACATAAATACAGTTACACTGAACCTGACATAAGAGAAAGAGGGAAATAACTTTGAACATATTGGAACAGGAGACAAATTTCTAAATAAAACACCAGTAGCACAAACTCTGAGAGCAACAATTAATTCATGGGACCTCAAAAAGTGGAAAAGCTTCTGTAAGGAAAAAGATACTGTTAATAGAATAAAACATTAGCCTACAAGATGGGAAAAGATCTTCCCCAACCTCACATCCTACAATGGGATGATCTCCAAAATAATTATTAAAAAATATCAAGAAACTAGAACCAAATGATTCCATTTAAAATTGATGTATAGATCTAAACAGAGAATCTCAGCAGAAAAATGTCAAATGGCAGAAAAACACTTAAAAGAAATGCTCAACATGTTTAAGCCATCAGGGAAGTGCAAATCAAAATGACTCTTAAATTCCAAGAATAGCCTTTAAATGTCATGTTTATATACCAATTCCTGCTTCTTCTTTCTGCTATTCTAAGGCCATAGGCTTTAAAGACCAAAGTCATGGTGTGGGAACAAAGAAGGGAAATCACAGAGATAACAAAAGGATTACCATTGTCAGTTTCCTCTTCCTTCCCACTTTACATACAATGCCATGAACTACCTAAACATACAGAATTGTAGCAGGGCTTCCTGGGATCATTTTGCTGGCATAAAGAGACAGTTTTACAAGCAGCACATGAGTTTCTATTTCCATGTCTACTGTTTAACAGTTCAACAACAAAGGTTTATAGAGACCTTAAGGCAGGAATTTACTGTTGTAGGGATTGACGTAACTCCATTTACAAGTTTCCATATCAGATTTATCTCTTCAGTGAGAAGTAAATGGGCAGGTGGCAAGATGAGATAGAAGAGGTCCCATGAACAATAGAGAGAAAACAGGAATAGCCTGCTCATCAGAGAGGCTTGATGGCTGATAGCCATGATCATTCTGTCTCCATCTAGATTCACAATCCCATTAAAAAAGTCACAGGATTAAAGTTAAGAATAATTCCCTTATCTGTTGATATGAGGACAAGTGTTTAAATTATTGTTAGAAATTATGTTGGTTTAGAATTAATGGCCATAACATCTCTTCCAATAACCATTATTTCAGTACCACTGGGAACTTACCTAGTTTTCCAGCACCATTCATTGTTTCTCGATTCTTGAGTAGGTCTTAAGTCCAGTAAGAGATCTGCTGATTATCACCAAGACACATGTGCCACTAATACATTCTTAGTGATATTGTGCTTTGCTTGTCATTGGTTCATAGGCATGATAGTTGGGTGGAACTGTTGGAAGATTCCCTCCATTAGAAGCATTGTACCTTTTGGTAACAAGAAAGCTAGTCCTCAGGGAGGGAGCATTTAGGTGAGTTCCATCTCAGGGTCACATGGGACCTGTTTCCAAAGTACATATTGTCTTCAACAATATAAGTGTACTCTACACTCCTCATCAAGGAAATTTCTCTTTGCAACAAACAATGAAAGACCACTACAGATAACCACAATCAATCAAAATTTAGCAGTGTGAAACCCAGCCTTAACGTATATATTTACAAACATTCTGATGTTGATGATCCAGAAAACATTGATGACCCAGGAAACATTGTGGACAAGGAGGCAAAAAACTGCAAGGTCCAGATTGGGGAGTTGGCTGCAAGATTGTGTCTCAAAGCAATTTCAGAAGCTGTACCCACTATTACTTTCCATATGTGATCTCAACCAAGAAGACATAAATGGACAGACCAAAGTGGACAAGATAATCCCCAAGAGACCGCATTCCCACAGAAAGAGCTATAGGCAACCAAGGAATGCTGAGGTGAAGAGAAACAGTCTTTTTCATGGAAGAGCACACCAGATGGTATCCAACACCAAACGGTCAGCCTCGTAAACACAAATTCAAGTAACATTCTACAGGCTGTACGCAATGACAAAAGATGAAAAGGGAAGCTGTGCATTCAAAAGAAAGCAAGGACAGACATAAGACAGTCTTTAGAGGGATTAAAGGGAAGGAGAAATGTAATTATATTATCATCTAAATATTTGTAGAAAAAAGTCTGGCAGAGCCCATTCCAAAGAAGGGATATAGCTCCAATATGAGGAAGCTACACTGACGAGGATTATAGAAACTGAGATCAATCAGGAAGTTCTGCTGGGAGGAAGAGGTCTCAGCTTTCATCAGATGCTCTCTGGCCTCTCTTCTGTCCTATCAGGCCTTCATTGGATTTATGAGTTGCTGCTTTTTCCTGTGCACAGCCATAAAAGTCATCTGTATTTATGCTTCTCTGAGATTCCTTCAGAGTCATTTCCCTGGAATTCAAGTTATAAACAGAGGGTCTCACAGATAAGGAGACAGAAACTTCTAAAGAACATCTTGAAAACTCTTTCCACAGAAAAGTTAAAGCATGTATCCTGACAAACTATTATCTTAAACAAAGGAAGAGGGATAGAGACAAGATGAAAGAAAAAAAATACAGAGACAGAAGAGACAGATATTAGGACATTGGGGCCCAACATTTATAACCATTTTTGCTGTGATTGGAGATCAGCAAGTAGTTGGCATATATTTATGTGTCTGATTGTTCTCCTGTCTATATATATATATATATATATATATATACATATGTATATATATATATATATGACATATGTATCTGCATGTCAACTGTATGGTTGTGCCTGTGTATGGATGTGCATCTTCATGTGTTGTATGTATGTATATCTGCTCATATCTGTGCATGTGTGTCTATATATGAGCATGACTGTCTTGGTGTACATGTTTGAAGATGTATATGTATACATATGAGCATGTATATGTGTGTATATGTGTCTGCATGTTTATGTGAGTGCATACATGTACATCTGCATGTTTGCATGTGTATATATATGTCTTTGTGTACATGTATGGATATGTCTATTTATTTCTGCATGTTCATGTATGTGTGTGAATGTACATGGATGTATGTCTTTGTGCATTTATGTGTTCATGTGACCAGATCTGTGCATGTATGTGCATATGTTCTTGTGTGAATGTATGTATGAGAAAGTGACTGTGTAAGTGACCATGTGTGCGTGTGTGAAGGGAATGTGGATCACTGGGCATCACACTGCTCAGACAAATCTCTTCTCTAGGAAATCTATTGCTTGCCCTTGCTGTGTGCTGTTTTTACCATTTGCATAGAAATTCTTCTTAGGAGAAACTCAGTGTGACTCCTTAGCCATTTGTGTCGTCCTTTAACTCCTTCACCTCCCCTGACATCTTATCCATCAATGATCAAAGGGTTTGGAGAGCTGAGGAAGCATTACATTCTGATTTGATCAGAATCATGTATTTAGAAATTAAAAAAGAAGAAAAATGAATTTGACCTGCTTATTTATCCTTTATTTTCTACAACAAAATAACTGGAGGCTAGGAATCTTTGTCTATGTTTAAGACCAATATAACATGACTAACAAAAAGAAATCAAGTCACAAGCAGATGGTTTGAATTATCTGGACTGTTGGAACACATCTTAGGAATGGAACAGTGAGATTCTCTTTAAACAACATTGAGGTATTATGGCAATGATTCTCATAAACAACTGTTGCAGATAAGAACTCTGTTTCAATGTACATAACTCAAGGTTCACGTATAACTGTTTCCGTATACATTGCTCATGGTTCAGATATAACTATTTCAGTATTCATAACTCATTAGTCTGTCTCCATGCTGTGGCAAGTTTGGGATGCTCAAGATCAAACTTCTGCAGTGATGAGCGTGAATAAGCAGAAACACAGCTGAGGGTTTGCATCTAGATTCTTAGTTTGCTATGCTCAGAATTCATACACATTCCTTCCCTTGCATGTGTATTCTTAGGTGAGAATCCTTATACAAATTTTAAATAAGAAGCCTCCAAACCCATGGAGTTTCTATTGCTTGACAAGTTCAACGTGAACTTCACAACCTGTTATAGGAATGATAAACAGTCAGTGGTGCTGTAAACAGAGAACTGGTTGTTTCACGATAAACGATAGGCTGCAGGATAAGAAAACAGGGTGATGCTTCCACTAAGGAACAATGGGTGTGACAACTTCAATGCGAACTCACCACCTGTTCAAAAGCATTATCAGAGTTATACACAGTCAATGGTGTAGCGAACAGGACCTGGTTGTTTCATGATGAACGATAGACTGCAAGATAAGAAAGCAGGATGATGCTCCTGCCTGGTCACAATGGATGTGTTTCAAGCCACTGAAGACAACATTTATCCTTTGAGTGTAGACATCAGGAGATAATTCAAGATAAACCATGCTCATTACTTCGTAGTTTTAGGTGAAGATCACAAGCTTAATTTCCTCTAGTGAAATGTTGAGGAAATCAAGCAACAAATAAAAGCTGAATTCACATCAATTTCAGGCACACAGTGATGCCAATTATTGTTTAAACCATATTTCATTTTAATTGATGTAGTAAATATGTGTGATATGGGCACAATGTGATGTTCTGGTGTATAGTTACAACATCAAATCAAGATAATTACCATGCACACAATCACAATGATTTGCAGGAAAACATTTTAAATTTAGTTTCTTAGCATTTTTGAATGTACATTGTAAGCATAGGCACATTGTTTCCCAATAGATTTAAAAATCCTTATTCATTTTGTCGTTTTTAAATATTTTGAATAATATTGGTCTGTTTGTCCTTCCCATCTGTCAGCCTCTGGTAATTATCATTCTTCATTTGTTTACCTGTGTTTCTGATTTAAATATTTCATGTATCATGAAGTGTTAATCTTTCAGTACCTGCCTGAGTTAAGCATAATGTCTTCCAAGCACACTGCTGCTGTCTGAAGACTGAATAGGCCACTGTAATTATAAGCCCAGTTACATTTCTTGTTCTCTCACAGGCAGGCACCTATGTGGCATAATCATTCCCTTACTGTGAGCAAGGCTGCCATGAACACGACTGAGAAATCTCCCTGAGATTCTGCTATTCCATTAGGCTAAATCATCAACCCAGGCTGTGGAGACATATGATGGTTCTCTTTTCAGTCTTTTGGGGGAGATTCTGTACTATTCTCTATAATTTGCTGTATGATTTCAGAATCCTGTTGTCAAAAATATAAAACTTCCCTTTTCTGGACTAACAAACTATCAAGTTCTATCCCCAGAAGCCAAATAAGGTAGAAAGAATAACCTGAATCCACTAAATTGTCCCTTGACCTCTCTCTAAAGTTAATCCCCACATCAAGCATGTGCTTACAATAAATAAAAATTTAAAACTTAAAGATATTCTTTTATTTATATTTTGCCAATATTTATAATCAATTGACTATACTGGTTTTTTGAAGAACATAGCTCTTCCTCACTGTTCTTTTCAGTATACCTGAGTTAAGACCAAGTGACCATAAGTATGTGGCTTCAATTATAGTTCTTTATTCTATTTGTTGACGTGAGTTTTTTTGTTTGCTTGTTTGCTTGCTTGCTTTTTTTGTTTTGTTTTGTTTGGGTTTAGTTTGATTTGGGTTTTTTTTTTTTTGTTATTTCAAGACAAGGTTTTTCTGTGTAACAGCCCTAGCTGTCTTGGAACTAGCTCTTGCAGACCAGGTTGGCCTTGAACTCATAGAAACCCGCCCGACTCTGCTTCCTGAGTGCTGGAATTAAAGGTGTGCACCACCACCACACCAGGTGAAGTGTCTATTTTTATGCTAGTGTCATGATATCTCGTTTGCTAATCTTCGGAATAGTTGAAATCATGGCGCTTGAGATTGAATCCTTTTCCTAAAGATTGCCTTGGTTATTTGGAATATTTCTCAGTCCCAATTTCTGTGAATACGATATTGTAAATCTCATTACTTTAAATAGGTTCATCACTTTGGGCAGCATGGTTATTCACATTCTTGAATAGCAGCACTCTTTCCTAGGAAAGACATACCTGCAATCTTTTTTAAATTGAATATTTGTCTCATCATTTTCAGAGACAAGAAGCCAAAGAGGAGCCAAAAACTGTTTCTGTTTATGGAACCTGAAGGAGGTGATGGCACTTAGGTTCACTGTGCTCCTCAAGTGGCAGGTATCCAGTACACACCACCTTTCTATGTCATTTAGAGCAAATACCTGGAAGATGGATCACCAGCGTCAATTTTAACACTTAACAAAGCAGGTTCTCTTAGGATTTCCTTATGTTAAAATCTGGTGCGCCCTTGGTTATCAGTGCTCGCCTATGTGCTATGTAGCCTTTCCATTTGACCACCAGGCCACTGCCACCTGATTTATTTTTGCAAACAGACATTGCATATATGAAAAACCATTCCAAGAAAATGGATAAGGGTTAAAATGTTGAATGTCTTGCAGACACAGAATAGATTTCTGAAACACACACACACACAGTGTGTCTTCAGTAGCACAGAAGGTGTTTTCAATCCACAGCCTTGAAAACAAGACTGACTGATATTTACTGGCCAAGGAATGAGGGGACTGTGTTCTAGCAAACACCTTACCCGCAGAGACACAGCACTCCTCATAGCTACCACCCTTCTAATCACAAGGCTTTACACCCACACGTTCTGCAGGGGCCCTGTCCTACCACAGAGGCCCAGCAGGCCCAGCAGGGCCAGGCATTCATCTAACAAAGTGCGCGAATCTGGGTAGAATCACGTTTTCACTTGTCTCCATGGTGACAAAAAGCAGAAAACAGGCAATCAAGGATAATAAGCCCCGTGGGCAGCCGGAATCTGTGAGAGCAAATTAAGCCCCCATCTTTCTTCCTCATTTTCCCCACCCCCATCACCTCTTGGGATTATAAACACACGTCAAACCCAGGCAAGAGGGGCCCTTCACTGCTCGGTACCATGGCAACTGACTCACTAGCTCTCCTCCCTCCATCCTGTTTTTCCCCATTAGCCTGGATACAGCACCTTTCTGAGAGGAAAAAAAAAGAAAAAAAAAAGAAAGAAAAAGAAAAACTCAAACAATCTGGTGACAATATGGCCACTTCACAACAACCAATCCCTGAGCCTGCCCAGAAGAGGCTTTTAGGGGTCGGCGACCTAGACAGGACAAAATGCAGCAAAGATGGATCATTCGCTCAACCCAGAACAAAACAAAACTGCTTTTTTCCCCATCCAATTTTCCTCTTTCTTCCCCACTTACTTATTTTGAAAAATTTTAAGCGCACGGAAATGTTGAAAGGATAATAAAGTAGTCTTCTATAATAGCTTCACCTAAACTCACCAATTATTTACAATTTGGCAGATTAGCATTCTTGCTCGCTATTTATCCATCCACCTCCAACCCTATTTATCCACCGGCAATCCATCTCCATACGTTTGCTTTATTAGTGCACAGCTATGATGGCATTATAGCTTCAACGGTAATTCAACTGAAAAGCTGTTAATATATATCTTTAGTCTTCCAAATGCCTCACGGCTTTTCATTTTTATCTTATTCAAAATATGAATACGATCTAAGCTATTGGTTAATTTGTCTCTTTAGTCTGTTTAGATCAACAATCACTGCCTTTCTGATCTTGGGGTGTGTGTGTGTGTGTGTGTGTGTGTGTGTGTATGTGTGTGTGTGTGCCATTACAAATATATGGTATTATGAGTTTTTGAAGGTCCTCATAGTATTTTCAAATATTCTTCACTCTCCCTTGTTTCCAGCAGACTTGATTCAGGTGTATACGCAGAACGGAGTGATTAACCTTCTGTCCATAGCAATGGGTTGCCTTTTTGCTTGATAATGGTTTTGGATGTATTTGATCATAGGAAAGATGCATTTTTCCCTAGGGATGGGTGAGTTGCCATTAGTGGGATGTTTGGAGATATCCAAGGCCCTTTCACAACATCCTTCACCTGATGATCTGTATGAATTAGTTACTACAAAGTGGGGGGGGGGCGATTATTCTCTACCTCTATGATGCAATTTGTCATTATTACCTAGCAATAGTAAGAATACTCCCCCACCGCCCCGCCAAAAATCTGTCTGTCTGTTCAAGTTTCAGTAAGGCATTCAATGCATAGCTTTTACATACCTAGGGTATAAAGTTTGATGACTTGTTGAGAATCCCAATGTATACATAACCAGGAAATCCTCACCGGGCAACTATATTATCCCTTCACATTCACACCATTTCTATATTAGAACTCATTTTATATTCAGTTAAATGTTTGTGAAACTTATGTGGACAAATATTTACAAAACATATTTTACCCTATATCATTTTGTCATAATAATAACTTTGAAATTCTTAAGTATAAGTCTCTTCTTTCTAGTTGTTGAATAATCTTCCATAGACCTTTTCAAAAAGTAACTAGAAATCATTTTAGATTTATGGGAAAGGTCAAACATATTATGCTGAGCTCCTGTAGGCTCTTTTCTACCTTTTCCTTATCATAACAAACAAGAAATTAACACAGGCTCACTATAGGATTTGGCAAGAACACTATAGACAGGAGAGATCCTTCTTTTGATGTAGCATCTATGTATATATGGCCCCAATATGACTTTTTGCTTTTAGCAGAACTCTTGAGCACTTGTGGGGCCATTTGGTAGGTTCCTCCACAGCAAATTCTTCTTTCTGTGCTTGTTCGAAGCAAATTTCTAAGAAATTCAAACTCTTCTGAAAGATAATTGAATCTATATTTTCTAAGTGGTGTGTGTGCCTGTGCATGTGTGTTCATACAGATAGACTTAATATTTTAGGATTATGCTGTGATTATACAGGAGGTGGTAACACATGCTTTTAATTCCAAAACTTGGGAAGCAGAGGCAGGTGAAACTTTTTGAGTTTGAGGCCAGCCTGTTCTACAGAGTGACTTCAAGGATAGCTAAGGCTACACAGAGAAATCCTCTCCTCTCTCTCTCTCTCTCTCTCTCCCTCTCTCTCTATCTCTCTCTCCTCTCTCTCTCACTCACTCACTGTCTCTCTCTGTCTCTCTCACTCTCTGTATTGTATAAAATAATATATATTTACTCTTATTTTTTCTCTTCTCCAAACTCCTCCCAAAACCTCCTGACCCTCTATTCACCCATCCCTATCCATATTCTTTTCTTTTCTTTTTTTATTTATTAAAAATTTCCACCTCCTCCCCTCCTCCCATTTCCCCCCCCCTTCCCTCCCCCTCCCTCTCCAGTCCTAAGAGCAGTCAGGGTGCCCTGCCCTGTGAGAAGTCCAAGGTCACCCCCACTCCATCCAGGTCTAGGAAGGTGAGCATCCAAACAGACTAGGCTCCCACAAAGCCAGTACATGCAGTAGGATCAAAACTCTGCCAATGTCCTTGGCTTCTCAGCAGCCCTCATTGTCAGCCACATTCAGAGAGTCCAGTTTGATCACATGTTCCATCAGTCCCAGTCCAGCTGGCCTTGGTGAATTCCCGTTAGATCAGTCCCACTGTCTCAGTGAGTTCACCCCTCTGGGTACTGACTTCCTTGCTCATGTTCTCCCTCCTTCTGCTTTTCATTTGGATCTTGGGAGCTCAGTCTAGTGCTCCAATGTGGGTCTCTGTCTCTATCTCCATTCATCGCCAGATGAAGGTTCTATGGTGATATGCAAGATATTCATCAGTGTAGCTATAGGATAAAGCCAGTTCAGGCACCCTCTCCTCTGCTGCCCAAGGAACAAGCTGGGGACATCTCTTTGGACACCTGGAAGCCCCTCCAGAGTCAAGTCTCTTGCCAACCCTAAAATGGCTCCCTTAATTAAGATATCTACTTCCCTGCTCCCATATCCACACTTCCTCCATCACAACCATCCCATTCTCCCAAGCTCTCCCCATCCTCTCCTATTCCCTTCTCTCTCCCCATCTCCCCTTACCCCCAACCCATCCCCACCCCCATGCTCCCAACTTTTGCCCGGCAATCTTGTCTACTTCCAATATCCAGCAGGATAACTATATGTTTTTCTTTGGGTTCACCTTCTTATTTAGCTTCTCTAGGATCACGAATGTCCTTTATTTATGGCTAGAATCCACTATTCTTGTTGTCTCACTCTATCTTCCCTTTTTCTCCAAAAAACAAAAACAAAGAAGAAAATTGAAAATCAAAACAAAAAAGCAATAAAAGTTTTTTTAAAAAATTTTATTGTATACTAATTTACTTTCTGCCCATATGTGTGTTGTTCAGAAACATCCTCAAGTCCTAGGACAGGAACATGTGCATCTATAAAAGCATGGTGGAGGAAACCAGATAAAGATAACCCTAACATAGTGAATATATGCACAACAGGAACATCCTGTAAAAAATGTGTTTGGGGTGCATGTATGGGCAGGGGAAGGGCAGGATGGAAAAACAGCCTTACACTCCCTTCCTATGCTGTGACCCATGAGAAAGGTACAGGTTCAGATGAAAAACATAAAAAGACAAAGAAAAATCTTTAATGTCTGATGGTCAGTAGACGTAGAATTGTCTGTAACTACCTGTTTAGAACCCGAATGTACTGCCACTTGCTTAGACACAACCACAAGCTCTGTCCCCAGAAGTCCTAAGATGATTTAGCTTACAATGGACACTACTTCGTTCCTGATACTTATTTTTCAACTGTGGCTTGAGTTCAATCATATGGACCATGGTATCCCTTTATGTTCCTCTTGCAGTCCATCAGAGCCTCTGGTAGAACAGTTGGTCAGGGCATTTCTCATGTTTCCAAGCTCACGAAAGTCATTCCTTGAGTGCCTTCTTTCTGGCCATTTGGCCCACAAGAGCCCTTCTGGCTCTCTGATCTCTTACTTCACCCTGGTCAACTTTCACAGGATTTTCCATTCCTTGTCTTAAATATATCATGGCAGCTGTTCCTGTCATTTCGCTTCGCATGTTGCTTTGCCACTTGCCAATCCTTATTATTGCTGTCACTTTAGACACTTTGAAAACCTGTAAAGGCCCAGAAACACCTCATAACCATTTAATTTCCTACCCTGCTTCTCACTAGCTCCCTGACTGTGTAAATTATTTTACTTTTATAGGCTGTATTCACATTTTGCAAACACACTGAACCAATGGCATAGAGGTCTAATGTTGTTTAAATGATTTAACTGTGCCAAGTCCTGGCAATAGAACTGTGGTTCTTAGGAGTGCTTTAGAAGACTGGTTCCTGGTGAGAGTGGTGGACGTGCATTAGTTTCTTCCAAATCAGAGAACTTCTGGAATACAGGGCGAGGTTAGATATATGGAAGTTAGGGCTTAGTGAGTACTGAACACAAAATTCAGAAGACCTGAAGATTTCATGAAAAATGGATCAAGTTTCACAATGTATCGAAATATGAGAAAGTGCATATTTTTGTATATTTAAACTCCCTGTGTCATTAGTTACAAAATAAAACCATAGGAATCTTATATCATTACTTTAAACCATTGATTTTTAGATGTTACTGATAATTTCTTTATTTAACAACAAAATTGTTTTCGGCTCCTGGGTCTGACTAATTTGTTTTGTATCAAATTCTGATATCTGGTGTGTAAGCTTCTAGTAGACACTCTCTGGACTCTATGTGACATGTATGACATGAATAAATGCTTATCCCTCATCACCTAGTTATTTCCCAAGGGATCTACCTCTAAATCTCATAATATTGGAGCTGGAGCTTCGCCGTGTGAAAACTGACAGAGACACAACTCTTTCATTTCTTTCTGTCTGCAGCATTTCAGTATAAATGCTCTCACATGGAAGTTGCATTCATTTCATACATACAGCCTCGAAAACCTTTCTAGTGCTTGAGACCAAACTATAAGGTCAAGTATTAATAACAAACATTCTCCCACAAATGCCCACCCCTAGCATTTGTTTTGCCAGTGAGAGTCTTGTTTTATAGCACAAGATGGCCTTGGATTCACAATTGACCTTAGCCTCCTCAGCGCTTCTTAGATATCAGAGATGGACCACCATGCTTAGTCTAAAAGTCTTACATTCTTTTTTGTACTACCTCTAAAACATATAGTTCAAAACATCATCAGAGAACTTGCTAAGTCATGTGTAGTGAGACTTAAATAACAATTCACCTTTCCTCTGCCACTGTAAGCCTGAGAATCGAACAAGTAGAATGTATCCCAAATGCTTTGGTCCTGCCATGCCTCTTTCATAGGGGAGAAATAATACATGAATGAAGTGCACTCATACAAAGCAAGTCAGCTACAGATCTAGCAAAGTTCTGGAAAATTCCATGATTGTTCTTATATTTGTTACTGACCAATAAACATGCCCATATCTGAATAGTTCTGTAAAGATTAATAAGTTAAATACTAGATACCAGATTTCCTTTCTTCATCTCTACTTGTTTTTGAAGTCAAGAAGAAATGTCAATGATCAGTCAGGTTTTTCTACTAAGGCTGTTCATGAAAGTGATGCTTGATGTCACACTGACTTTTTTTTTATCATTTCTTATGCACATGTTCTTAGGGTCCTCCTACTAACATCAAGTTTTTCTTCTGTATGGATATACAAAATATTTTCCAAACAATTTACATTTTCCTTCACAATTCCATATTTGAGGGTTTTTTTGTTTTTGACTGTTATAGCTGGCAATTAGAAGGAGCAAGGCCACTCCTTAAGCAACTTACTTTGAAATATTTCTTAAATAAATAATTTTATGAATATAGCAGAATATTATTAAGAATCAATTTGTTGCCAGGAGGTAGTGGCACATGGCTTTAATCCAGGCACTCAGGAGGAAGAGGCAAGGAGATCTCTGTGAGTTCTAGAGTTAGTTACAAGATAGACTCCAAAGCTACAGAACAAGCCTGCCATGAAAAACCAAAAAAAAATTTTTTTCTTTGATTTTTTTGTCCTTCATATTTGGTTCTATCCCACTTCTGAATCCTGGCTCTCCAGATAGTATCAGGGGGTGGCCTCCCTCTCATGGTATGAATCTCAAGCTGGACCAGTTATTGGTTGGCCTCTCTAACTACTTCTATGCCACGCTTACCTCAGAACATCATGTAGGCAGTACAAATTTTAGTACAAAGGTTTTGTGTCTGGGTTGGTGTCCCAATACCTACACTGTAAGTATGACCTGGTTAGAGGAGATTGTTGGTTCAGGTTCCATATACTCCATTGTAAGTATCTTAGCTCGGGTCTCCCTCATAGCTTCCAGGGAGTTTCAGTTGTGTTAGGTTTCTAGTTCACAAGATCTCATTTCTTATATGACATCAGCCAGTGTTTTGTCAAAATGTACAGAGGCCACCTATTTTTTTTTCCCTAGGATCATACTCCTTACATCTGAGATCCCCTATTAATGGTATTTAGGATCCTTGTTCTCATCAACATCTTATTCAGGAAAATATATATATATATATATATATATATATATATATATATATATATATATACAAGGAAATGGGGGTTTTCTCTCTAGCCCCCCTCTTTATTTTCTATTCCTTCATGAGAATCATCTGTAAAATTCTCTTGTAATAAACTTCGATTCTTCTAGCATGCAACTCTAAACTTTTACAAAGTCAAAAAATTGTTCAGCTCCAAAGAATCCTTAGCATATTTAATGATTCATTATAGACCTTCACATCTTGGAACCAACTCTGGCCTCTGTAAGTGTTCTAACAGTTCAGGTCACTATATAGTAGTACCACAATATAAGCTAACTGTTTTAAGCATCATAAAGCCGTTAATCATAGTTCTGGGGTCTACATTTTAAGATCTGGGTGCTAGTATGGTTGATCATGATTACACCCACTCCTATTTGTAGAGAGACCTTTTCTCCTTCCATGGCTCTCTGCTTTATTTATATAAAGTCACCAACAACACATTTGAAGCCCCAATGTTGTGATCAGCTTCCAGAGGCTATAGCCACAGAGTCTCACATAGGGTTTAAATATTAAAATAGTAATTTAAAGAGGGAAAATAAATATTGATCCCATAAAATATTTTCTTAATTTCCTTTTTTCTTTTGGCTCTGGCATATTGATAAAAAAAGAGTTCTGCAAACACATTTATTGTACTTTTAGAGATTGTTCACACCGAATGCAGAAATCATGATAACTAAATTATCTTGCTGCTTACAAGAACATATTACGTTGCTTTCTGGATTCAATTATTTCTGTTTAGAAATATGTCAGTCTTATTGCAGTTCATTTAAACAAAATGTGTCTTGTTCTGCTGGCTTCTTTCAAGGTTGTTCCCATTATCCACGCTGTACGACGTTTGCAGTAATGCTTCGCATTAACCCTGCCGTGATTTCCCTGAACTTCCCCAGCGTGTTTATTCAGGTCTTCAGTGATTTTAGAAAATTTGCACACAATATTTCATCAAATTGCGTAGGTTTGTTTTGTCTCTCATTTTATATTTTTATTTCAAGTGTTTGATATTTTCACTTTGTTCTGGATGTCTCAGATGTGATTTTCTTTCCTTTTTTGTAACTAATTTTATATATTTACTTTTGAAATGACTCTTTAGTTCTTACTCAGTTTCTTAAGCTATTGGTTTTTATGTTAGGCATTGTGTTTTTAATGCTCTAATTAATTTTTTTAATTTTATGCACTAACATTGGAAAACATATCTTACCTCTTCTGTGTATTTTTCTTCTATATGACAAAACTATTAATAAAATTTGAAATGATACCATCAACTAATGATTTTCTGGCACGTGAGCAAAAACTACTTTGCCAATAAAATCACCTTAAACTTTAACACATAAAGTAAAACTGCCAAGAATATTTATGATAATTCATGAGAAAATAATAGTGGATTCATTTTCATAGAAATAATGGTAAGTTATTTGTAAAATTTAGCTGACACATTATATTATTTGAATAAATTCCAAGAATAATATTTTTGTGTTTTCTGTTCCCAGAAATTTTATGTTAATGATTTCACATTAGCATATGGCAGTACTTCCCTACACAGACCATGTAAAATTGAATGTGATGAGACAGTGTTCTCAAGCTGAAGGTTAATGACCAGATAATATCGTCTAGAAAGCAATGACATCTCTCTCTGTAGAAAGCCAAGATTGGGCAGAAAGAACTGTGCCGTTGTAACAACAACAAATAAAATGTAGCATTCTAATCAGAAGAACCTCTCTTTTTCACTTTCTCAGCATGTCTTGTTAAATATCTGCGTACAAACTTGATTCTGGTTAACTCAGTGTGAACAAATAGACCTGCATGCTTTTTTGTGCTAAATAATCACTTTAAAATACCCTGCTCTGGTTTTTCATGTTCCTGCTTGCAGCAATATGAATCGCATAGCATGTTCTCAACAGCTGTGCTCGTCTCAAAGCCAAAAAATTCTTCTAGGAGTGAGCCCGGGCATAGAGAGGAGAGACTAACAACCCAGCTAACATAACTCTATGAGATATGTTCTTGGCTTAACTTGGAGTACTATGTAAAAGATTTCTTTGTCTGTCATTCAGTTGCTTCTCTTGAAATTTCATGAAGTATAAATTATTTAAAATCACCGATTACCAGTATATTGGTGCATACATTATGGAGACCTTCATTAGGGATCTCCTTAATCCATTTTAAAGTTCAGTGAGTACAGTGTCTGTCAACAGAGAAACAGGTGGGTAGCAGTAAGTAAATGTTGAGCAGTATTTTGTTCTATCTCCATAGCAACAGGATGGAAGAAGTTCTATTAAGATATATTGCTTCCAGCAAGGAGGCAAAATGCCAGGAAGATGGTCTCGCCTTTTCATGTATCCCCCAGCTTAATTTCTCTAGTTTCTCTCCAGAAATAAAATAGTGGAAAAGTGTAGAACACAATATGTGAATGTATTATAAAAATACAATCACCCGTACTATGCAGAGATGTCTCGAGATGAGGAACTTCCTCCCAATCTTTCTTTCATATGGCAATAATTACATTTTCAGTATCAGTGATTGACTCTCACTTTATTAGATTTTATTGCTCCATTCATTGCCTAGGCATGTACCATGGTTTTAGCAATGAAATGTGAGGAGCAGTGACAAATGTCACATTTTAACATAAGCCTTATCATCATCATATGCTTCTAAGATTGCTTTGTTCCTGCTGTCAGAATGATGGCATGCCTTCCAACCTCATTCATGCAATTACGAAAATGTGAAGAACTGTAATTGACCTCAACAAGTGACACAGTAAACGAGAAAGTAATATTTTTTAATTATGTGATATTTTGGTGCTTTATTTTAGTGTGTCAGTAACCTAGTGAATTAGGAAGTAAGAAAGAAAGCTGTATCCTTTGTGAGGAACCACCAGAGCTAAATACTAAAATATTTCTCTCAACTCCACAGGTTAAAAAGACAGATTAGATCCAGAAAATTTCAGTGATCCAAGTTTTTATTGAGAAAATTATTTTCTAAAATGGTTGTGCATGGTGATTTGGATTGTAGTTATAAATTTAGATAAATAGATTGGTAACTGGTAATAACTAACATGCTCTGGCTATTGCCACTTGCCATATAAAATATCCAGGAATAAAAAAAAAAGATAAAGTGATTATGATTCCAAAATACCCTGGAATATACTCTATCAGTCACTGAAAATTCCTAACAGGATGAACTTCTAGTTTCTATATCCTGTCCTAATACATCATGGGGTGGGGGCCAAGCCTGTAAAACAAGGGCCGTTGGGGCTTGGTTCTCTGGATACAAACTATAGAGTACAGGAGCATCCAGCCAAAACTTTTCAGGCAAAACACACAAGGGAACAAGAGAATCATAATATGTCTCATTCTCTGAGTCCCAGTCAATGAAATTTACTTTGTTTACATTGTGGTTCATCAACTTACAAGCAGTGCATATCTTGAAAATAATTACACTTTAGAATCACATGAAATAAAATCTAATTAGATTTTGGATGCATTCTGTTGACAAAATGTTTATACATATTTGAGTCATAAAATGTTCTTTGAACCAATAATATTTTCTTCACCATTTAGCAAGATACCATTTCTTAATGCCTGATTCTATTGTGGTCAAGAAAGGCTATCGAGAATGAGAGATCTCCAAGAAGCTGGAGTTGGAAACCACAGAGTCATGCTGGAAGGAGTTCTCACAGGGACTGAAAAGGATGATCTCATGGTAGAGGATATCTCCCAAAGTTTGTCTACAAGATTTTAGATTTTCCACAAAGCCACAACAGTTGAGTACGTCCAACAACATTATTTCCTCACTCTGGCTATGAGTATTTTAGATGATCCTGGCCCTATATCACATTTGACAGATGAAGAACAAGCAATTTATATTTACATCTATAAGTAATGAGGGTAGAACATGTTCTATTAGATGCAGTCTATAAGTGTGATTAAATGATTAGATGATGTTTTGATATTTTCACCGGAAGAGGTATCAAATGTCTTGTGCTTGAGCCTGGAGAGATGGCTCAGAGGTTAAGAGCACTGGCTGCTCTTCCAGAGGTCCTGAGTTCAATTCCCAGCAACCACATGGTGGCTCATAACCATCTATACTGAGATCTGGCACCCTCCTCTAGCGTGCGGTCATACATCAAGGCAGACTGATGTATACATAATAAATAAATCTTAAAAAATGTTTTGTGCTATAGGAAAAAAGGTGTATGAATAAAAGGTTGGATTATAATAAATTTTGTTATTTTTCTTTGATTCACACATTCTACGCCCCACAGACCATGACCCTTCCAACACACATAATTTCAAATATGACAGAAACACAGGCTGATTGTTAAGGACTCATTAAAGGGTGCATGCTCACATTAATTTCTGCTATGAGAATATGATGCGATTTTTGCCCAGATATCAGAAGCTACATCACATGAGACTGTAATCAACAGCTTATATATTTGGACAATAAATAAATGTTCATGATGACAGGTCATCGTGATTGGAGAGTGCCTGGTGGATGCACAGCACCTTATTAAAAGCTAACTGGCAATTTATCATACTTCCCATTCCTTTGGAAGAAGCCAAAAACAAAGAGTATCATTTTTCAAAATAAAACTTCATTTTGCCACAAATACTAATTTTCAAATGTCTTTTCTCTGTTCAAATCATATACATAAGAAAGAACTCTTTCACAATTTTCCTTAAGAGGAGTAATCTTACATGATTATAAGAGCCAAGAAAAGCAGAAGGAAGCAGCATGAACACCAGGGACCCAGAAGGTGAGAAACAAGGAGAAGATAATTCAGCCAATCAAAACTGCTTTTCTGTTATCCACACGTTAGGCCAGTTAACAAGTTAAATCCAGATTTCACACTGAAGGACATGCTTCAACAGAGTGCTCGTCTATCATCCTATGTTGGGCCCCGACTTTAAGTACAATGCAACTGACCATCTCTGATCACCATCCAAATGATACTTCCCCTTCTCAAACTCCCCACTGCTCTTCCTTTAAAGAGAAACATAGGAAAACTATCTGTATCTGTAGTTAGGGACTGGGCTTTGGAGAAATTTGATCCTACTTCTGTACTCGATATGCTATTTGAGAGACCAGAAACAAGGTTCTTTCCTGGGGGTGAGGGGGAACCAGCACTTTTAAACAAATATGAACAGAGACAACAAATTTGAATGAGGAACTTCCATTTCATTGATTTGATCTGTATTAGTTTATTATTGCCCCTCCTGTATATTTGAAATATTCAGGGTATCATAGCTCAAACACAAAGCCAATTTTATGAGAATTATATGTAATTTACTTGGATGCTCCATCAACACGGAGGAAGTCAAATATAAATCACTCTCCACACAGTGTGAACTAAATATAGTGCCTTCTTTTAACTAGTCACCAATGATCATGATTTCATTCATCTCAGCAATGCTGATAGATAGCAATGCTGGGCCTGTGAAACCTTGAAGTCCTCTCCAAAGGAGGGGGAATAAAAATGACAGGAGACCCTTATGTCCTTCCTGCACTCCTCCAGCGTAAGCATAAAAAAGGCAAAATATAAGGAATAAAAATCTCAGGAGACTTATGAGATACCTGAATCAAACTTCTAAAACTGGGCAGGTTTTCAAATTCTAAAATATTCTCACAGTCAAGAGAAGCCAAAGTATATATGATAATAAATCTAATGCTGCTTTCTGGAAAGAACAATTCTGAGCCAGAAATGTGTGTGTATGTAGGCATATATTTATATTCGTACATACATACACATGCATATGTGTGTGTGTGTGTGTGTGTGTGTGTGTGTGTGTGTGTAGGCACAATCAGTAAAGCACAACTGTAGTTAACACATTTCAGCATTGTAAACATTGATTCACTAGTTTGACTGGCAGATAAAACTCTTGCAGAATATTAAAGAGTTGGAAAGCTTATGCTGAGTACAGGAGGGTTCTATACTATCGGTGCAATTCTTTTTTACAACTAAGACCAACTACGTCCCATTTTCTCCTTCCATAAAATCAGTCAACATAGGACTACAAAGTCAAATGCCTACAAATACTTTTCAAGCCCTTACTCATCACCCACCCACCCAAGGAGAAAAACTCAATAAAAAGTTTTTATTGTAACTCAATAAATATTTAACTCAATAAAAACTTTATTGTACCCCTTCTCCAGTAAAAAATAAAGAGAAAGAAAGAAGGAAGGATGGAAGGAGCTAATAAGTTATATGGGAAAATGCCAATGCTGAAGACAAAACCTTCTTGATATATCATCTCCTTTAATAAAAGTTGTGAAAACATCATAAACATTTTCTCTGGAAGGATTTTTATATCTAATGACAGCAGTGAACCAAGTTCAAAGCCTCTATTACTATCCTGACTCAGGCATTCGGTTGCCAACACTCCATCCCTACCATTTGCTGAGCAGAGATTCTGAGAATTTGTGGGATTAAAGTAAAGCAAGATCTTGCCTAGATGTTGCATAGCTGAGCTTCCTAAGGCTTGGCTGGCTGGCAAACCCTGCAGGTCAGCAAACAGGTGCCCACACTGCACTGCAATCTCTTGAGCCTGTGAAAATCGTTTGATTACACATTCAGAGATCGCTTTGGAGACTGACTCTTCCAAAGAGTGGCAATTTAAAACATCACATATCCAATTTCCAACATCCTGCTCTGGTGGCAGATGAGTCATGCACACTGTGTCAGTATCTCATCATCTCTGTTCAAGCTTGGCAAAAAATATGTGGGCAGAAGCAGCAGGTGAGTAATGGGGTCGCTAGGGAGCAGAACACTGATTCATCGATGGCCTTTAGCTTTCAGAAGTACTTCCTCTCTTCACTCCCTCTGAAGTTTCACATACAAGGGCCTTTAAGTACTCTTTTCTATCATGGTTTTGCCTTACATAACACATCATTTTTCAAAAGATTATTGACCAAAAATTCCATTTCCTGTATCTGAGTCATACGTGAACAATACCCAAAACTATTTTATGTTCTATGTGTGGTCAAAAATACAAAGGCAGAAATAAGGCTCTGTCTATGCGGGCTTTTTAAGGGGAGATATTTTGGGTTTTTTTGTTTTGTTTTATTGATTTTTATTGAGCTTTACATTTTTCTCTGCTCTCCTTCCTGCCTCTCCCCTCTCCTTTAACCCCTCCCTCTCCCAAGGTCCCCATGCTCCCAGTTTACTCATGAGATCTTGTCTTTTTCTTCTTCCCATGTAGATTAGATCTATGTATGTCTCTCTTAGGGTCCTCAGTGTTATCTAGGTTCTCTGGGTTGTGAATTGTAGGCTGGTTTTCTTTGCTTTATGTTTAAAATCCACTTATAAGTGAGTACAAGTGATAATTGTCTTTCTGGGTCTGGGTTACCTCACTTAAAATGATATTTTCTAGCTCCATCCATTTGCCTATGCAGGTTTTTTTTTAAAAAAACATCCCAGAGATAGATATAAATATAGAAAGCAGCCAGGTTAGACAGAGAAAAGACATACATGCAGACACCACCCTAACATCCATGTTCTCCTCAACATTCATAGTCCAGAAGAATCATACATGTAGACAAGATGGACTACCCATATACCTCCACCTTCCCTTTACTTGACAAACACACAATTAATCCTTTCTAGCTTCTTTGTTTTATGGTATTGCTTGCTCCTTGTTTTTGTTTTATCAGTAGTAATTGGTTTTGTTGAATAGAAATCTCAAGTAATCCAGGCTGAATTTGAAACTCAAAGTCGCTTGACCCTACTTCTTGAACTCCATAATCATAAGGATGCACCACAATGCTCAGTTCCTTCCCATATTTTATCTTATAAATGCTGTGGTTCCCCATTAGGTCTGATGTCAGCCTTTATTCATTATCTGATTAATAAGAAAAGTCTAACATGCTAGAGAAAGCGTGTTAATTGTTTTCCTTTAAAGTTCATGCTCTCTACATCAAATTAATCTTGGTTGTCATCTACATTGGATTGCAATGCCCCTAAGAAATTAACAAAGTACCTTGTGTGTGTAAAAGAGAGTGTGTGGAAAAATTTTCAGAACCCAAAAGTACCCTTTTTTATTTTCACATTGCCATTCATCCACAGCAGGCAGACCTCTTATCCCTAAGACAATCACAAAGAAAACCTTTGGATGTTTAGGTGTTTACTCTCTGGTCTTGAAACCTGTGCTGAGTGCTCTGTTCAGAGGATACTTTGGGGATGAAAATGAGGGCTATGACTGACAGGGAGAGGAGCTGAGATTTATGACCTTGGCCCTCCGTCCTCTCTATTTTCTCTTCAGTCCTTTTTCTCTCATCAATCCATCAGATTGAAAAGTACCATTTATTAAATTCCACTAGCTGCCCATTCATTCTGAGTCATAGCTCACAAAATATCAAATTTGTTCTAGTCCAGAATTAGAGACTCCAAATTGTACCATCTTACAGTTAAACTTACTTTACTGGCAGAAGGATGGCTGTTTTCAGGAAGCTATGTTTATGATAGATTTTGGGTTGACATTTCAAACATGTTCCATTGGCTCCCAGGAGTCCAAAGAAAGGGATTGATTGATGGCAAAAACAGATATGCAAGCCCACATGGCTGCCCCCATTAGTGTACAAGTGGTGGAAGAAACAAAGACATAGAAGAGATCTGCTTGCTTGACAAATCACACAGCTTTACTTTCCACCAGTTCTACTTTCAAAGAGAGACAGAGACAGCGAGATGAAGAGAGATGGAAAGAAACAGACAGACAGGCAGACAGACAGAAATATAGACAGACAGGCAACATGCAGACAGAGAGAGACAGGCACAGATACAGAGAGCTTTGCAAATCAGCTACCTCAAACTCAAAAGCTAACCTTTTCTTTTATCTGTCAGTCAGGTACCACATTATGTCCAATAATTATACAAATCTTACTTACCCAGCTTAGCAGAAATTTACATAAATGAACGCTCAAGCAATCAGTCCCCTTCATCAGAGAACAAAGAATCTCCAATGTCTGAGGAAAGTTTTCTGTTCTTATCTAGTGATAGTCTTCATTTAAATATCTTCCCTGATCTCGGCTACTATAGACTTGTTTTAAATATTATTGAGCTTCTAATCAGTAAAGTCATATAGTATATGAACTTCTCCATTCAAAATTATGAGACTAATTTATAGGCAAGCCATATGTATACGTTTATTATTTTTTCATGTTCATCACTGAGTAGTATTGCAATGTTTGTCTATGCCATAATGAATTGTCCCATGACTAATAGAAAGTTGTGTTTTCTTCAATTTATGACACTGTGAACAATTTTATGTCATTATGAATATATTTTGATATAATACAAAATATAGCCAACTATATCCTATGTGAAGAAAACTTTATCTTATAAAAAGCCAGTACAGATCTTGGATTGCTACCACAATCCTGACCAAAAAGAACAAGACAGGAGAAATTGACATTTCTTATTGCAAGAAATACTGTAGAGCTAGAGTAACAAAAAGCAATCTAGAACAAGGGCCAAATGGACATGCAGACCAATAGATCAAACAGAAGACACAAATATGGGGGCTAATAGCTTCAGCCATGTGAAATTAACAAAAACATTAAAAAATATTCATTATAGAAAAGATATCATCTTAAACAAATGGTGCCAGGATACTTGGATCCCACATGTAGATGAATTAAATGAGTTCTGTATCTGTCTTCCTGCACGAAATTCAGTCCAAGTAGTTCAAAGTTCTCAACTTGAAACCTGAAGCACCAAAACTGTTAGAAGAAAATATAAACAGTACTCTACATTTTATAGGGGTTGGAAATAGCGTTCTGAATAGGACTCCTTTTACTCAGGAATTAAAGCCAACAAATGACGAGTGGAAATTCATAAAATTAAGACACACAACTAAAGAAGCAAAGAGCTGGGTAAAGAAGGATTCCCACAAATTAGAACATATGTAATATTATATAATGCATATGATTTTAACATATAAAATATCATATATATATATATATATATATATATATAGAGAGAGAGAGAGAGAGAGAGCGACTCAAGAATAAACAAGATTCAATTGTAAAATGGGTGCTGGGTCTAAATAAAGAAATCTCAACGGAAGAAAAAAATAGATGAGAAATACTTCAAAAAGTTTTCATCATCCCAAGGGATTAGGAAATGCGAATCAACAGAAGTCTGTCCGTTTGTCCCCCCAGAGTCAGAATGGTAAAGCCAATAGACAAATGATAGAAATGTCAGTGAGAATGTGAGGAAAGAGTAGCGCACGCTCTCGCTGCTGTCAATAGCTTGAATAGTTGCAACCACGCTGGACATAAATAAGGGAAATCCTCGAAAAATACGAGAATAAATCTGCCACACATAAACTAGCTACAGTCTTCTTTGACATGTACCCACTCAGGTGCTACAGACACTGGCTCGGCCTTGTTCATGGCTGCCCTCTCCATAAGAGCTAGGGAATGGAAACAACTTAAGAGCACTTGAACCGAAAAATAGACAAGGAAAAGGAGTTGCACAGCACCATTGAAAGTTATGTAGTTAGAAAAAAAAATGCAATTTGTGTGTAAATGTATGAAACTGGAAAGGATTATATTGAGTGAAGTAACCCAGACCCAGAAAGACAGGCATTCCATGCTCTCTCTTTTTGGACACTCCTAGCTCAGAATTTTAAATGTGAGTATATAACTTAGAGTCACCACAGAAATCCAGAAAGTAAAAAGGAACAATGAGAGGGGATCCTAGAAAATGAAATGGTGTTAGAAATAAGGAACTTGGAAAAACATAAGTACTAGCTGCATTCTAAAATTTACACTTACATCCACGTTACCTACTATACCTTATACACAAATTATAATAGCCAAAACTTTAAGATGAAAACAATACAAAGAATAAGTTGTACTTTATTAAAATTAGTAGCTGCTCGACTGCATTAAACATTAAAAAATGTCACCCCTCATCAAAGATGATTCTTTTTATAGCAAACAAATTATTACAAAAAAGAAGAACAGATCATAGTGTCAACATCAAGGGATTTTGTGGAACCCGGTTCTAACAGATCATTGACAATACAACTTCTATATAACAAGATCAAGAATCATGACACAAAAGAGGTCAGAAAGATTTTAACAGTCAGAGTTACAGGATGTCTATTGTGAGGTTGTGTTTCCTAGAAATGACAGAGAAGCAATACCCATTTTGTCTCAACACATTGATGACTGGAATAAGATATGAACAATAGTAATATCTATAGACATGATAATGGAAAAAGGGAAATCCCAAAGGTTTCTTATCTCAAATGGGGAAGAATTAGACTTTTCCAGAGATAATACCCCCAGTAAGTTATATAGTACAAAGTGGCTATCCCCGAAATCACACGAGTCACACTAAACAGATTTATAAAATGGTATTTATATATTTATGCTTTTATACATATACGTACCAATAATAATCAAAAGATGATGTCAAACTGTGAGGGAGTAAGATCAATATGACAGGGGCTTGAGGAGGGAAACATCATAATGATTAGAGAGATGGCATGGAAATTTATGTAATTACTTAAAGTTTTTTAAAAAAATTAATAATAAAACAAAACAAAGAAGTTGGACTTCAATAAAATTAGTTACAGCTTTGCAAGAGACAACGTTAAAGCAGGGGGAATGAAGCCACCGACTGGCAGGAGCGTTTGCAAAACACAGTATCAAAAATGTGTAATGATCTCTTAAAACTTAAAAGAATAAACCCAACGATTCAAGAAAAAGCCAAAAATGAACAGATGCCTCATCAAAGAAGACACACACACATAGAAATCTGTGTATACAAAGATGTGCAGTTTGTCTTTGGGGGAAGTGAGAACTAAAGCCAGATACCACGATGCTCCTTGGAGTGGCTCAACTCCAAAAGGCAAAGAAGCTGACAGTACACTTATGGCAAGCATCTGGGAACCGGGAACACTAACCCATCACCGACTGGAAGGCAAAACAGTACAGTTGCTTAGGAAGACAGCTTGGCCGTTTGTCAAAGCTAAATACAACATTGCCATATGATCCGGCAGTCGCACTCTTGGTTATTAACCAACTGATCTGAAAACTCATGTCCACACACATATTGTAGAGGAGACTGGTTACAAAACTTTTACTCACAATCAGTAAACACTCTTAACAACCAAAATTTCCCTCCACCAGGGATAGGGGTAAAGTATATCTTTGTAGATTGAATACTATTTAACAATAAAATTGAATGGCCAGACAGCACAAAAATGTGGAGAATATGTATGTGTGTGCATACATCAACCTCCACACATACACACACATACAAAAGGGATACTTGTGTGTAATTTCCTTTTGGGAACATTGTGGAAAAGGCAAAACTATAGGCATTTTTGTATTGCCGTGGCTTCGAAAACACAGAAACTTGAACAGGTGAATCCTTTTCAGAACTGGGAAATTGTCGTGTGTGTTAATGGTAGCAGTAAGGTATGGCCATTCCTAATCCTCAGCGTGCAAAACTGCACATGAAACCTCCACCCCACGTTAAGATTGATATCAGCACAGCAGAGAGAGAGAATGCATGCACTGACTGCAGGTCTTCTATGCAAAAAAAAAAAAAAAAAAAAAAAAAAAAAAAAGGTCTTCTCTTGGGCCTACTCCTAATTTGAAGCACTTCTTTCAGGTACCGACATCACTATTTTCCAAACAGAAAGAGGCATGAATAGGCTTAAAGAGGGCCAGAGTGAATACTTGGGTTTCCATAGTGACTCAGAACTCCATTCCTGCACTGAGGACTTAAGGGGAATCACAGAGTTAACAGAAGAAGGGAGGGCAGGAAGCAGTTAGATTTGTCTCAGTCCCTCCAGCCTTTAATTATGCCTCACGAAACATCTCTTGCCCTTTTGTTCTACATATCTCAATGATCAAAGCACTGTAATTATATTTTACATCTAAATTTGAGATACTCATCCTCCATCTCAAAGCTCAGTCTGCCATTTACGTCAATAGGACTGTGAACGCAAGAGCTGCGCATATCTAGTGAAGTGTTTATATCGGCGGCAATAGCGAGAAATAGTTTATTAATAATCACAACGTCATCAGGGTGGATGGAGTGCATGGAGGCAGGAAGCACACAGCCTCCCTCCCAGCCAATCCGCCCACCATCAAGTGCCCACTGCAGGGAGAAGGAGCCTAATGCTCCCCCAGCAGATGCTGAAAGATTAGTGTGCAGGCTTGAAGATTTCTCCCAGAATCCAGAGATCAGGTCCCTCTTCTCCCCGCCTCTGCAGTTCTGAACACAAGTGTCTTGTGACAAGCTTTGTTCTTAGAGGCGACCCTTATTGATGGGTCTGAAATCAGCTATCCTCAAGAATTCTAATTGCAAACACCAAGCCTTGCTAAACAGAAGGCCATTGCCAATGTTTAAAAACAACACTGTCCAGAGGGATATAATTAATTTTGCCATCAGAAGTACAAAACAAAATGATAACAAAGAACCCTGTACATCTGCAACACTGGGCAAAACCCAATCTCAGCTCTAGAGACCCCTGTGCGGACTGATCTGTACGTACGGCAGCACACAGTTACAGTCCTGAGAGATCTATGCCTCTGCGGCAGCACAGAACTAAGATGTGAAAAGCTTCACTGAGCATAATCTAAATATCTAATATCAGGGACCGCTGAGCCTCAGGTTTTCATGCTTCAGTTTTATTTAATTAAGGGGCTGTTTCTGAAGTCAGCTTTGACTCGCTGGTCTCTAAAGTCAGCTCTTGTCAGGTCTCCTCTGACTTTTAAACTTTGCATCCTAAACCCCTGATGACCAGAAAGTCGCCCTCCATCCATACCTGAAGGGAAGGCCTCAACATTCAATCCCCAGTTTTCATATCCACATTTGCACAGGGAGCTGGTGGTCAGAGAGGCAATTTATTTGTAGCTACTGACAGCTGTCTTCACAGTGGTAGAGGAAATGGCTAGTGAACGGCTATAAGCCCAAAGGAAAGAAAGGCATGTTAGGAGGACTGGCAAAGATTTAGGCCCCTCTTTCTCACAAATGTTCACAACCCTGCTTCTGATGCGACCCTCAAGGAAGAACAAGCACGATGATCAATTTTTCAGGCACCAAAGAAGAGAGTGCAAGGTCAGAAGACCCCTCTTCATAACGAGAGGGCTTTTGGCTTGCCCATGCCTCCTTCCTACACACTTCCCCTCCAGGATTGTTGATCAGCACGTTTGTTCTCAAAACAAAGCTTTCACAAATGCAGGTCAGCTCATACCTTTCCAGAGAATATACCCTGCCTCATATTCTTCACGGGGCCTTTTTATATTGGATAGAACAAGGGCAATAAGGCCTGTTCATGGTCTCTTGCCCAGGTGGAGAAAGGGAATGGGAGACCTGGGTGTTTCACAAACGCTAAAAACTCCATGTTATATTTATTCATGGTCTCTGCAACTCTTTAACGTCTCACCTGATACTGCCCAGCCTCAGCGTCAAGCAAATCCCCCTGTGAATCTAGAAGTACTGTGTTTTTTGTTAAACTCCTATTCAGCTCTTGAACCAGAGATCCCTTCAGACCTTTCTGCAGAACATCAGCAAATTAAAGCAACTTAAGTGGAGGCAATTTAAGTCTGAACAGTTATAGAATATAAAAGAGATGGTTAGTGCTCTGGAGCCCAGGGAGAAGAAAAAGCTTATGTAAGAATAGAGAAGGAGTCTGCCTAGCTCCCACCCCACTTCCCCCAGCAAGACAGAAAGAGAGACGGACACAAAGAAGTGCTCTGAGTCTACAAAGCCCAGTGTGAAGACCCCCTCGATGCACAAAAGGACTCTGATTTTCCCCTTGATCAGCCTCTGTGCTGGCTCTCATGTACAACCGGGCTCTTCACATACACAGCCTGGACTCTGTAATCTCTGAAGTACCTTAATTTTGAGTGCTCTACGGTAGTTTTTTTTTTCCATTTCTGAATCCCACATAATCATTTCCTTTAGTATTGGAGTGTAAAATGAAGCTAATGGGGAAATTTATGGCCATTTATGAAATGATAGCAATTTTGCCAATCTTGTGTTCTGTGCTCAAAGCTGAGCTTCTCTTCCATTTCTGATACTCTTCAGCCCTCTGTACCATTATCATAATTTGTATAATTAAAACCTTTCCATCTCCTTTCCCAGATCCAAATCTTCTTAAACATATGGATTCCCACGAACTCACCCTGGAATTCAGCAATGACAAAACCATCCATAGGTATCAGGCAGAGAAACCTAATGGCTTACGTGTAATCAAGATACTCTGCAGTGACGCAAAACACCACACTAAGCAAGAAATACCAAATTCAGAAAGAAAGGAGAAGGTAAAGAATGGGATGGTTGGGATAATGGAAGGATGGATATGGGAGCAGGGAAGTATATATCTTAATTACGGGAGCCATTTTAGGGTTGGCAAGAGCCTTGACTCTAGAGGGATTCCCAGGGGTCCAGAGATATATCCAACTAGGTCCTTAGGCAGCTGAGGAGAGAGAGCCTGAAATGGCCTGATCCTATAGCCATACTAATGAATATTTTGCATATCACCATAGAACCTTCATCTGGCGATGGATGGAGATAGAGACAGACACCCACATTAGAGCAATGGACTGAGCTCCCAAGGTCCAAATGAGGAACAGAAGGAGGGAGAACATGAGCAAGGAAGTCAGGACCACAAGGGGGGCACCCACCCACTGAGACAGTGGGGCTGATCTATTGGGAGCTCACCAAGGCCAGCTGTACTGGGACTGAAAAAGCATGGTATAAAACCGGACTCTCTGAATATGGTGGACAATGAGGGCTGCTGAGAAGCCAAGGACAATGGCACTGAGTTTTGATCCTACTGCATGTACTGGCTTTGTGGGAGCCTAGGCTGTTTGGATGCTCACCTTCCTAGACCTGGATGGAGTGGGGAGGACCTTGGATGCCCACAGGGCAGGGAACCCTACTGCTCTTTGGACTGGAGAAGGAGGGGAATGGGAGTGGGGCTTGGGGAGTGGGGGGAGGGGGGAGAAAGGGAGGAGGCAGAAATTTATAATAAAAAAAGAAATTAAAACACACACACAAAAAGAAATGGAAAGATCTAAAGGAACTTCTTCTCCTGTGTATGTCCCACCTCTCTATGACCCCACCACTCCATGCCACCTCTGATGCCACCTGTCCATACTCTCATCTCTTATCCCTTCACATCTCTGCACTTCTGTTTCTCACTGATTTTTTTCTCTCTATGCCCCCAGTTCTTCATGACCTCACCTCTCTGTGACTGTTTTCTGTGTCCTCCACTTCTCTGTTCCCACTCATTAACCCATTTTCCCCAACCTCTCTGTGATTGACCCCTCTTCTTCAAAGACACCAGAGACAAAGGAACCACCAGTGTGCCTCCTGGAATTGCCGAAAGACAGGGACCCCCTGTTTTGTGTCTCTTTCCTCTCTTAAAATCTAGTTTCCATTTCTGACACAGACCATTGTGTCTTCAGAAATGAAGCCTATATAAAATGCACAATCATATCAAAGTTTCCTTGGATAGCTTTGATTCCAGACATCATTGCCTTTCACTTGGCCACAAGATTAAATGTTTGTTCTGTCTCCTTCTCCAGAATCTTAGGATTAAATAACACAAGCAGAAGATGAGAGAAAAAATCGTGAGGCTAAGAAAATATTGCATGCTTGCTTTCTTCAGTCATTATGAGTCCTTTCCACAGTGACAAGCTCTTGAAACTGTCTTAGTCACAGCCCTTTGGACTATTCATTCTCTAAGTACACCCACATTGGTGCAGTAGGGGGGAGACAGAGACGAATTTTTCAAAGATGACCTAACATGGAGAGGTCATTCAGAGATAGAGAAGGCATGCGTGAGGAGTAACAGTAAGGCTGGACTAATCAATGAGACTAGTTATCTAATGAAAGGCTGGTCATCAATCAGTTGTCATATGAAACATCTGTAATGCCAGTATGTAGAAGACCATAGGAATGTATGAGAAATTCTGGACAGCATAGCAAGACCTAGCCTCAAAACATCTAAACTAAAGACAGAAAAAAAGACGCCCAAATGAATGTTGCTCAGAAGCCAGATCTACAGACATATATGAAGAGCAAGCATGTGGCCCCCTAATATACTGTATACCCTGTCTTACAGGACACATCATCATGTAACTTGTGCAGAGAGAAATGTGTGGTGAATATAGGAATTATTTATTTCCCACATACACAGTGTTGGGACAACAGTATCTCAGGTTTTTTTAAATCAGTCTTAAGATTCCATCCCATACATTTGCCTGTGGGAAAAAGTTCTTTTGCTGGATAGAAAGCAAATTGATGCAAAGCTGTGTTTAGTCCCCACCAACATCTGTGCATCTGAAAAATCTCAAATCCATACGCTACAGTTCCCATCCAACACTCTGAATTTGCATTCCCAGGAAAATCAATATAAAACATCTCTTGACATCTGTGGAATCTATTGACAGCTCCCCGTCCCAAGATTTTTATAAGGGATCTTGATCTGTTGCCCATGCTGATGTCAAACTTCTGAATTAGCTAACATTCCTGGGACTACCAAGTAGTTGGGTCTAGAATCATGTCCTCATATTCCACTGACTCTTCTTCTTTAATATTTTTTATATCATTCCAGTACTCTTTGTCCCACTATGTGCACATCCTTCAGATGAACACATTGCAACCCCTGCATGCTTCCCACACCAGTCTGATATCCATATATGGGTGAAGGAATTGTTCAACTTAGAAAGCTTTGAAGCATTTACTTTTTTGGTAAAATGCATATCAAAGCAAAACTGCATTATCTTAAGCCCTTTTAAAGTAAACAGTTCTGGGAAGAAAGTTTATTGGCATTTTTGTATCTTATCTTTAAAGCAACAACACTTTGCCTATAGATTAACAGCTCCAGACTCCTCTTATTCCCACAACTCACACAGAGCCTCTGCTTTCTGTCCTATGACCCAAAGCACTATTTCTTTGAAATGGAATCGTAAACAATCTATATCATAGCAACTTCCTTATTTGCTTGAGGTCTAACCATGTCTACATAGTGTCATTTTTTACAAAATGGTAATATTTTACCATGTGTTTAGTCAACATTATGTTTATTCTTCTATTCAAAGGGGCTAGTGTCTTCCATTTTCAGCCACTGTTAATAAAGATGATATGGATGTTGGTGTAAAACTCTTCATCAAGACCAAGCCTTTAATTCCTTTGAGTATTATACATCTGTATGTAGAATTCAGAGATCATATCATAATTCAACCTTTAATTATTTGATGAGTATATATTAATTTTGCATAATCAGCAACAGTGTACTAGTGTTTCAAAGTCTCCACACTCAGTTTTAGGTTTTAATTTTGCATTATGGTGGTTAGTGTAATGGGTATAAAATGGCATTTTACTGTAGTTTCTATTTTTATTTACCCGGTTACTGATAATTACCTAATTTTACAATTCAGTTTTAAATTAATATCAATAAGTTCTATAAGATCCTGAGTATAAAAAAATATTCTGGAGAAGTAACTATAATGTAAAAACTAAAAAGAAAAACTGATTATAATTTATGAAAATATGGTTCTTAGGTACTGTACAATAAAATTTTAAATAAAAGAAGATCATGGTCTATAAAGGAATATTCTGATTCCATTGTGTGTATATGCCACATCTTCCTTATACATATCAGCAAGAATGCATTTGTGCTGTTTTTATTTTTTGGTTACGGTGAAAAGATTAGCAATGAACATAGCAAAGACTAGACTAGAAGGTCAAGAACTTTGGGAGTATAACAAGGAGTGATATAGCTAGAGTAATCTGGTAGAACTACTTTTAGCTTTTTGAAAATTATCCACGACGATTTCCATAATGGTGGCACCAGTTTGAAAACATATCAACAGTGGATGATGGTTCACCTTTCACCATATCCTTGCCAAAATTTATTGTCAGTTCTTTTATTGTACCTAGTCATCCTGGCAGGTGTAAAGAGGAATCTCAAAGTAATATTAATACATATCTGCATAATTTTTAGGGATGTTGAACACATCTTTATTTCTTTTAATATACATAATTATATCGGTCTCATTCCCTTTCAACTCTCCAGTCACACCCGTATATCCTCCTTGTTCTTCTGAAAATTCACGGCCTCTTTCTTAGTCATTTTTATTGCATGTGTATTTGCATATGAACATACGTATGTGTACATGTGTGTGTCCAGATGCATATATAAAAGCAATGATTATATATATGCATATATATGTATATGTATATACTGCTCAGTTTGTATAATGTTTACGTGTGTGTAACAAATATTAAAAAATAGATTCTCAAGATGAAAGGAGCGTCATGGAAAGAGGTGAGAAAGGGTAGCTGAAGAAAAGGTATCTGGGAGAAACTCTAGGAAGGAAATGGAAGAAATAATATAATTCTACCTAAATCAAAATACAAAAAAACATAGTAATAATATTGTTTTAGCTTATTTTAAAATATGCAATATGTAAGCGTATTTGTATACATATATAAATAAATAAAGTTATTTTACTTGGAGAGAGAATGTTTTCGCCTATAGCCATAAACTATCTGAGGAAAATCCCACTCCTGGGCATGAGAAACCTCCCTTCAGGTTGTTGGTCAGGATAGTCCAAGTACTCACAAAACAATATTGACTATCATCATTGTCCTGGGCTGCCTGCTAGAGCTTAAAGGTGAGACCCTATTGATTAAGATACTTCGCAGCTCAGAAACAGAGACTGAAGGAATTAAACTAAAATGCTCCAGAAGGCTTCTCCGTAAAGATTAGCTTTTAGAGTCGCTGAGGATACTGTGCGAGTTGCCAAGGGAGAAAACAATTCTTAGCCCAGCCAAATTGTAAAATCCACAAACCAAAACAATAACCAGCAAGGCAGAATAACCAAAGGGTAGAGTAGTAACACTTAGAACTTATGGGTAGCCAACAACTGCCTAATTAGGTTTAAAGCCCACGTAATGAGACTCATTTCCCATACAGTAAGCCTAACCAGAAGCCCATTGCTAGTGAGCTATGAGAGAATCTACTACTGATGTTTTCCTAAATAAGTAGAATTCCCAATGTAATTCAAAACAATCCATCTGTATATTCACAGGGAAGTATATCTCTCATTCTTCATCAATCAGTTTCTTCATAACTCAGAGATGACGACAAAATTCCACAGTGGTCAAAAGGTAGAGAACAATTGACTTTGGGATACTCAATCCCAGTCAAGATATCTTTAACAGATAGCTTACACCTAAGACTTAGGTAATACCTTGGGAAGGGAAGCAGAAAAAAATATGTAAGGTGTCTGTGTGAAGGATATAACAATGAAAATCAAAGAAGAGTTCATGAATTGACAGGTGGATGAATGGGGACATGGTCTGGCTTTGAGTGGGAGAAAAAATGTTGGCAACACTATAATTACAGTTATCATGTATACAACAATTCTCAAAAAATGTAAAAAGTGTATGTTCTGAAATGAAGAAAACCTCAAAGTGAAAATTAATAACATAGTAATGTTTGTAATTCCAAATAGGTGGACATTAATGGACAAACTCCTCCAGCTGGACAGGGAAGGAAGCAGCATAGGTTCAAGCGAGTTCCTCTGAATGTGGATGACAGTTGTGTGGCTGGGGCAGACTGTGAGGCCACTGGCATTGGCACCAGCATTTATCACTGCTTCTTGTACTGACTTTGTGGGAGCCTATTCTCTTCATATGGATACCATGCTCAGACTAGATATAGTAGGGAGGGCCTTGGATTTTCCCCAAAGCAATGAGCCTTACCCTCTCTGAGGAGTGGGTGGGGTGCAGGTGGAGTGAATGGGAGGAGGGGAGAAAGTGGGAGCTGGCATTGATCTGTAAAATAACAAAGGACAGTTTGTTTTTTTAAAAAATAATAAAAAAAGTGGCCGGGCGGTGGTGGCGCACGCCTTTAATCCCAGCACTCGGGAGGCAGAGGCAGGTGGATCTCTGTGAGTTCGAGACCAGCCTGGTCTACAAGAGCTAGTTCCAGGACAGGCTCCAAAACCACAGAGAAACCCTGTCTCGAAAAACCAAAAAAATAAATAAAATAAAAAAAAAAATAAAAAAAGTGAATCAGAACAAAACCAAAAGAAAAATATTTCAAAGGAAAAGCAATAGGAAATTAAAAATAAAGTTGTATATGTGTGTATGTATTTATACTGTAATATTTTCTCCCTATTAAATTCCACCTAAGGAAAGTGAAAAGCCTAACAAGTGGGGAGCCCCTTCATAGCTTTTCTTATGTTGTTCACATTCACAGAACATGACAGCCAAAATTTTATGCTATTGTCTCCTTTAAAGGTAGACAACTAATATCTCCAATGTGTTTTCTTATTCTTAATCAAAGCCATGTTGCAATGCAAGATAGAAAGTATGAAATCCCCACTGGATGAAAGACTCTTTGGTCTTTGAACTCTATAGGCTAGATAAACTGAAGGGTGGATCTTTGGGGTAGAGTGTTCCATGCTTTGAAGCAAAATGTTTTGACAGTTTAAATTCTTGCCATATATTAATTTTTCACTGGTTTGTGCATTTGTATTGACTACTGATACATTCACAAAATTGATATATCAACCGTGCCAGTTGACATTCACAAGTCTTAGACCTCCTAACCATGGCAATTTTATAATGCTTAAATTGTAACTAGCTGTGTGGAAGACTCTCCCGCAATTATCAGCCTCACAACTATCAGCATTTTGTCTTTCTTGCTGAGTAGAACAGTTCTGGTCAGCATATTTTATCATACAACAAATGAGAACTGTATAAATACTGATCCCACCCATCTGAAGCTTCAGTCCTTTTATATACATACATCTGATTGGGGAAAGAAATCCCACCCTATTCGCTTGACTGTGATATTAACCACCATTTATGAAAAGCACTTCCTCCGATGGGCAAAAAAAAAAAAAGTCTTTACTTCAATCTGACTCTTGAGATTCTGCTGAAGTCCATATGACTATACCAAATTGGGTATCCATTAATATGTTAATTCCTCGTGTCCTTGGCTTCTTTATATAAATTGATATAAATAATCAACCATTGGGGGGTTGTTCCTGTTAGATTATCCTATTACTACAGTGGACAGTCCTGGCATTTGCAATTAATTGATTTGTTGCTCTCTTTAATCACAAATTTCCCCTTAGTTATTCATAGTGCAGTAACGTTCCAATTAGAGTACTCACTTGTCTCAAAACTAACATTTTGTAAAGCAAGAAGCCTTGCATTAATCAATCAAGAGCAGTTGTTGTACCCATGTAGCAACACAATACGGAATCTTCAAAGGCTGACCCTAGAGGGAAAGAACGCACATAAATGTGTTAAGCACCTCTTTTCATTTTTCTGGCAAAATATAACTGTTCAAAGCATTGTGTGAGTGTTTGAGCAGGTCTTCCTATAGTAGGATATAAGTCCTTTTGGTACGTCCCCAAAAGATATAAGACTGTGCCATGTATATCCTCTTTTAGTTCTTTGAGGTACATATGCATTTATTTACACAGAGGTTGCACCAGTTTTTACTCCCACCAGTAAGGAGGAAGCACCCTACTTTCCTCACATCTACATCACCATTAATCATCACTTGTGTATGTGTATACACATGTGTGTGCATGCATACGTGTGTGTGTGTATGTGTGTTTGTGGTCTTAGCCATTGTGACTGGAAAAAGATGAACGCTCAAAACTGATCCAAATTTCATTTTCCTGACTGATATGGATATTGAATACTTTAAAAATGTTTCTTGACAGCTTGTATTTAAGCTTTTGAGAATTCCGTGTAGTTCTATATCTCACTTTTAAATTGTGCTGATTGTTGTCTCGATGTTTATGTCTTTTTCAGTTCTTTATTTATTCTATATCCTAATACTCTGTCAGGTGGAGAGCTGGTGATGCATTTTCCCATTCTCTATGTTCCCTCCTCTGTGGAAAGATGTTCTTTACAATACAGAAGTATTTTAGTTTCATGAAGCCCTATATATTATGTGTTGTTCTTAATGACTGCACTATCGGGATCATGTTCAAGATGTCCTATCCCATGGCAGGGATTTCAAGGGCACTCCCTCTTTTCTGTTCTATTAGATTCAGGATGTCAGGTCTTGTGTCAAAGTCCTTGATTCTTTTAAGCCGATTTTTTGTTCAGTGTGACAGATAACGATAGAGTTCCATTCTTCTATGTGCAGCTATCTGGCTTTCCAGTGCCAGTTATTGAAGATGCTATCTTTTCTTTGAGGTTTGTTGCTGACCATTCTGTCAATTATCACGGGGGTGGAGTCATCTGTGAGTTCTCAATTCAAGATCATTCCAAAAAGATGATCTACTAAGAACAAGTTGATTTTATCTCAGAGAAACAGAGATTTTTTCAATATATGTAAATCAATAAATGTAATTCACCACGTAAACAGACTCAATGACAAGAACCACAAGATCTTCTTGTTAAGTGGGAAAAGGCTCTTGACAAAAAAAATCACCATCGCTTCTCAATATAATTACTAGAGATGATAAGGGAACAGGGGACATACTCCAGCATAATAAACTCAGCACACTGCCAACATCATCATACTAAGTGGAGAAAAATGTAAAGAATTTCAAAGAAAAGAGGAACAATATAAAGGATACCCGCTCTCCCCCACTCTTGTTTGACATCGTAGGTAATGTCCTGTTAGAGCGAAGATAAAAATGAAGAAGTTAAAGGGGCTAGGAATTGGAAAGGAAAAAATCAAGTATGATTATTTGCAGCTGATACTATTTTATACATTAAAAAAGCTTACATATCAGGTTCCCTATCCTCAGCTGCCCAGGGAACTAACTGGGGACATCGCCTTGGGCTTCTGGGAGCCACTCTAGGTTCACGTCTCTTGCCAACCCTAAGGTGGCTCCCTTAACTAAGAATTGTGCTTCCGTGCTCCCCTATTCAACCTTCCTTTATCCCAATCATCCTTTTTCCCCAAGTTCCCCCTGTTCTCCCCTTCTCCCTTTTCTCTCCCCATCTCCCCTTACCCCCATCCCACCCAATCCCCAGGATCCCAATTTTCTCCCCGGCACTTTTGTCTACTTCCCATAGCCAAGAGGATAACTATATGTTTTTCCTTGGGTTCACCTTCTTACTTAGCTTCCTTAGGTTCACCAATTGTAGACTCTGTGACCCTTATTTATGGCTAGAAACCAATTATGAGTGAGTACATCCCATGTTCATCTTTTTGGGTCTGGGTTACCTCACTCAGTATAGTGTTTTCTATTTCCATCCATTTGCATGCAAAATTCGAGAAGTCATTGTTTTTTACCGCAGCGTAGTACTCTAATGTGTATATATTCCACACTTTCTTCATCCATTCTTCCTATAATAATACTGACGAATATCTTGCATATCACCATAGAACCTTCATCTGGTGATGGATGGAGATAGAAACTGAGACCCACACTGGAGCACTAGACTGAGCTTCCAAGGTCCCAATGAGGAACTGAAGGAGGGAGAACATGAGCAAGGAAGTCAGGACCGCGAGGGGTGAACCCACCCACTGAGACAGTGGGGCTGATCTATTGGGAGCTCACCAAGGCCAGCTGTACTGGGACTGAAAAAGCATGGGATAAAACCGGAATCTCTGAACATGGCGAACAATGAGGGCTGATGAGAAGCCAAGGACGATGGCACGGGGTTTTGATCCTACTTAATGTTCTGGCTTTGTGGGAGCCTAGCCAGTTTGGATGTTCACCATACTAGATATGGATGGAGAGGGGAGGACCTTGGACTTTCCACAGGGCAGGGAACCCTGATTGCTCTTGGGATTGGAGAGGGAGGGGGAGAGGAGTGGGGGGGAGGGGGAGAAGGGTGGGAGGAGGGGGAGGGGATTGGGAGGCTGGGAAGAGGCGGAAACTTTTTTTCCCCTTTTTTTCAATAAAAAAAAAAGAATCCAAAAAAAAAGCTTACATACTCAACCATAAAACTTATATAGCTGAGCCAGGTGATAGTGGTACAAGCCTTTAATCCCAGCAATTGGGAGACAGAGGCAGGCAGATTTCTGTGAGTTCGAGGCCAGTCTGGTCTACAAGAGCTTGTTCCAGAACAGGCTCCAAAGATACAGAGAAACCCTGTCTCAAAAAAAGCAGAAACAAAAACAACTTCTATAGCAAATGAACACTTATCAAATATATCAGAATACCGAATAAACATATCAGTCACCTTCCTATATACAAACAACAAGCATACAGAGAAAGAAAAAAAAAGGCCATTCACAATACCCTCAAAAGATAAAATATCTTTAATAAATCTAACCATAGAATTAAAAGACTCATACAATGAAAACCTTAACAGATTTAAAAGGGATATAGAAGACCTGAGACAATGGAAATGCTTCTCATGCTTATGGATTTGTAGGGCTGATATTGATGTTGTGAATATCATCCTACCAAAAACAATCTACATATTCAATGCAGTCCCCATCAAGATTCTAATACAATGTTTTACAGAAACTAAGAATAGTTGGATGGCAAAGAGGGTTAAGCAGAATACTTAAGCAATAATCAAATAGTGGAAACACGAAAATGATCCCAGATAACCAAAAACACTAAATAATTTCTAAAAGGTGCTATTTTCTCAGATTTTAAGTTATGCTTCTGAATTATAGTTGAAAACAATACAATAGTAAAACAGATTCTTTTAATTGATGTTGATGTATAACTACATTTAGACTTTTTTCTAGTCCAAAATCAGAATCCTGTTGGATGATACCTGAAGGATTTTATCATGAACTATAGTGTGCATAAATGTTTGTATGGACAATTTTTCTGAATACAGGTCATAAAGATATAATATCATTATTTAAATCATCAACTTTTATAATCGTAAGCTACCATTGATGGACTAGGTTCAGATGTATCACTTTTGACATGGTTCTTGATTGGAATATGTATCATCTAACATCTAAACATCCTAACCAGATGTTGCACTTCATGGCAGTGTCAGTGATGGCAGAAATTGGAGTTGTTGTTGTAGCCTGTGGAATAGAATAAATATCTCTAGCTACTCTCAAGGATATGGCCATTGCAGCTGAGTTTTGGATCCTACGCCATGTATTGAACACACTAATAAATTTAAGGCAGTCACAGCGTCTTTATTTTAGATACGGTTGGTGTGATTTATTACAATACACAGGATGTGTGTCATGTCCAAAATCTCTTCCAAACAAATTATGAAAGTTAGCTTGGAAAGCCAAGAGTTTCTGTGGAAATACAAGTGTAAATTGGATCCTTTTCACAGGAAGACAAGCTCGGTTTTACTTTCTTCTCAAATTAGTCAAAAGGAAAAAAATAATTTTAAAAAAATCAATCCTGTCATTTGCAACAACATGGACAGTGCTGGAGATCATCAGCCTAAGTGAAATAAACCAGACACAGAAACACAACCTCCTGGTGTTCTCAATCATATGTGGAGTCCAAAGTGTTGTTCTCATAAAAGACATTGTATGCAGTTACCAGACCCGTGCAGAGGTGAAAAGAGATGGATCAATGCATACAAACTTGCAGTTAGATAGGAAAAAGTTATATTTCTGAACAACAGGGGACTAAATGCACTCAGTTGGGTGCCTATAGGTCATTATAATGCACCATACACTTCCACAGGTTAAAAAAAAAATAATTGATGTCTTTTAGTATAAAAAGCAGTATTTGAAATGGTTTAAGCACAAATTCAAGTTTAATCTATTGTTCCAAATATAATACATCTCCTTCACGCTTTTAATGTAGTACATCAGTTAAAAACAAATTGGGTCTGATAGATCATGAGCTTGACATGGGAAAGTGGGAAAGTTAGGTGTTTGTGAATAAAAATACACAAGTTAACTAAATTAATTATGCAAAAAAGGTAATTACAATACGAGTCTCACTGGGTATATGACACTTTCCAACTGAAAAGTCGTTTTGGTTTGACAAGCTCTTTCAGTCTCATTGAGAATACCTAACTAAGGGTGACTTGTCTTCCATGGATTCTGAATCACAGAAACTACACAGTCAGATGCAATGGCCATGAGGACACTATTAAATAGCTAAGATAGAGTTATTTTCAGTCAACCTGTCATCTTAATCCCATCAAATAGTCCATGTTCATCATCCAATGATGTTGATGAATAGGCAGTGAGTGACTTTACCACACATCCAGAGCTTGTCAGAGCCACCCTGAACAGTAGGTGCAGCAGCTAATACAGTCAACCAACTCTGACCTTTGAGTCAGACAAAACAGTACAAGCAGACCTCACTGGAGTGGGGAGATGTGTGTGTGTGTGCCAGTCCTTTTTGTGCCCCACAGTGAGGAGCTGAAGAGCTGAAGGAAAATGACTATAAGTTTCGGAAGGCTGGCTGAGGTACTCTCCCCGAAACATAACACTATACCCAGCCATTTTCTTCCATTAAAAACATTGATTTAAAAAGTGGCCTATTCAGGAAGATAGTTAGAGCTCAGGGGCTTGAAGCAAACTTGGGGACTTTAGACATATCTCTGACTCAAAAAAAAATATTTAAAAAAGAATAATACATAGTGATTGCTACATCCTGAACAGAAATTATAGGAAAGGGAATATAGTACCAAGGGGGATATCTCTGGGAGGCCTGCTCCTTTTTGAAGGGAAATAGAGGATGAGTGAATCTCAGAGGCAGGAGAGTTGTGGAAGGGGTTACTAGGAGGAGTAGAGGGAGGGAAAGTGTGGTAAGGATATAATGTATGAGAAAAGAATATATATATGCAAATTCCTCTACTTATTCTAAAATATAAGAGGAAATTTTAATTCAAAGAAATAGTCAAACAAATATGTCTGAAAAGACACACTATAAAGCTATAGTAACTAAAATCATTTGTTTAAGAGCTGAAAGATAGACATATATTGATGGATTAGAAAACAATTGAAAGACCCATACATGTAGAGTCAAATAATTGATGGGATGCCAAGCTAATAAATGAATTTTCTTATCAAAAACAGTTACCCCAACACCAACAAAACTCAATCTTTGTTTTTACCATGTATGTATGTTTTAAAATATATTCAACTTTACACACATGAAGTGGTACAGGTAACATTTGATAAGAAAATCGGCAAGAAAACGTTAAGCCAAGGTGGTCAATTGAGAAGCAACAAAAGAAAGAGAAAGCCCTGGATTCACATCGCATTCTCGAAAGTTGAATTTCAAAAGTTAACTTTTAGTCCTTCCCTTTGGTGTGGAAAATTTGCCTTGTCCAGTTCCACAGAACATCAGTTGATGACGTATTGTCACAGTCTTCTGTTACTTGAAAATGTCATGATTCCTAAAGCATATTTCTAATAGACAGAGCTCCTGTGGGGGGCTGCCCTTTCCATTCAGAACCTGAAAATTGCTGTTCCACCTCCCTCTGTCCCCCGTGGCTTCTGATGAGAAGGCCACTGTTTTTTTTTAAAAAATTGCTTTCATCCCATAGTCAAGGTGTTGTTTCTTCTCAGGTGCAGCCAATATTTTTTTGAGCTTCAGTTTTCTAAGTTGACTATGTGGGACCTTTATGTCTGTTTGTCTAACTTTTCGCTGCTGAAGCATACTTCTGCTTCTCGAATAAGTGTGTTTAAAGCTGGTGAAAGGCCAAGTGCTTTCAGACACTCTTTCTTTAAAGTTGCCAGGTTTATATTGTCTTCCTTGCAGCAACTTTTCCAGGGTAACTATAAAGCTCTTACTCTAGTCAGACAAACCTCTGAGGTTCTGCTGAAGGGATTTGAATCTTTTGGAAGCATCTCTGAATACTCTTCACTTCCCGGTTAGAAGTATCCCATAGACCCTTCAGCTCTACACATACTACAAGTTACTTGTTACTTTTGACACATCTATACATGGTCGCCTTTTCTGTGAATAAAGGCATCTCTCTCTCTTCCCACAGATTCTACAAATAGCTTCCCTTCTTCCAACCTTACTGTATCTGTTAGAACCTCCATCACTTTGTTTAATAAAAAAGAGGAAAAGTTGAAAGAGTCTTTGAAGTATCTATTTTCTTGTGATTATATGCCTTCTATTAGAAATAACCAAACCAACCCTTGAGAGAGTTAAAAAGCTAAAAGAGACAAATCCATACATCCTGAAACTTGTGGCACTGTATTAACAATTATAAACTGTAAAGCTTTTAGTGTAAAGCTTTTTATGACTGCTTATGTGCATTCATAAATGGTGTGTGTGTGTGTGTGTGTGTGTGTGTGTGTGTGTGTGTGTGTGTGTGTGTGATAAAGGAGGCCAGAGAAATGAGTCAGGTCTCATTTCTACAGCTAGACTTACAGGTTATTGTGCATGCTGCGAAGTGGAATAAGGTTTCTGCAAGAAGACCAAGTGCTCTTGATAGCAAAATCATCTCTCCAAACCTCAGAAAAAAAAAACACTATATTGAGGAGTTCTAGATAGGGAGGAGAAACACAACAAAGCTTGACAACTTCAGAGAAAGTTTTAATAATTTTGCACCCAGACTTTCGCCAGCTGTGAGCACATGTATTCGAGAAGCAGAATACATCCTTCTGCACAGAAAAGTCAGACAAATAAACATCAAGGTACACCGTAGTCAACTTAGAACACTAAAACACAAAGGAAAGTATTGAATGCAGCTGAAAGAAACAACATCTTGCCTGTGGGGTAAAAGCAATTTGAAGAAAAAAAAAACAGTGGCCTTCTCATCAGAAGCCACAGGGGACAGAGGGAGGTGGAACAGCAATTTTCAAGTTCTGAATGGAAAGGACAGCCTCCTCGGGAGCTCTGTCTATAGGAAATATGTCTTTATAAATGCAGAAAAATCAAGATTTTTTCAGGTAAAGAAAAGAAGACAATTTCCCTAACAATTGTCACTTCAGGTGAGCTATGAGAAAAACCAGTACAAGAAGTAATTTTTGAAGAAAGAAAAGAAAGAATAATTGGAAGAAAAATGAGAGGTGGAGAGGGGAGGAAATAAAGAATGAAGAAAGGGCAAAAGGAAGGAAAAATTATGAGTATATCTATTAGGCATTTCTCCTCTTGTTGACTCAGAATATGATTGATGTCGGCAAAAAAATTATGTTCAGAAAAAATGTGTGTTCTCACTGAGAACTTAGGTCTCAGTATAGAGAGAGGAATATTTAATATAACATGAACGAAGAAAATCAAGTAGAGTCCTCCATACTTCATTTGAAATAGTAGCATTGAAACCTCAATATCTTGTGAAAAACAATGAGTATGCCCAAAACAGCAGATAATAAGAGGTCACAAGTTGTGTGGACAGATAAATGCACATTGAATATCTCTATGAAGGCAGACCTTGTGGCTCATGTCTACAATCCCAGCATTCAGGTTTTGAGACAGTATAGGATTGTTGTGAGATCCTATCCAACCTGAGATGCAATGTAAAATATTGTTTCGAATAAATATATGCTTATCTGTAGCTAAATTATAAATGAATTTCAGAAAAAATAAAGAATAGCACATGAAAAAAATAAAAGTATTTAGTGAGAAACGAAAATGCGCAAAACAAGCAGAGAAGACAAAGGTAGCATTTGTGCTGATGAGTCTGTACTCAGTTTAATCACAAGTTTTCTGAATATAATTAAACTTGCAAAGCAGCTTGGCAGGGCAGATATTTAAAATGTTACCATTTCAGACTTCCTATATGAAAATCCTTTTAAATATATCACTGTAATTAAGACAAAAACAAAAGAAAGAAAAAATGGCACACACAATTAGTTTTTCTTTCATTCATCCTCGAGACTTGACTCATCTGCGTGTGTATAAAGATATAAACGATGCAAGAAAACAACTTAATCGTAAAATTAGAGTGCTCCAGAGAGTGTTCTAACTACTACTTAGGCAACATAAAATATAAGCATAAAATCAAAGTTTCCAAACACATGGAAAACAATTCAATTTTGTATAATATATGGATTAAAAAGGAAGCTTCCAGGAGAAATTAGAGAACTTTTTATTAATATTTTTCAAAGGAGGGGTCTTATTCTTACTAGCAGGTGCTCTACCATTGATCTAATTCCCCAGCCTTTAAGTATATTTATAATACATAGAAATGAATGAAAATGAAAATAGAACAAAATAAACAAAGCACCAATGAATGGGAGATTACAATCTACAGATTTAGTGAGAAGCATGAAAAAAAAAGTAGTAACTCAGGTTTTACCTGCAAACATAAAATTAGAAACAAAATCAATTTAAAACAAGCCAAGGAATGGTAATAAAAATGTTTAAAGACAAAATTTAAATTTAAAATGACTATAAAAATTTGTGAAGCCTACTTACTTGAGTGTCAAGCCATCAGTGAAATTGGCAAACCTCTCTTAGGCCAGCAAAGATGAGAAAGAAAAGATGTAAATTATGAATGCCAAGAAATAAATAAAAATTGTTACTATGGCCCCTGAAGTTAATGACAAATGAATACTACAGATAGCCCCACATGGATTTAAACACTTACTTGAAATGAACCAATTCAGGAAATAGTGCAAATTGCTACAACTCACCCAGCATGTATTACAAGGTTTGACTATTCCTTTAATGGAAAGAAAATAGAATATATGATTTAAAAATTTCCCCAAAGAATGCTTCACATCTGGACAATCGCACAGAACAATTCTCCTCAATGTTAAAATAATGAGGTTCAAGTATATAGCGTTTTCCAAGAGGAGGGACTTCTTTCCAAATCATTTCATGTAAATTATATTACACTAAAGGCAAACATAAGACAACACAAGGCAATAAAAGGCAAATTGCTATGGACCAATGGACATCATGGACAGAGATGTAAAAATAACCAAAGAACTATTAGATTTCCTTATTCAACAATAAATAAGACAGGAGAGCCATATGGGGCTTCCTTTAGGGACACATATACAGTTCAATACTTAGGAAAGTCATAAATAAAATTGATTAAAATAGTTAAAGAAGGAAAGCTGTGTAGTCATGGGAAGTCTTGATGGCAGGAAGCATGATTAGTGCCCACTACACTAATCAAGTCTTGACATATCTCTATACACTAATGAAAAGACATCTTAATTCTGCATTTGTAAGTACCACATGTAATCTGATCCTGGGGGAAGAATACAGGCTGAAATTTGGAGCACAAAACTAGCTTGGATAATTAGCACAGTATAGTGAGAACTAACCTCAAGATATACACGTTAGAATAGCTTAAAAATCACTGAAACATCAGCAAGCACAAAAAAATATATATAATACCAACAAAGCCTTTGTGAGGAAGACAGGGATCAAATAGAAATGTATAAAATTGTTGAGGAATGTGTTTTGCTGTACACCCTGGTTTGGCCTTGAACTACTGTGTCTCTTGCCCTCACATTTTGATGAGATTACTGCCATGTGAGCTTGTTACTAACTAAAAGATCAGTGCTGAACAAAAACGCAGGAAGCATGCAAAACATAAGACTATATGGTTCATATACTCAGGCAGAAATGAAAACAATCTTTAGAAACTGATATTCAGCAAGGTAGACATCAAGGAATAATGCAAACAAATTAATCAGTTCAAATCAGCATCTAAAATGCTAAGGAAATAAGGATGTCTGAAGAATGAAAGATACGTGCTCCAATATCTCATAGGTAAATAACAAAAAGTGATTGGTTTTTTTTCAAGTAATAAATTTTGCTGTGGAAAGTTGCAGTTATTTAAATATATAGTATAGAATATATAGATATAAACTCACCATAGGGCATAAACAGATTGAATGTGGTAACAGATTAAAAAAAAAACTTCAGAATAAATAGTGAACAAGTTCAATGGTGACTCAGTTGACATTAAACAATCTAAAAATGAAAATAAAAATGAGATGAGCTTTATTGACCTGCTGAACAACATAAAGTACTATGACATGCACACAATGAGCGTCAAGAGACCAAGAGGAGCAGAGGCACAAAAAGAATATTCAAAGGAAATATCTCTGATCTTGATGAAAAACATTAATATACCCATCTAGACTCTATAATAAACTCCAAGTAAGATTAACTCAGAGACATCAATCTCTAAAGCTTCTAATAACCAAAACGTCAAAGCCAAGGACAAAGAGGAAAATACTGAAAGCTGCAAACGTGGAGTACTACATGTACAGCTCATCAGCAGTATGAACAGGTGCCTGCTTAAACCATGGAGCAACAAAGGCTAATAGGAGTTCACATTGAGAAGGATGAAAGGGGAAAAAGGCTGTCAATTAATAAGCCTTATACCCAGAAAATTCACGTTAAAAAGGAAAGAAGAAAGTAGTATATCCTTTGACATAAAAAACAATAGCAGCAAAAAGAAACCATTGAGGACGAATAGAATTTGTCAATAAGCCCATCCAACAAGCAGCAGAGTTTATTAAGATAAACTAAAAGGAAATTAAACATAAAGAGCTTTACTGGCACTATTTCAGCAAATAAAAAAGTCAACACAAAGAGATTTGTTGTTCGTAACTATGTTTTAATTCTATCCAATTTAATGGCAGCAGCATAAAGGAATGATTACAAGTCTGTGCTGATGGGATTAAAATGTACAAAGGGGTAATTTGTCTGACAATAACAAGACAAATTAGAGGGAGGTGATACAGCTATAAAGGGGCATGATTCTTGTATACTATTCAATTAAGTTGCTTTTAATTTTCTCTAGATTGTTATAAATTAAGCTGCTAATTATAATGTTTAAGGGCTCCACTAAGAAAATAGCAAAAATATACCTCCAAAGAAAAAGCAAAGAAATTAAAATGGTGCTGAAGAAAATATTTATTCATCACACAAGAAGTTTTACCCAAGGAAGTGGTGATATAAGACAAAGGAAAACCAGCTAATTAGCTGTTGTGAGTCAAGGATTATCAGCCGTTTCACTGAATGGAAATCAATCAAAAGATAGGGAAGGAGGAATTAACAGACTAATACTTAAATGCTCTATAGATGAAATCTAAATGTGTGTGGTAAAAAATAATTTTTGAAAGCATCAAGAAAGCATAACCTATGAAAATAGCAGAAGCGTCAACCTTTAAAATAAAAAGAAGAATAGTCTGTAACAACAAAAACCCCATCTATCACGAACACAAAACAGCTGCAAATTTGTCTAGCAACAGATGCCCAAATAGGTGAAGCAATACAGAATTCAAGGGAGAATAAGCAATTCAAACATAATTGTTGAATTCTTCAATAACCTACTTTCAATAATGGATAGAACAACTGCACAGAGAATTAGCATTGAAATAGAGTGCTCCAACAGCACAACACACCAATTACACATAATAGACAAATGCGAAGTGCTCTACCCAGAAACAGCAGAGCACACATTCTGTCCACGATGAACACAAAAAACACTGTCCAGGGGCACCATATGTCAGGGCAAAATGAGCTTCAATCAATTCAAAGGGATTTTAATCATACACAGTATTATCCTTCAAACAAAATACCATAGAATTAGAAATCAAGGGAACAAAAGGAACAGGCAGAGGGGAATCACAAATTCAGAGAAATTAAATGAAACAATTGCAATTGGTATAATGTAAGAAAACAAAATGAAAATTAGAAAATTCTTTGTGATAAATGAAAATGCGTGCACAAAATACAAAAACTTAGGCGATGCTAAAAAAAGTATTGGGACAGAAGTACTTTACTATGTATGCATGCTAGACATCTTTACTAGGTACTATTTATAAGGAAATAAATTACTTTGTCCAGCATTTCAAAAAGTGAAAAAAAAGCCAATTAAAGAAAAATCACAAAAGATTAAAGAATACAATAGACATAAAGAAAAGCAGAAATAGAAAATCTGTATTTATCCAACAAACCAATGCCTGGTATTTGAGAATTATGAACAAAATGGACCTTTCGTCATACTAAAGCAATAAGAGAAAGGACATAAACTCGAAGCCACAAAGTAAAAAGTAAACATCTCACAAACAAGGACTACACGGACAAGCTGTGCACATATCGCAAAACCTATATTAGCAGAAAAATTTTATAGAAAGAGATAAGCTACAAAAACTTGCTAAAAATGATAAAACTTGAATAAATTAATAATCAGCAATAATTTGATAAGCAATTTTTTCAAGGACTTTTTAATGAAAAGCTGACAACCAGAGGCATCCTCAAGGAGACTAATAAAAATGTTCAAAATTAATTACCAAAAATCTTTCACAAACTCTTTCAACTAATAGAAAATGAAACTTTCCTTAAGATGGTCAGTTTTGTCTAGAAAGCAGGACATAACAGATACCAAATAAAATTAAAAACTATGAGGAAATATTCATTAGAAATGATAGATTTCAAAATATTTAAAAAATACTATAAAACCCAAGCCATATCTGTACATGATGACCACGCAACAGAATTAAACAGCATCCACAGAAGAAATAAAGGGTGGCTGAACCGCGGCACTATTCACAATAGCCTAAAGGAAGAAAAGCACAAAAGTGAACATCGGGAACCCGATTCCTGCAAAAGTTACACTGAGTCGGTTGATACACGGGTGTGTAAAACACTGAGAACTGCAGCCTGCATAATGAATGATTTGAATGTGCTCCTGGAAAACACACAACACGAGAGTGAGAACTATGGATGAACACTCGCCTTCACCCCGGATGGTGGGATGCTATGGACCTAGATGTTTGTAAACCTCGCCGAACTGTGCACTTGAAACTAATGTCAGTTATATCCCATAGCACGTAAAAGAGACAAACACATGAGACTGCTGAACATCAATAGATCAACGGTGAGCGTTACTCTAATTCTGACCTTATCCAGGGGGTGCTTCAAAGACACCACATATGTAAATGGAAAATGAATAAACAGATTTGGGGAAAAATAAACTATGTTCAGGATATACAAATTAAAAAAACGGTTCTCACACCAAGAAACAAGTTAAATGAAAGAGAATTTGATAAGCTAGAATTCAACAAAATTTTATTATTGCTGTGATTTTCCTCACTAAATTATCTATTAAGAGAGTGTAAGAACAAGCTACACATTGGGTAGGTCAAAATATTTATAAAATACGTATTTGATGAAGAATTTTAATTAAAAAATAATGAAATATCTAATTTCAAATATACTTTAAATCCAAATGAAGTGAACAACAAAAGTAGATTATTTTGCCATTGAAGATAATTACAAACAGTATGCCACCACATGGAAGATGAACAAGATTATGTGAGAGTAAAAAGAGCAGATTTTTAAAAAGAATGCTACATCAGATATGTCCAGCAGAAGGAAGAAATGCAGGAAATGGAGAGAGGGAGAAGGATCGGATCTTCAGTGTGTCAAAGGTCACATACTTCTTGTGACCCTGTTCTATGAATTTAGAAGGTGCTAGCACAGGAATGAGTTGAAAGAGTAAAAAAAAAAAATTCTCCGTGTTATGTCTTTGGCCGTTTTGTTTTTGAGACAAGATCCTTCTCTGTATCCTGGGTTGGGCAGAAACTTCATGTAGCCCAGCCTGAACTCAGTGTCCACAACCCTGAGTCTGACTGCTTAGTACAAGGATTGCGGGTGTGTACAGCCATACCAAGTTTTCTGTAGAACTTCTCATAACATTGCATAAATATATGAATATCTCATAAAGTAGATTAAAATTTTGTGTTCTAATATGCTAGTAATAAAAAGTCCTAAATAAAAAAAAATAAATTCAAACCATTTATGATAACATCTCAAAATACAACATAAAGATAAAAGTACATTATAAGAAAGAGCATCTTACTAACAATCATGATTCGAATTCTTGTTGGTCAAAGAAAACACACATATTGACAATCTGTTTAGGACCGTGGATGCAGCCCACTTCTAGATAATACAGAAAGGGACAATGTTTTGTAGGACCTATTTCCCCGAAGCTTATTTCCCCTAATTTATTCTCTTATACCTAATGCATTTCTGGGTGCTTGTTCATCCAACACCGCAATTTTCTCTCACTAGAATTCCGTTCTGAGGGCCATAGAGCACATTCAAGGACATAAATCCCCGCACTTATTTGGAAACAGCATCCTCACAGTCATTTGCTTTCTGAAATCACTGTACCCCAGAGCATAATGTTCTGTCCCTTCATTCAATATAGATTTTAAATGGCTTTCTTTGAGACATAAATGATAGAGAAACACAGATAAATAAAATGCACTCTGTGTCCTCTAAGCATTCACACTATTGAGGATGATCTAATTCGCTTAGAAGACCTCCAATTACAATAGGCCTGTCTCAGTAAACTTATGTGAAACTTAAAAGATCCCAATAGCCTGTCTCCTTTTTAACTATTTCCAGTCTAACCATCGCCTAAGGACTTATTTTCTTCGATCCCTTCCCATCCCTTCCAATAGCTCTACATCTTGATCAAATGAATTTCAATGACACACACATAATACAAGACAGAGAAGGTACAAGAAAGAGAAAAATAGAACCTAGAGGTGGTACACATTGCTGCTGTAGGCTGTCCCTTGCTCTGTGCCTCCACTTCTTCAGGAGCCTCAGAGTGATTAGATTAGGCCAGTGGGGTTACTCCACTTGTCCTGCAGACACAAAGACTTTCTTCCTTTGGTGGGCCCCTCATTCTGTGCAGACTGGAGGGAGTGGCTTCACCACAAAGGATCCTGGAACTCGTGAACATACCTTATTGTTTCTACTTTTTAATTCTTTCATTGACGGGACCAAAGTTATTAGGGAAGCTTTCATAGGAAAAGTACATTTAAGGAATCTGAGAATAGTTCATGGTATTAAAACCAATAAGGGGAGAAATAAAAAGAATATGCTACTTCCCTCATCAAAAATAACAAATCAGAAATACAAAGAAAAGCACTGCAAGAAATACCGCCTATGCTTTTACTCTGGAAATCCAGGGTTCCTGCTCACTGTAAGAAATGTCGTCAGGGAGAGCGAATAGATACAGTACAAGGACGTGCCCGCACACATGTTTACACACAGTGAAAACTTTTGTAATCTGGACTTTGCTAACCCTTAAACCAAAGCAAAGGTTTCAATTTATAACTGTAAAATTAGGAAATTTTTCATTCCTTAAATGGAAAACTAGGCTAAAGGGGAAAGTGCAACTCTATGGCTTTGGAAACCAATGCAATATACACAAGGGCCCATCAAGATTGAGCCACCACATGTAGAAATCAGCTGGCATTGTGATCAAGCGCTGAAAAACAGTTACAACCCTTGCCTCGTGGACATTACCGCCGCGCAATTTTTTTTTCTATGATGAAATTAGTCAAAATTGAGGAAAATATCCATGTACAGAGATGTCCAAAATAACATAATTTAAACAACCTTGGAAAATTGGAGGCAGCCTTCATTTCAACCATACAATACAATAATTAATTGAATGATGGTCTTTTTCTCTGATAGACCCTCATGTTGCTGAGAGAAATAATTGGTAAGGCTTATTTGTAGCCTAGAAAGTGCTTGCAAAATTACTGTTAGGTGAAAATCAGAATATAAATTACATGTAGCTATCATTTCAACTACTCAAAAAGGTGTATTCATATGCAAAAAAATCTGGCCAGGCACACAAACAATATTATCCCATGTATTATATGTGTGGCACTGAAATTCATTTGATTGAGAAGATAGAAGAATAGGAGGGGAAGGGAGGGGAGGAGAGGGGAGAAAATCAGTCCTTGGGCGATGAGTAGAGTGGAAACTGTTGCCAGGGAGACGGGTTACTAGGCTCCTGAAATTGCGTAAATGAGAGATGATGAAATTCTAAACCAAGGCAGAGGCTGTGAGGATAAAGGGAAAAAGAAAATTGAGGTTATTATATATTTTAAAGAAAAACCATTATCAGAAAAATGTAGGTAATTTTTCTCGTGAAAAAGTAACAACAAAAACACCGAAAGTAAATATCACCTGGGTTTTCTATTATATTCATTTAGAATAATAATATTACACATTGCTTGCAAATAATTTGAAATGATAATAGTGGGTGCTGTTCATTAATCACTTAATCAGTGCCAGGCATTTCATCTTTTCATCTTTTTATGCAGCACATGTGGTTGTTTCAATCAGTATGCTCAATTTAAAGAGGTGACTGAGGTTACGTGTCTGACTCCACATCATCTCAAAGAAAAAACCAGCAGGAGTTATAGATTTTTCTGCTGGAAAATGAGAGCATCTTGGGTTCTGGGCAACATGTCCAGCATCTGGACCAGAGTGATAAAGTACACAGACGTGGGTTAACCTAAAAATCTTCCTATCTGCCTTGGTCGTTATCCCCCCCCTTCTCCCTTTTGCATTCCCTCCCTTCATTTTCTTCCCTTTCCTTCGTTCCTTTGTCTTTCTGGTAGATATATTTCTAGAATCCTTAATGTTATTCATGTTGGTCGTTTTCACTTTTCTGTGGGTCAGGAATTTCAGCGTGTGTCCCTCTGTGGCATACAAATAGTTAATGAGCCTCCATTCAGTCTTGTGAGCCTTTCAATTAGAAAAGAAAAAAAGAAGCAGGAGCTCTTTTTGAGGGTCTGCTGGGCATGGACCATTGGAATTGAAAAGTTAGAGGAAATTGTGTGAGGTCCAAAGGAACACCCACAGGTTGATCGAGATCATTTCTCCACAGAGAGCTAAAACCCTGCCCTTATCACTCTGCTATCTATCCCTAGGTAGAGACTGGGCGAAAGTGAGAGGGAGAGCCTGGAAATTACACTGTAAAGATATTCTTACAGAATATGCAGGATACAGGATCTGCACTGGATGCTGAGCAGTCACTGAAGAGAAAAAAAACAGAAATATGCACTACACTACAGTACACTACACTAAGTAGACACTGCAGAAAAGAATTTTTCAAACAGCAATATTATCAGCTCAGGTACCATGGAATGATAACAGCGTTTTGTTTTGCATAGTTTCCCAAGTTGCATAATAACACATACGCTATAAAAAATGAATTAAGGCAAGTGGATTATGTTGTTTTGTTTCACGGCCTTTCCTTGGGAAATATTGTGTAGCAGCATTTTGATCTCTTCTTACACTGGCAACTTCATTACTCACTAACTGTCCTTTCCTTAGATAATGATCCATATGACAGAAATATTGTTCAAGGTGTGGATAACTGGTTTAAATCTATAGCATTTCTGACATGGGAGTGTAGAAAGGGTCAACTACACACAAAACTGTAAAACCAATCATAAAACTGTCAGATTCAATTGATACATGATTTTTTATTCCTCTCTGCAGAAATAGCAATAAGATTAACAGGTAACAATTCTTAAAGTGAGATATTTGCCCCAAATGTGGTCAACGAATACTTATTCTTCTTATCCTAGCAATAAAAAAGACATGTACAGAACAGTTATATTCCCTTTCAAAGTAATTTGAAGAGGAAAAAATAGGTCAGGAAGACATTGTCCATTTCAAGACGAACAACTTTCCTGGTCGTTGAATGTGTTTGCGCTTAAAGCATTAGTTGTTAGTAGAAAATCGTAGTGAGTGCACCGTGAAATTCATATTGGAGGATGGTCACTACCCTCCAGGCTCACCAAACTATCTATGAAGGCAAAGTGGCAAAATATGCTATTTAACACAGCAATTCCCTTTCTAGAAATATGCATAATGCATATTTAAAACGTATATAAAGTTATATAAGTAACTTTAAATACATAGCCGTTTATACAAGGAAACATTAGAAAAATCTTGAATAGCAATTCATAAAAATTATTTCAAGAATCTATCCTTAATTGACATGCTAAAGTATCAAGTATTCCTTAATATTCAGAAGAAATTGAGATGAAAATGTCCTCAATTCGAAGTGAGGTAAAAACACAGTTAAATGGACTGAAGTCAGATTCAAGCTTGCTCACAGCAACATCGTTAGAAAGTACATAAACCTAAGCTACGCTTATAAATGAATAGAAATAAAAATATTCTGAAGACCTATTGTGTTGGAACAATGGCTGTAGAATCACACAGAAGTAGTTGAGATACTAACCACAATGTAAAGAAAGCTGGAAACGGCCAGAGGCATGCCTGTAACTCTAGCTGAGCAGGGTGACACAGGAAAATGGAAGAGGTTTTCTAGTTACTAGCCTAGTCCAAGGTTCACTGAGGAACACTGTCTCAAAGTAATAAAATCAAAAGTCATAGAGAGGAATACCTCCTCCTACACAGATGCATACACTACACACATACAGATTCCAGACATACAAAGTGATTAAATAGTAATTTATGATGATGATGATGATGATGATGATGATGATGATGATGATATAAAGTAATTTACTGGAGTAATCTTTATTATGAATATCTATGATGTCTTAATTATTTTAATTAGAAATTGCTGTTTTTCCCTTTAAAAGAAAGAAAACAAATACTTTTAAGGATAGAAAATCAGAAATAATTCAGAATAGAAATAGGATCCCTATAAAACTGATTTTTCTAATAGTGAAAGACTCAGGATCCCATCGTGATATCCCACTTCAATATGCCTAACTGAAAACTTGCTTTTACAGCACATGTATTGTAAACACGCTGAGTTAATATGTCCTTCACATCGTTAGGAATACGTTGGGCATGTGTGCGAGTCCAATTTCAGTATCTGTGAACAATTGCCCGAGACAGCAGCATAAGTGGGGAAATATTCTTCCAGCAGCTCCGGACGCTACTGTCCATGGTGGCAAGAAGGGAACAGAATAGCTCACCTAAGGTAGGAGGAAGCAGCGATAAAATATCTGTATTGTGCTTTCTCCCTTTTCTTCCTTTATTCCATCTGGACTACAGCATATGGAGTAGTACACTGTACATTGGAGACAAGCCTTCCTCTTAAGTACCCTCTATAAATGCCCAGAAGTAAACTTCTCGATCCAATCAAGATGATACTGAAAACAATGATCATAGAAAACATTGGAGGTACACGAAAAAAAAATTGTCATATTTCTTTTTTTATTTTTTTTTATTTTTTTATTGCAAAAAAAAATTTCTGCCTCCTCCCCGCCACCCATTTCCCTCCCCCCTTCTCCCACTCCTCTCCCCCTTCCTCTCCAGTCTGAAGAGCAGTCAGGGTTGCCTGCCCTGTGGAAAGTCCAAAGTCCTCCACCCTCCATCCTGGTCTAGGAAGGTGAACATCCAAACTGGCTAGGCACCCTCAAAGCCAGAACCTGAAGTAGGATCAAAACCCAATGCCATTGTCCTTGGCTTCTCAGCAGCCCTTATTTTCTGCCATATTCAGAGAGTCCAGTTTTATCCCATGATTTTTCAGTCACAGTCCAGCTGGCCTTGGTGAGCTCCCAATAGATCAGCCCCACTGTCTCCGTGGGTGGGTGCACCCCTTGTGGTCCTGACTTCTTTGCTCATGTTCTCCCTCCTTCTGCTCCTCATTGGGACATTGGGAGCTCAGTCTGGTGCTCCAGTGTGGGTCTCTGTCTCTATCTCCACCCATCGCCAGATGAAGGTTCTATGGTGATATGCAAGATGTTCATCAGTATGGTTATAGGATAGGGTCATTTCAGGTTACCTATCCTCAGCTGCCCCAGGAACTAATTGGGGACATCGCCCTGGGCACCTGGGAGCCCCTCTAGGTCAGAGTCTCTTGCCAACCCTAAGATGGCTTCCTTAATTAAGATATGTGCTTCCATGCTCCACTATCCAACCTTCCTTTATCCCAATTATCCCGTTTCCCCAAGTTCCCCCCATCCTCCCTTTCTCACTTTTCTCTCCCCATCTCCCCTTACCTCCCTCCCATCCCACCCCCAAGATCCCAATTTTTTGCCCGGCAATCTTGTCTACTTCCCATAACCAGGAGGATAGCTATATGTTTTTCTTTGGGTTCACCTTCTTATTTAGCTTCTTTAGGATATCAAATTATAGACTCACTGACCTTTATTTATGGCTAGAAACCAATTATGAGTGAGTACATCCCAAACCTGATAGAAGAGAAAGTGGGAAGTACCCTACAACGTATGGGCACAGGCAATTGCTTCCTACGTATAACCCCAGCAGCACAGACATTAAGGGCAACATTGAATAAATGGGACTTATTGAAACTGAGAAGCTTCTGTAAAGCAAAGGACACTGTCACTAAGACAAAAAGGCAACCCACTGACTGGGAGAAGATCTTCACCAACCCTGCAACAGACAAAGGTCTGATCTCCAAAATATGTCATATTTCTTTTTTAAATGACAGTGAGAAAAATGAACAAAAATATTTGCAAGGCATTCCTCTGATAAAGATCAAGGAGATGAAATGAATTGTAAATGGTTTTTTTTTTTTTGCTGGGCTGGTAAACAAGACATCACAGATCAGGTAATGAATGAGTAACGGAAATTTATTTCTGCTCATACTGAAGGTTGGGAATCCAAGCCCAAGACGCTCTCAGATCTAATATTTGATTCTAAAAAAATGGCACTCAGCTGTTCATTTCTTGGTAAACAGGAAGTGAGACAGAAAGCTCTCTACTGAGAGCTTCACTAATCCTAGTGAAGAGGCTCTTTGTAAAGGTCATAATAATCTATGATGAACCACTCCTGATATATTAGTTTAGATGTTAGATTCTCAACGTATAAATTTATAAAGTTAAAAAGAAATCAGCCTTCACAAATAATCTCCTAAAGAAAACCCAGTTTCAAAAATCAAATAATTTTATCAGAGAATCTTGTAATAATTTATACAAATAACAAATGACTCATGAAACAAGGTTTCAAATATATCACACTAAGGGAAGTGAGAACCAAAACTCTAATATTCAACTTTACAATAACAAGTAAAATTATTCACTAAGGGATAGTGGACCATGCTTGACAGAAATGTGGAAAGACACATTTATAAGCTTATGGAGGAATAGAGAACAGTTGGATAGTCAAGAATATTGAGAAGAAAATAATTCATGGAATATTTCACAATTTCAGCATTGAAATTCAATACCCTGTACCTATAACTAAATAAATCTTCTTCATAGATAATGGAGAAAAACTACTTCCCCAGACACCCCTAAAAAAATAAGAAATGTTGAAATTATCAATAGCAGATCCAACATATAAAAACATAATAGAATATATAAATAAAATGATTTATAAAAGTACAATAATAGAAATGAAGTGAAATTAAAGACAAAATATTGGATATTGGAAGTAGACAAGATTTCCAGGCAAAAATTGAGAGCTTGGGGGTGGGAGTGGGACCGGAGGAAGGGGAGATGGGGAGAGAGAAGTGAAAAGCGGAGGATGGGGAGAGCTTGGGGGAAATGGGACAGTTGGGATAAAGGAGAAGTAGATATGGGAGCAGGGAAGTATATATCTTAATTAAGGGAGCCATTTGAGGGTTGGCAAGAGACTGGACTCTAGAGAGGTTTCCAGGTGTCCAAGGAGATGTCCCCAGCTTGTTCCTTGAACAGCTGAGGAAAGGGCGCCTGAACTGGTCCTATACTATAGCCACACTGATGAATATCTTGCATATCACCATAAAACTTTCATCTGGAGATGGATGGAGATAGAGACAGAGATCCACACTGGAGCACTGGATGGAGTTACCAAGGTCCAAATGAGGAGCAGGAGAGAGAACATGAGCAAGGAAATCAGGGCCACTAGGGATGTGCCCAGCCACTGTGATGGTGGGGCCGATCTAATGGGAGATCACCAAGGCCATCTGGACTGGGACTGATGAAGCATGTGATCAAACCAGACTCTCTGAATGTGGCTGACATGGAAGGCTGACTGAGAAGCTAAGGACAATGGCACTGGGTTTTGATTCTACTCCATGTACTGGCTTTGTGGGAACCTAGTCTGTTTGGATCCTCAACTTCCTAGACCTAGATGGAGGGGGGTGGACCTTGGACTTCCCACAGGGCAGGGAACCCTGACTGCTCTTTGGACTGGAGAGGGATGGGGAGAAAGGGGGGAGGGGGAGAAAAATGAGAGGAGGGGAGGAGGTGGAATTTGTAATAATAATTATTATTTGAAGACGCACACTTGTTAGAAAAATAAATGCCAATGAAGCCCAAAATGATATTGAACTAGGAAAGTGGTCTTCAAGGTGCAGCTAATGAAGGGCATTGTGGTTACTTGGCAACAAGACGCAGGAAAGAGTGAACTTGAGCTTACTATTGCCTGCTATCAAAATAGGCACTATTTAGAAGTCCTAAGTTACGTTGCAGATTTTAAAATAAAAACTTTCATTACACAGTTGGTTCTAACTTTATAGCTTGTGTACTTAATTATTAAAACTATGCCGCTGTCTTTAATAAACCTCAGTGTTTATTCTTCCAAAAATGCTTGTAGTTAACACTTCTTCTCACACGATATTAGGTGGCATATGTAGTACTCTGGAACACAGACAATTCTCACATAAACCCACTTCGAAAAATAATTAATCTTTTCTGGTACTACAATGCTCAGTGCTTCTTTTCAGTGTGGTAAATTGACATTTTATTTGGTTCTGGTCTGTAAAAAGGTAAATTAATATTTTTAATTAGGATTGGGGAGGTGGCTCAATGGACAAAGTGCTTGAGACAAAACCATTAGCTTTCAGATCCCCGACACCCATTTACATACGAGTGGGAATGGAAAATTATCTGTAGTCCTTGTATACCATAAACAGAGATGGGGAATCTTCCCAGCAAGAAGACTAGTCAGCTAACCATAAACTTGGTGACTAACTCTGCTAAATCAGTAAGATCTGAGTTCTAGAGGGAGTCTTCCTCAATATGAAAGGTTGAGAAAATGACAAAACACCTCAGCTTCTGGCCTACAAGCACACACACATAGGTACAAAACATACAATGCACCCAATAACATATTTATTCACAAACTGAATATGTATGCACACATATATAACACATGTGCATGCATATATAGAGAGACATAAACACATACAAAAGTTTTTAGAAATTATTGGCTGATTGAAGTATGAAAATTGTCCTATGATTAAGTTCATCCTATGTTATGTAGTGACCAAGACAACCTGGACCTTAGTGCGATATCTTATGGAAAAAAACTTAGAACTTATAAATTTTTAGAATATATTTTCTTGTTTTTTCTACTTTTAGACTTCAGGAGTTTTAGTCATTGAGTATTTTGACAGCTGCTACTGTAGTATTCAAGACTGTGTCTTTAGGAATTATTGCTCAAAACCTAATGAAATGGTTTTTTTGGTTTTTGTTTTTTTGGATTTTGTTTGTTTGTTTTTTGGCTTTTCAAAACAGGGTTTCTCTGTAGCTTTGGTGCCTGTCCCAGAACTAGCTCTTGTAGACCAGGCTGGCCTCGAACTCCCAGAGATCCGCCTGCCTCTGCCTTCCAAGTGCTGGGATTAAAGGCATGTGCCACCACCATCCGTCCTTGGAATGGTTTTAAATATTAAGACAAACTAGTGGTCAAACCAATGCTCAATTAAAAAAATACATAAGCAAAAATTTGCTTAGCCCTAGATGAAGACATTTCTGTGATTCTGCTTCACTACACTTTTCTTACCTAGTAAAATGGAACGGTCGGAAATATCTAGTTTACAGCTCAAGAAATCAGGTACTCTAAAGACTTAGAATTAATAAGATTATAGGACATCATCCCTCATTGCCTATCTTAGCTGCACACAAACAAGATCCAAAAGGTGCAGACTCTAAAGATGGTTTTAGAGATGACAAAGAGAACCAGGACGGATGGGTGGAGATAGAAAAAAGATGTGAAGCCCTTGACATCAACACAGCTAGTGATCATTAAGCTCAACTCTTGTTCATCTTATTATAAAACCACAGAAAAATATCAATTAGCCTCACTCCCAATTATCGAACACAATATGCCCTACTTTCCAGAAAAAAAAAATTGCAAAGCCGAAGAGATCCAATATGAATACATGAAGCTACACATAATTATTAGAAGCAGACTCTAATGAGATAGACATGTCTTAATTAAAAGACAACCAATTTCAAATAATTGAAAATTATGCTGAGCTCTGATAAAAATCCCTTGCAAGAACAGAAGGGCTACATGAATAGAAGCATGTACCTATATGAAAGAGGTGAAAACACAGGTCATTAAAAGCAATGTACGAAAACAGAGGATGACTATGTCGTAGCTCATCTGTAGATTGAACATGACTTAATTTTACAAAAGGAAAAGCAAGTAGAAAACTTGAAATTTGGTATGTTAGTTAACTTTCTACTTTGACAGAATTCATGAAATACTCTAAGTAAGGAAAGTAATGTTTTGGCTCACAGGTTCAGCAATTTTAGTTTATGATTGGTTGTTGGTAGGCCTGTGGTGAGGAGCACCTCATGGCAGAAGCATGTGCTGGAGGACAATGGTCACTTCATAATGTCTAGAAAGCAAAGGGGAAGGAAGAGGCTGGAATGTCAACATCATCTACAAGGACATGTCCCCAAAGACATTAATTCCTTCCATAGGCCCACCTCCTAAATGCTCTAGCACTTTACAATACTTCTACAATCAGTAGACCAAGTCTCCAACATACGGGCTTACAGAGTACTTGGAAGGCTCAAAGCAAGAAGTTCCCTAAGCTAAGAAATTAAATGATCATAAAATATCACAACATATTCCAGAATTGTTTGGCAATTTCTATTATTACTGGAAACACAGGAATATTAAACAGAATGAATTGAAGAAATACTTTAATTATGACCAAAAAAATTAAAAATAAATAAGCAAACATATTAGCAGTAAGCAAGTTTAAAGAACAACAAACAGGATAAAGTCCAAAAGTCTACATGTAAGCATAGTCAACCAAAAGTTGAGAAAACAATGTGTAATAAAAAGAGAGGTGCCACGCGGTGGTGGCACACGCCTTTAATCCCAGCACTCGGGAGGCAGAAGCAGGCGGATCTCTGTGAGTGCGAGACCAGCCTGGTCTACAAGAGCTAGTTCCAGGACAGGCACCAAAGCTACAGAGAAACCCTGTCTCAAACACACACACACACACACACACACACACACACGAAAAAAATAAAAAGAGAGGCCACAAATTTTAAAGGACCAATGAATGGTAAATAGAAGGATTTGGAGAGGTGTAAGGGAAGGTGGAAATTATGTAAATATACTAATCCCAAAAATAAAAGAAATTTAATAAAACAAGAAAATAAAGAAGACTATTTGTGGAAAAGATGGGAGGAACTTAGGTATAGTACCACAGAGCATGATTCTGTGATTCTCAAAAGTCTGAAGCATGGGGTCAGTAATATGACACCCACAGAGACCTTTCATCAAAAAAGGCAGAGAAGCACAAACATTCAGAAGACAGAGGTAGAGACCGTCATCTGCCATGAAATAACTGTTGAAGAAAGCGAACTCCAGAAAGGGACAGGCTGTGGCAAGCATGAGAAGTGATGCATTGAGAAATTAACCCAGAACCCCATATCCACAGAAATGCTCTAACAAAACTAAAACCCAAAATGTGCAGGGCTGCAGAGATGGTTCAATGATTAAGAATGCTTGCTGCGCATGTGTGAGGACCTGAGTTTGAATCCACAGAATCCATGTAAAAAGTTTGACAAGTCCACAGTTGCCTCTAACCAGGTTAGACTGTGAAGCAAAGCTGATCTTGAGTGCTCACTGGCTAACGGGCATAGCTGAAACAGTAAGCTCCAGGTTTGGTTAGAAGCCCTATCTCCAAGGAGTAAGACATTCTGAAAGAAGTCAATAAATATTCTTCTCTGGTTACCAATAGAACACATGTGCCCATGCGCGTGCACACACACACACACACACACACACACACACACACACACAAGCACAATTTGCAGTCACAGAACAAACTAAGAAATGTATTACTAGAACATCTGCCTCATAGGAGATATTCAAAGAGCTTCTTTAGGGAGAGAATATTCAGAACCTTAAAGCGTGGGAAGTTCTGAGAAATATATGAAGGGTAGCACATACATACATACATTCTAATGCCTAAAAATATACACATATCCCCACATAAGTACTGACATATACAGAATTAGTATATATACATACATTTGCACACACAACCACAGGTATACATACATACATACATACATACATAACCACAAGCATTCCTATATGCATACACACACATATAGATAGATAGAAAGATTAGATAGATGATAGATAGATAGTTAGATAGATAGATAGATAGATGATAGATAGATAGATAGATAGATAGATGATAGATAGATAGATAGATAGATAGATAGATAGATAGATGATAGATAGATAGATAGATAGATAGATAGATAGATAGATAGATAGATGCATACATTCACATATGCACAAACACATACAAAAGCATAAACAAATATAGATCACATATAAACTTACATACATATTATATAGACAGCGATAGAAAGGGTGAGGAAAGTGATTTGTAGCTGACCTCGAACCGCAACTACATAGCAAAGAGAGGGAGAGTGTGTGTTAAGGTGATATCTGTTTAACTATCAAAGATAGCATATAGATAGCACAAGAAAAGAAAACATCCAGGATCATTAATCATTAGGTACATAGAACTAAAACTACAAGGCACTGTCATGTGTATATGAAAATAAGTAAAAATTTAAAACACCATCTCCAAGATTTCTACAGATATGAGATAGGGTGGACCTTGTTCTATCATATACTGCATATATATATATATATATATATATATATATATATATATATATATTGCAAAAACATCTATTTAACTTTTAAAAGAAAATAATCACCTGCTTCATGATCCAGCCATGTAAATTCTAGTAAGAAGCATGATGGCACAAGTCAATAATTTTTTTACAATAACAATCACATTGAATGTACCTATCAGGGTGCCAAATTGAAAATCTAGATATTATCAACAAGGAAATGATAAATAAATCTCAGTATGTTCGTACAATATCATCATTATTTCACACTGAAAATTCTCATGAATTCATGTTTTGAAAGGCTGTGGAGGCTTTGTTGAGATGGGATTCAGCTGGTCAAAGGAGGCCACCGGGGGCTGTACATTTCTATTATTGTTTTTTGTTTTGTTTTGTTTTGTTTTGTTTTGACAGTTTCATACTTGCCTACAGTCTACTGTGATCATATCTAGCCACACTGACGTCTCTTTTGCCCTACCACTCCTGAGACTTCCTGTCTCTTCCCAGCTTTTATATATACCCAACTTTCATCTATGGTTTTTGTAAGCTTTGTGTAGATAACTGCTGCAGCTACAAGTTCATGATGGCGGTGATGCTCTAATGTTGGACCCCACTCCTTGCTTCCAGTTTCTATCTGATTCTAAGTCATCTTCTACTCAAGTAGTTCCAATCACATGTCCCTGCCACAGTAAGTTCTTCCTTCTCCATCATGGTAAACTGAGGCATTCTGAAACCATGATTCAAAAAACGAACTGCTGCCACCATAAATTGTTGCTGTCAGGGAACTTGGTCACAGTAATAACACCAATCAGCAAGATAATAAACTCTAGACATACTCTAAACTGGAAGAATTTCAAAAACTATTAAGGTGAAAGATGTCAGAGAAAAGGATTAGAAAAGAAATTTCATTTATTAAAATTGCAGAAATTGCAGACTACTGTACTGCGTCAGAAATCAAATCACAGTTAAACTCAGGAGGCGGGAGTGGGTGCGTAGGCGAGCAATTACAAAAGGGCATGAAGAGAGGAGGTAATGGGTGTATTCATTATATAGTGGTAATGGATACATGGATACACATGTCAAGAACAGTCAAATTATGCACTTTCAATATGTGGGAATCACCAGTAGAAACTTAATAAAACAGTGCAAAGTAAGATGTGATACTTTGTCTAAGGAAAAGTGTAGGTTAATCAAGGTGTGGGAGGCAGAAATATCCAAGGGTACATATCTGACAGAAGCAGCACTTTCTTCTTCTTGTTGCAAAATGAGTGAGCAGCATATCAGCGCCCTGAGGTGATGCCCAGGACTCTAAGTCACTCTCCTCAATGGTTGGTGTCATCATTCCAGCTCTTCCTGCAACAGAAACATTTAAGTTAAGATTTACAATTAAGAGAAACATTAAGAGGAGTTACAATAGACATCAAAGTTTTATCACCAGAAAGGGTGAAGATTAATCAAGTGTTTGATAAAAGGGTAGACACTACATAAGAATTTGTGTGGCATTTTGTCTGATTTCAAAATTACCTGCAATATTTTTTTTTTACTGACCCGTGTGTCCTTACTGCACTGACACCATAATTTAGGAGTCAGTGGATAACTAAGAATCAAGAATATTATTACCACTATGGTAATTTCAGTTGCCTGGTAGGGGGTCCTCAATCATCTCACCAAGTATTCAAAGCAGCCATAGCTACATTATAAGATCTCTGAAAACTGTACCAAAGTGAATCTTCTGTATTGACGAACAAATGGGTGCTCAGACTGCGGGTTCGTGCCTGTTGAGATAGAGAGTTCACGGAAGCCCTGCACTCCCACAGAGCTCAGCATGTGAATGTCCTTATGAGATGACTGAACACAGTTATGTTGCTTCTGTTAACCCAGTGGGTCATTCTAGTCAATTATTGAGCCTCACAATTCATGCCAAATTCCAAATGTGTAGAAAGTCAGGAGTGCCAATAGAATAGGACCCGCAAAGTGCTGCTAACACCACAGGGAAAGAAAATCTTATGGTGATTGGGCCATTTAGCTCCTATAATGTTTCCTAACTGTGACTAACACCAGAATTTTCAGCACAACCAATTGGAGCCAAAGCAGATTATGTGCAATCAAACATAAAAAAATCCCAGAGGAGTCTACAAGTCACTGGGTGGTACATTAAAAGCAAAGGAGCCAAGTAAGATCATGAGTAAAATATCAGTTTACATAGTTCATACGACTATGTCTTTACAAAAACTAATGTTTGGGAATCCTTGTTAGCAAGCAGATACAGTCTTTATGCAAACTGAAAAGTCTGGTGCACACAGTGAAAGTAGGGCCCTGACTGATTTCATGACTGATGCATATACTTATACAAAAAAAAATGAGTTCCTGAAAGTTTGGTATTAATTGATTAGTGGAGAGGTACTGTCTATATTAATTATCTACAAACTCTTAAAGATGAACCTAGTACTGCTGAGTCAGAGAATATATTCCCTCTTGAGAGTCGAGATGCCCTACTAAGTGATGCCCTTAGTAAGACTGTGAAGATCAAAGAAAGGGAATAAGGGCACGATGGACATGTGAGAACAAAGAGACACAGAAGTCATGCTGCCACAAGCTGGAAAATATCAAGAGCCATTTATTCTTAGAGAGGTGAGGGAGATGGACCTGCAGCCCATACCTGTAATTCTAGCACCCTGGAGACTGAGGAAGTAGAATTACAAATCTAAGACGAGTCTGGAATAAACAAAATAATATCATAAAACAAAATAATGAGATGAAACCAAAGAGAATTGAAAAGGTAATCATGACTAAAGCTTTTGTTGGGCATATGATAATTTTAACACATTATTTCATACTCCCGGCTGCCAGACCCACGGTAATTAAACTTCTGTATTTGGAAGCCACTCACTCTGTAGAAATTGGTCATAAACAATTTTAATAAATTAATATATGATACATACAGGCACATAGTAGGTTCATTGTGGATGCGTCATACAGAAACATAGTAGGTTGAGTGTGGAGAACAAGTACAGGTTTTTAAATGAATAAGTGTTTGAAGGGCATACTGTGGCCATGCAGTTGAGAAGGAGCAATGACTATCAATGTCAAATTGAGGGTTCAGGAGTGACATGTTTTTCAAGGCAGGTGAGAATTATATATTAATTAACCTGAAGTAAAACGGTAATGGCTAAATATGTCTCAGTGAGAACTGAGGAGATGCCTGTCAAGCATGAGAATCTGAGATACAACTTCCTTCACTCAGGTATATCTGGGTAACGTGGTGAATGTTTTTAAATCCAGCCCTAGGAAGAACAGGATAATCTCTGGAACTTGCAGGCCAATCAATCTAGCTGAATTGGAAAGTTCCAGGATTAGTAAAAGGTCCCATTTGAAAAAAAAATAACATGGAAAACCACTGAGGAAGACACCAGAGGTGGACCTCTGGCCTCCACATGGACAAGGGAACACACACACATGCACAGTGTATATACATGCATACACTGCATATACACACCAAAAATAAAGTTGAATTGATGTTATTCTCACTTATTTGTAGGTAACTAAGTGGACAGTCCCAGGTTATTTGTGAGGAAGGGACACAGAGGAAAGGGATCATTGGGCTTAAGATAGATGGAACCATGTCACTAAGTATACTACTATAGAAAATAGGAAAGGTGTACTGGACTGAAGGAACACACTCAGATCTCAGTAGCACAGATTGTAAATGTCAAACCCTAAGTGGCAAAACTGCTCAGCATAAAACAAGAGACTAGATAGGGAGGTATGGCACGGTAACAAGAAGCCCCAACATTTAGGGCATAATCAGAGAAAAAGGCATCATTAGAGAAAAAGAGAAAGGGGGTTCTCTTGAGGATTATTTGTTGAGTTTGTACCTGCATATTTCTAGTACAAATATGGAAACAAAAATGTATTGGTATAGATGAATTGGTTGTAAAGGATATATACAAGAGGAAATATTTCAAAAGGTCTATACACATAATTTTGACACCTTGCACGACACGGACTGATCTTCTAAAAACCATAAAGGATCAGCAATAAAGAGATAATTTAAATGTGCCTACAAGGTCACATTTTTTAAAGTTCCATCTTTCAAAACAAACCATCAGCAAGAGTAATCAATCTCTCTAGGCACTGAAGGATTAAAAAATGCCACTCACAACTTAAAGAAATCCAAAGCTATAAGTCTGTTTCCATAAACCAAAGTGAGGGTTATAATAATACTTGACATGAAGACCAGGCAAAACCTTGACAAAAGAGATAGTTAAAAATGAGCGGACCTGAGGACATTTACAAGAGCTCTCAAAAAAGTAGGAGCAAACGCAATCTAACGTGTGATACCCTTCAAACCAGAAGCCAAAGCTTGGTGCATATAATGTGTTTTAGAGACATAGGCTTAAGATGAAGAATCCTGTTTTCATGAGCCCTGAAGTAGATTGAGGAAGGAATGTAGTGTGCTAGTTTGGGAAGAGGCTTAAATTACCTGGAAGTGTTGGCATAGCTGTTTTTTTTCTCTCCTTCCTGCTCCCTTTTTTTTTCCTTCCCAGTAGTTTTCAAGTGGGGACCTGGCTGCCCAAAAGAGGTTTTGTAGTGTGAGAAAAGTTTCATTTTAAATTTTATGCCTTCCTTCTTCTTTTTTTTTTTTAGGAAGGGCAGATATGGACTTTTAGGGTAACCAGTGTATTCTAACATAGGAAAAATTATCCCCATTCTATTCCAGGGACCAGTCACTGTAAAGAATCTGACCTTAGGAACTCTAATAATGATAGTGCTTATGATTTTTACTTCCAGAATTTCTCACTTCAACCATGATACTTTTATGATAATTATTTTTCCAGATTTGTAGTTTGTGTTTGGGGGTTAGAAAGATTGACAATGTCTCACTATTCAGCTATGGTTTTTGATTTCGGGATCATCCTGACTCCATTATGGAGCCCTGAGATTCAGATGCATGCTATCATACCTGGATCTATGCATGCTTATCCCAGGAGTGTCAACTTTGTATTCCCAAGCAATGTTATCTCTTCTGCCTACATGAATTTCCTAAATGGTACTACATATCATGATAACACAGCAATGCTTATCTAAATAAGCATTGTCTCATCTTTTTTGAGACAGCCTCCTGTTGTTCCTCGTTTTCACTTCTCCAGTGATTACCTGTTCTTTGGCATCCCTACTGAACAATCTTTACTTCTGTCCCAGGAAAGATGGCAAAACTGCAGATCATTGGCAATGCACATTAAAATAATCATTACATTATTGCTTTATTTTTAATTTATGCTTTTCCTTGCCATTTATCCTCCCCGTACTCTTTACATCTTTCTGCATTTTGTCCAAGACAAATACCCCAACTACAGTTATAAAAATGAGTGTCAAATTTCTTGCCTTCTCAGAATGCCCCACTCTTCTTCCTCTTTATCACTAGCTCCAGTCCTAACTCTTTGTGCAGGTGACTATGTAGCATATACTCTGGACCCTTGTACTTTATGTGTTTCAGTTGGTGAGTTGTCGATGTGGGCAGAACTAGACAGACCAGTTTGGATAAGTGTGGCTGCCCTCGAAAGCAACAAGCTTGAGTTCCAAGCCCCTAGGGAAGATCCAGAGGATGGCAGGTTAGCCGCTGGCCTCTCCTCCTCCCTCCAATCATGGAATGCAACCTTCTGTGCTTGATTCGTGGTCTTTTCTATCAAAAATGGGTGTGGCTACCCAGTTACTCCCAATGTCACTAGTCTCTTTGCAAAACTGAGCTACCTTTCAAAATTGCAAATTTAAAAGCTACGGCAGACATTGCTCAACAATATTTGCTTAACGTATTAAAATGAGTTCTCTGTTTCAGTTTCTTGGCCTGAAAAGGCATATGGGGCCCATTTGGGGGCTTCAAGAGAAAGTTCACTGCCTATGTAGACAGGAAACTGCCAGGAAAAAAATCGTGTTTCATCCAAGGGCCCCACACTAAGAACATGTGTAGTATCCTCAGGAGGTTCCAAGGTGAACCCCCCTTCCTCAGCTCTCTATGGAAGCCAGTGCCAGGACCGTCCTCTTCTGAGGAGTCTTCCAAGAACAGCCTATCCCACAGCTGTATAATCTGTTTCATATTACAGTCTGAAGCAACCCACTGGAGAACCTGTCCTTTCCAAAGATCTGAAGACATAATGTCTCCATAGTCTTAATGAATTTCTTCCTGGATCTTTTCTAGCAGCCATTAGTGTAAGTTTCCTGCTTTTACTTCTAAGACTCAGGTCCTGTAACCTATTTCCTGTGCCACATTAAGCCACTGTAAAGATGTCCAGGCAGCCTAACTTAGACACTTAGTAAAAACATCTTAGATATCTTTGGAGCTCCAGCCCAAATATCTCCCTTGGGTTCAAGTATTCATGGACACCACCCAGATATTGGATTCTTCTTCTTCCCTAATGTGACTTCCATTTTCATTATTGTTTGTAATATCTGCCACTCTCCATAGATGTAAGTAATGTATTATGTAGCTGTCAGTTCCCAAGCGTTTATAATAGTTATGTTCTCTGCTTAAAGGTTATCTTATAGGTTCTTCCTCTTTTCTTTTTGGTAGTAGACTGATCCTTCTCAGAAGGTTATACTTGAGTAGATGAAATCGCACCTGTAGGGGTGCTTCTGAGCTCTGATGGAAATCATGACCACAGTTCACACTGGGCTCATTTCCAGATCATCGATTCTGTGGCTTGAAACTGCTGAAACCCCATCTCTCATTGTGGTCCTACTCTACTGACTGCGTGGTTCATCACAAAGCAACTTTCTTATCAGTAGGAATATAAGCTTGTGTAGAAGTGACGTCTGCTACTATGTTAACAACTTCATCAGACTGAGGTCCAGGTAGAAACTCAACTATACTGCTCAGCCCCGTAAGTTACCGAAGCCCAAGTAGTTCTCTGTTCACATAGCTGATATCCTACCTCAACAAGAAACCACTTTAAAAATGTTGCTCCCTCTCCTACTGACTGATTTCATGAATCCATTAAGCCCAAGATGGTAAATACAACATGTATATAATCATAGGGATCCATCTCAGAAAACCCTTCAAAATCAATCCACTTGGGGGAAAACAAAGCTAAGAAATGAGAATAAGTAAACTTGAGCACTCTTGATCCAAAGACTTGAAATCACAAATCCTACTCCATCTGAAATATTTCTAGGATGCACAGGACATCACAAGTGAAAAATACCACTTCAGATATCATGGATTAGATCTCAACTAACACTATCTCATAATGGAGCCTTCAGACTACAGATGTAAGGTGAATAGAAAACAAATTAATCTCACGGTTAGATTCGATTTCATGCACATTGTTGTGCATATACAAATAAAGACTAAGGAGCCCCATTATTTCAGAGTAAGAAGGATGATCAAATCTAAGGACTTCTGGTTTTGGAAACTTCAACAGTAGCCATTGTATATAAGGTAGGTTGAGGGATTATCAATTTTATTTTTACTATTCTCAATCTAATTTTTTATTCTACTTTAGAAATAGCCACCAATATGTTTCACCTCATTTAAGAGAGACTGTTACAGCTTATCAATAGAAACAGCATTTAAAAGATATTGAGAAGCACTTAGTTGTTCTCCCAACATTGAACTAGTCTTTTGTTGACAACATACAGAGAGAAGTAGAATATTTCCTATAAACTCAAAGGAAGAAGGGCACAGGGGAAACATAAAAAAATATATACTAGCTTAAAAAGTTGTGTTCATAAATATGATAATCATTTTCCCCTAGAATCCTAAGGGAAATGTTAAATAAAATCAAAGTGATCCAATAGCTGTGGCAAGCAAAATCTACAGATGTTAAAACAATGGTAAATCAACTCACCACACATCCAGTGATGGGTGAATACATAAAAAATGTTTTGTGTGTGTGTGTATATATACACATATATACATATACAAGTATATACACATGTATTAACACACACACACACATATATATATATATACATATATATACCATCTTCCCTAATTTGATGCTTCATGTACAATAGAATGCTTATTAGTTATGGCAACATGTATAAACTTGCTGGCATTGAGTGAAGTGAAAAAGGCTATGCATAGACAAATGCTTTCTTGTCTCCCACATCTGTGGAAATGAGGGAGAGTTGATTACCAAATGTTGCAAGAAGAACATGGAGGAGAAGAATTGTCCCTTCTGACACAAGATATAGAAAAGTAATTGGAATAGTACTTAAGTTTGCGATGATGAACATGTTAATTATACAGATTTGGTTGCTGCGTATTGTGCTTGTGTACAGAGAAAAAACTGTTACTTGTGTCAATTTCGGAGAAGGGTGCTGTGTATCCTGCTCCATCACTCTCTACCCTTTTCCTTAAGACAGAGTCTCTCACTGAACCTACACCTAGGCTGGCCTCTGATAAATCCCTGTGATGCTCCTGATTCCACTGTTCAGAGCAGGGTTTACAAACATAGACTATGCTACTACCTTTATATGTGAATCTGGGGGGATTTGAACTGAGGTTCTCACACTAGAACTACAAATGATCTCACCCATGGATTGAGCTCATCCCTGTCCCAATTAAAATTTTAAACCCACATCAATTATGATGTATAAATCGAATATGTCCAAAACCTTCACATTCCACATGGATTGATCCCCAGTGTCTGGAACTACATTTTACATTCTTCCTTTTTCTTGATATGCACTCAGATTTGGTAAATATTTCTCTGAATTCATTTCTCAACATTGCGATCATAGGTATCACATCATCCTCGCAAGACATACACTTTCCCGAAATCTACTTACTGCCTCTCTCATTCTTTTGTAGAAAGCCCAAGTTCAAGACTCAGTCTCCCCCAGTTAGAGTCTGTGAGAAACTCCAGGGCCTTCACCCTTAACTTGGTTTTCCACAAACTCAGTGTGTCCTATCATGCCTTCACCATCTCAGCTACATCTTTCTATTTTGACTCCCCATCCTCATCTATCTGTACCCCCCTCCCCCCCAATACAGGAGACCTGTAAATCTTTTCCCTTACTTTAGAAGCATCCTCCCTCAGACCCCAGTGGTTGGGCTTTGCTTCCTCGCTCCTATCCAGCCCTACCAGCCTTCTGGCTTCCCTACACGCATGCGCAGTGCCGTGTCCGCCCCGCCCGGCCGCTGCTGCGGAAGGCAGAGCGCTCAGTAACGCGCACTTCCTCTGCTAGTGTCCACGGCAGGAGTGCTGGTTCTGAGAGCTCCAAGTCGCAGCGGTCCTGCTCTGATCAGACAGCGCAGAGATGTCGGAACAAAGTAAGGACCTGAGCGACCCTAACTTTGCAGCCGAGGCCGCCGCCAACTCCGAAGTGCATGGCAGCCCTGCGGTTCCGGTGGGGGTCCCTCCTCCCGCGTCTCCGGCTGAGACCCTCGCAGGGCCCCCAAACGCTCCTGAAGGCCCTGTGGCAGCCCCGCAAGCCTTGCCACCGCAAGAAGAACGGTTCGAAGATATTGACCCCAAGATCCTGCAGCAGGCCATAGAGGAGGGCCGCGCCCACCAGCCCCAGAGTCCGGCCCGGCAGATGCCACCACCGCCCGCCCCGGCCCAACTGGTGCAGAAGGCGCACGAGCTGATGTGGTACGTGTTGGTCAAGGACCAGAAGCGTATGGTCCTCTGGTTCCCAGATATGGTGAAAGATGTCATGGGCAGCTACAAGAAATGGTGCAGAAGCATCCTCAGACGCACCAGTCTCATCCTTGCCAGAGTTTTTGGGCTGCACCTGAGGCTGACCAATCTCCACACCATGGAGTTTGCCCTGGTCAAAGCACTCAGCCCAGAGGAACTGGACAGAGTGGCGCTGAACAACCGTATGCCCATGACAGGCCTCCTGCTCATGATCCTGAGCCTCATCTACGTGAAGGGCCGCGGGGCCAGAGAGGGCGCGGTCTGGAATGTGCTGCGCATCCTGGGGCTGAGGCCCTGGAAGAAGCACTCCACCTTTGGCGATGTGAGAAAGATTATCACCGAGGAGTTCGTCCAGCAGAACTACCTGAAGTACCAGCGTGTTCCCCACATCGAGCCTCCCGAGTACGAGTTCTTCTGGGGATCCAGAGCCAACCGTGAAATCACGAAGATGCAGATTATGGAGTTCCTGGCCAGGGTCTTCAAGAAAGATCCCCGGGCTTGGCCTTCCCGCTACAGAGAGGCTCTGGAGCAGGCCAGGGCTCTGCGGCTGGCTAGCCTCGCTGCCCACTTCCCCCGCAGAAGTGTCTCTGAGGATTAGGAAGGTCCCCCAGCACTTTGCTAGCTTCTGACCCATACAGGGGTGTCTTAAGGGTGGGACTGGGTCGTTAGAGTACTCCCCCCCCCATTCACAGTGCAGTATTTCATGTGTAACTTTTAAGTTTTGCGTGCAGTGCTTTTGTACCTCTTAATGCAGTGAATTCATTTGTGCACTCTTGAGTAGTGTTTAGGATTTATGCATGTGTGTTTATAAGTAAGCAAGTGAGTGTTTTCACTTTTGCGCTTTCTTCAGTTTTTGTATAAGAGATGTGCTGTGCTAAACTTGTGAAATACATTGTGTATCTTGTCCTTTGATTGGGACTGATGATCTGTATCCACATTTAAAAAAAAAAAGGCCCTGGAGAGTAAGATGGACTCAGCAGCAACACAGACCTGACCAAGGGAGAAGTCAAGGCCCCTCTCCCCATGACCTCCACTGACATGGGGAAGCATCCATGTGAAATGGACTGATTTGAACTGGAAAGTTTTCACTGTAAGCACTTAGCACACTTTACGAAACATGTGTACATCCCCACCATAAATAAACTTTGAAGTGAGCATTAAAGATTCTCGTGAAATAATTTCTTTGGGGGAGAGGGGTGGGCATTTGGTTTGTTGGAAGGCGAATGGGAATGGGTGGGAATGGGTGGGAATGAGGAAGATACTCCCGTATACAGCAGGAACAAATGCAGTGTTCCTCTAACGGCGTGGAAAACCACTCCACACGACCACTCAAGTTTACAGTTTTATTTTCTTAAAGGAGCTGGTGACACTTCAACGACTTCGACACATAAAGGGTATAATAATCAAAGAAAAGTCCCCTGTCACATCACATGGGAATAAGAACAGGTATTATGGAGTAAATGCCCCTTTTCTGGTTGTTGTTTTTTTTTTAAATAGTTTCTGGTGGGCACTTAACAGAATGAAACAGTATTACTAAACCCTTCATGCACATTTTATCCTTTATTTCATCCTCCCACCATCGATAAGGGAGCTACTGCATCTGCACAGACGAAGAAATACACCAAGAGATTTGGTAATGAACTCTCCTAAAACTCCAAGGTTATCCTGAGTCCTGTCTCTTACCTCCCTACAGCCACCGCTCACATGAGCACCCTGGCCTCCCTGCTGCTTACACTAAGGGTTTGTTTTTTTTTTAATTAATTCAAAGAGTCCTTTGCAGGAAAATGGGCTGCTAGGTGTATAAATGATGTAACTTCGTTTCAGAAAGAGTGGGCAACCTAATCAAATCCTTATCCTGCTCAGGGGGGAAAATAAGGCCTGAAGCATAATCTTTCGGGGGTGGGGGATGAAATGTGAAGGAAGCTTTTCCGACAGTGGTATCCACAGAAGCCATGACAGGTATGAAACAGAGGAGTAGCTGGGTTCAGGAAGTTCCCTATAGCGACACAACCATATCTGTGGCTCAGCAGCCTGTACGTTGCGGTGGGACGGCCAGTGATGAGAGGGTGAAATGGGATGAGAGTCACTGTAAACAGCAAACACTGGGGAGAAATCATTAGGAAGCATTGGTCTGGGGAGAAAGAGGGAGAGAAGAGACTGTAATAAAATTGGGCATCCTTTAGACACCCAACAGGGAAAAGGCACCTAGCCAGAGTTAGAAGCATTTCTGGGGATGGTGATGAGGAAAGACACCTGCCACAGCATACTTAAAAGCAAACATAGTCATATTCACATGAAAGAGTTACAATCAGTGTGTTGGAGTGCAGATCTGCCAGCACTTTGTGGCATTATCTAGCCGGGGGTGCAGGGAATGAAAATGCATATAAACCCATGTATGATAAAACTGAATCTATTCCATTTAGTTGTCCCTGTGGCCTTTCACAGAACTGAGAGCAGTAACCCTCATGTGGATGGCCTGGCTTTCAGTGTATTTCTTCATGAAGAGTTATGTTAGTAACCATGCATAATTAAAATTTTACGGGTTTTTCTGCCATAAGAGCATTGATAAAGAGATATACAGATACAAGATTACTGACAATGTCACCCTAGCCAAACCTTTGCAGAGAAGCAAGGAGCTGATTACAGGCAGGCAGAAGGGCAGGCCTCCTCTCCAACTGTGTTGTCTTGGAGACAGCTAGCCATCGAGGAGGAAGCTTTGCAGAAATGGAGTGTTTAATTCACGATACCCGGTTCCGAGCTGCAGCAGCCTCGGAACACAGGGAGGAAACACTTGATGATTTTCTTACGTTTCCATACCTCATTGTAAATTAAAAGATAGGGAAGTTTTCCAATTATTTTGGAAAAGCCTTTAAGATGCGGAGCGAGACCAGTCAGGAGACAGCAGAAGCTCGGTCTCAGAGGCCATCAATGGGATTCTCACCTGCTCTAGCCGGGAGAGATTCCCTGACTCTTTTAATGTCCTAACAGTAGCTTTGATTTTACTTTGGCATTTTATTTTTTACAGCATAGACCTATTTGGCTTTTTTTTAATTGTCACCTCAATGAAAGTATTTTATTTTAATGTTTTAATTAAAATCGTTTTATCATTCCATCCCTCCTGTTCCTTCCCTTCAGCTCCTCTCATCTATTTCAGGTTACTATTTCTTGTTATTTCACATTAATTTATTTTATTTTTAAAGTCATATGAGGTAGAAAGACCCTGTGGAGTTTTAATATAAATTAAAATGACTAGTTTAAGGACACTCGGAGGAGATATATGGTTTTCAGCTATGTCATAATTAAATTTGGAAAGGGTATTTTAAATTAACCAGTAAAGTCACGTCTTACCTACATGTCCTGTTTTTTTTTTTTTTCAGTTCTTTCTTAATATTGCCTGACCAACTCTGAACACCACTTCCTGGGGTTGTTTGCAGCATCGATATTTAAACACATGATTTTATAAATATTAAGTACATTTTGTCACACTTGAGTGTAAAAAGTCCTATTTCATTGCCTATGGTGTAACTGAAGCCCATTTACTATGGGTCTGGCACAAGGATATTCTTCATAAATACTCTTCTTTTTCTCAATAAACAGCATTCTTTTCTTTTTTTCCCTTTAGCAAAAATAGACATTTACTTATATAATGTATCCTGATCACAGTTTGCCCCCTGACCCTCCCAGTTCCTCCTCACCCCTCCTCCCACCCTGGTCCACCCCTTTCTCTCTCTCATTAGAAAACAAACGGGCTTCTGCCGCGTTTACAATCGAACAGAATTATGACAAAACAAGGACTAACACAATCGCACAGGGCTATGCAATTAAAAAAAAAAGAAGGAAACAAGCTCAAGAAAGAGCACACGAAACAGATGAAGGTGCACAGACGCACTCACTCGCACAATCAGGAATCTTATGGAAAAACGCACAACGGAAAGTCATATTATATATCCGCAAAAGACCTGAACACTCAAAACATTAGACTAGATCAGTACCTTCATACAGGAAAGAAAAAGCAAAAGCAGCAAATGTATTCAACTAGCCTGAAACAGAGAGAGAAAAGAAGAAAAGAAATGAATGCAGAAAATATTGCAAGCGGGTTCAAGAGCCGGTTCTTGAAGAAAAAAAAATGTGAATCGGCTTCTAATAGTTCCAGGACTTTTTAAAGGATAAGTAGTACAAATTAACAACTACTTGCTGGGGAATGCTTCAAGAACACAAGTAGCTGGGTAGAGCTGCGGGGAGGAAAATTGGGAAGGGAATGATGGAATTCTTTTTCAGTTAAAACACATTAAAATAATTTTAATTGAAGAATAAAAGGGAAAAATAGATCAGTGCTGTAAGAATAACATATCAAGTGAGAAAATAAAAAAATCAAATTAATAGATAAAAGCATGTATTATACACTAAGCAATTAGATATAATAAAAGTGAATGGATGTGCATTTCCATTACTAATTAATTAAAAATCAGCATACATATACCCTTTTATCGTTGGACATACGCTACATGTTATCTCCCCAACTCTTTGTGGTGCATGTTATGCAGCCAGTGTTCAGAAGAGGAAACGCTGGGAGTGAAAGATTCAGGAATGAAGAGAACGATCGTTGTCCTGTTGTCAGAAAGCATTCACTAGATTGCAAAATGCAAGTAAGTAGCAAGAATCACCTTCGGCAGAAAAGTATGCCAGAGTATGAGGGTAGAGGCTTGCAAACATATGTACACAATTCACATTTCCCGCAATAAGTGCTGTATAAACTTGCACGGACTGTATGAAAGGCTATTAACAGCCTGAAAGCAAGGCTGGGAACGGTGCGTTTGACAGGAGCATCTCGTCGCGTCTAAGCACTGTGCTGAGCACACACACATGGATTCATGACCCTCTTTGTTTTTGTGAAATAGAAGAGAAGGAAAATGGAAAGTAAATCTCATTTCAAGTTGCCTAAAATACCTTTTTATCTCTTAATTTGCTGTATTTTTTTTCATTTCACTTAGGAAGGATTAAAAGTACTTAAATATATCATGTATTTTCCTGTCTACAAAGTGACTTTTGCCACTTTATTTTCCCAGTAATTTAATATGAGATTTTATGGCCTTTTGGGTTTGTATTCATTTTTTTATTTAATAAAAATATTGAACTTCATTGTGTTGTTAACCTGTTGTAGGAACTTGCAGATATTGGTGAACTTTAAAAAGTGTGTCTTCCAGAAGTGTATAATATACACCATTCATAAAACTTATTTGTCAATAACTGCCTTGATTATTAGATCAACTCTCTAGGTATAGGAATATCTGTTGTCAAAGATATTCTAAATTTATTCAGCGATGCTTCACAAAGAAAAATTTAATGATAGCAATGATTATCTTACAGCATACCAGAATACTTGTTCTTTATTTTATATTTTGGAAGTTGAGGGATAGAGGATGAAGCGAGGAATGAGCAACAGGTGTTGACTCGGGTTTCAGGCTTGAATACAGGTTAAAGGTCAGTTTTAGTTGATGAGACAGAAAAAGGGGGAGCAATTTAGGGGAAAGCTAGCATTTTCTATATGGAAAATCAATGAAATATACTAACATATAGAAGACTTACACAATAAGGATACCAGACTCAAGTGAGACCATCATAACCCAGCTGTGGAGTGATGCATTTGTCTAAAGAAGCCGTGGAGAGAAATGTGTCCGTGCTTGTATTCTGAGAACCTGAAGCATTTCCTCGTCGAGTAGTGCAGGAATGTCTGGCAATGTCACTACAAAGAGTGCCTGGATAAGAGTTCAAAAAGAAAGCCAGCAGAGTGCAAGGTCATAGAAATCAAAATAGCAACATTTTCAGCCAGAGGAAGTGGCCAAGGGTATCAAATGCTCTTGAAGTATCATAAACAATTTAAAAAGGGATTTTGCATTTAGTAGGATCCTTGCTGCTAGGGAAGAAACAAAGTTCAGAGGCTTAGAAGTGAGGTTATTACATGATTGGTAATAACTCTAATAACTCTGGTAAGAAGAGTTGTGGAGTTAACCAGATAATGAATATAAAGATGAAATTAATAAGAAAACTTTGAAAATATAGATCAAGTTGACAAAAAACCAATTAACTACGTGCTACAAATAAGATAAATAGGATAAATGAAAGACTGTGAACAGTTTTCTGGCCTGCAGAGCTTTTTGAATATCAGTTGTTTTTTTTTTAATTAAACACAGACGATTCATGTGGGAAGATGATGAATTCTACTTAAAAGGAGTTGATTTTGACATGAATGTGAGATACACAAGCAGAAACGTGAATTTGAATGGGTAGAAATTCACAAGATAAACAGGGAGAAATGCAGAGTGCAATCTGATGAGCTCATGACTGAGGACGGATGGAACTGCTTACAGATAGTGTTGGGAATTGGAAAGGTAAACTGTGCTTTCCCCCGGGCAGCTCAGGCAGGAAATGCAATCTGCTGCTTCACTTTCAGACACTAACTTCAGATAGTGAGTTTCCTCTTACTACTGAGGATCTGCTTGGGGAACTTAAAAAGAGAAAGACAGGAAAGGAAAGAGGGGGTGGGGAAGCAATGAATCTGAGCATCTGAGCCTCAGAGAGAATACGCAAACAGTGTGAAGAAAGAAACCCAGAGAATTTGATTTAGAGATGCCATGGAAACCAAATGGTAGTACGGTTAGGCACCTCTCAGATATAAAGTAATGAAATAACGGAAAAGTATATACTGAATATACTTATAAAAATTATTTCCCTCTGATTAAACAAAACATCAAAAGGTCACATTCCAGGAAAAGACAAGTTCTAGTGAATTGAGGATTGAGAAGCAGATGTATATAAACAACTTGAATATTGAACATAAAGAGAATCCAGCTCTGAGGGAATGAGGTGACAATCAGCCTAAGTGGAGTGACAAGCCTGAAATGGAAGTGGGAAGGCATGTGCCGTATAGATGAGACAGGTAGATAAAAATGATTGATAGCTGCATGCCTGTTTGTATCTATGACAAAAGTTGATCATGTTATAGTCTCAGAGGATGGCAAGAAATAAAACGTTGAACACCGATCCAAACGAATTCCCACAGCAGACTGTGACGGCAGAGCTCAGTAAGATATTAGAGATCATGACTTACTAATATGTGAAAATAAGAATATGAAACCGTCATGTTTTTTTTCATTTATTCCAGGAGTGCAAGATTGTCTCAATATTTAATAATGAGCTGTCATACTTCACCATATTAACAATCAGGAGAATAAAACACATAAAATGAATTCATACAGAAAGGACACTTGATAAAATACTACTCATCATGATATTAAAAAAAACTGTTAGTAACTTAGACTTGAAAAGGAAAACAAGTAGAATTAATACCTCCTTTGTAACTGTTCCCTATTTCTCCCGTACTTGAGACCCTTAACACGGTGAATACTATATCCAGTACTGGAAACCTAGCTAGCCATTCAGTGCTAGTGATGTGATGGTCCTTAGAGGAGAATCTATAACCACTAGTGTGTTCAATCAGCACGGTCCCTAACAATATCCTAGAATCATTTTTCCTCATATGTACAGATAAGTGTAGTCTTCACATCTCATCAAGGAAACTTCTTTGCAACAGATGGAAACCCTTACAGAAAAAAAAACCACAATCAAAATACAGAGATATGGAGCCCAGTCCCAATGGATATATCTAAAAATCATCCCTGCACTTAAGTTCAAGGAACATTTCAGAAGAGAATCAGAGAATTTCCTGGGAGCCTGTGTTAGCAATATCAGAAACTATAGCCATAAATTTCAACAATATGACCGCGTAGATGAGAGCTGAACAAGGGTGATTTCAATATTTATGTCAAACTGAATGGAGGAAAAGTCACAAGCCCTCAATCCCACACCAAAGACTGCAGGCAACTGATTGTAGTTGGAAAGTGGAAAAAGCTGTTCTCCCCAGGGAAGAGGACACCAATTGACTATCCAGTGACAAATGATCAGCCATTCAAATATAGATGTAAGCAATACTATATGTACTTAACAGGTTATATCTAGGAATGTATCTGCATATGTGAATATATATATGCATATAATAACAAATAATGAAAAAAGAGGCCATGCATTTGAAGGAAGGTGGAGAGTGACGTATGGGAGGGTCTGAAGTGAGGAAAGGGAGGGAAGAAACATTGCCATGAAATTGCAACTCCAAAAAGGAAAATAAAAGAGAATGAGTATAGTTGTGTGTATACTATTAGCTTCTTTAACATGAATCCATCCAAGTTCAACCATGTAACAGGCAAAAAAATGACAGAAAATCTTTCCTTTTTGTTTAATAATACTTTATTCTGTTCATAAATCACAGCTTTTCATCCGAAAGGTTAATGGACACCAGTTGATTTCTTGTGTTTGTTCCTTTGAATAATGATGCAATAACTGTGGGAGTGAAGGTGTCCTTTGATGAACAGATCTCATTTCCTTCTGGCTGCATACCCAGCAGAAGGATGACTGAATCATACTTCTCAACACAAGGAAATGATAAATGTTGGATGAGAATGGAAATGTTAATTACCATGATTTCATCATTCTACACTGCATGAACATGTCAAATGATGACACTCTAGCTCATCAAATTTAGAAAATGTCACGTATCAATTAGAACAGAAAATAAATTAAGAGCAACTGACCAGAGTTCATCCTAAAAGTTGGTATATAACTATCATTGCTTAATATTCACCATTAAGAATTAATGTTGAATGATAGAATGATTTGCTAAGATTAGATATGAAAGAAAGGTATCCCCTTTCCTCCATACCCTTCCTTTTCAACTTAGCAACAAAATTCATGCCCAGAGAAGACAAGATGGGTAAACAAGAAAGTCATCCTTCTTCACATGTTATGATATTATTGTCTACTTGGAAAGTCTCAAGTAACTCTGAAAATCCAAAAATGAAATATTCCTAGAGCTATAAGGTGTTTAGCAGTAACACCAAATTCAAGATTAATGGACAAATTTCTGTCTTCAAGCAATTACAGTATAAAGAGAAATGAAAGTTTCAATACAATCCACCCTAGTTCAGAATTAATATGTACATTAAGTAAGCAGGTTCTGGATCTGTATGTTGAAAATCACATAAAATTGAATTGCAGGATTAATGCAATCCCTATCAAAATCAACTGCTTATATGCATTTTTCTCCTAATTTTGATACCAATTTTTTTTAACCTTCTGAGTTGTCATTGTGGTATGTGAAAATTCACATATAATCCATGAGAAAAGCAGTTTGGGAGGAAACTACAAAGCCCACCTTATCATCCTCAAACAGCTAAAGTACTTCTGGGAATCAAATGAAAATAGAAAAGAAAGTTTTATGTTTCTGAAGCCTCAGGGGCTTTTTCCCCCTGATGATTGAGGGCATAGTGATGTGCGTCCTTCAAAACAGGACTATCTATCATTGCATAATTCCAACTCCTGTTACTTATTTGGTCAAGTATGCAATGTTCTGACCATGAGTGGCTCTCAGAGACTCTCTTACTGTAGATTTGCTGTTCTGCTTTTACATCAATTTGGTGCCACTTCACGTTTTAATGGACTGAGCACTGTGACCATGGTTTCCGAGAATTCTGCTAGCGAAAACAAGAACAACGCTAACATAGTCTGGAAGGCTAAATTGTGGTGCTAGTTTAATGGTATCTACAGGTTACATATAAATGGACTAAAAATATAAGTAAACAAAAAAGAACATTGTGTACAGCAGAAGAAAAACATTAGTAATTGAGCATAATGGAGAAAGCAGAGCCAACTCAGTGCATCTCCAGGGCTGAACAACAATCTACTGAGGCTAGATGGTTTACTGAAAAAGCCATCTTTTCACAGTGAAGGTTGAAGCACATCAACCAGGGATCAGCAGATGCTTCCTTCTGAAAACTAGAGGGAAAAGTTATGCCCAAGTTGGCTTGCAGGGGGCTACCCTCTTGACTCTATGTATGTTTCCATAGATCCCTGCTGTAAGAAAGTAAATGTCACAAAGTGTGCATAAGACATTCATGCAGTCGCGCGGTGGTGGCGCACGCCTTTAATCCCAGCACTCCGGAGGCAGAGGCAGGCAGATCTCTGTGAGTTCGAGACCAGCCTGGTCTACAGAGCTAGTTCCAGGACAGGCTCCAAAAGCCACAGAGAAACCCTGTCTCGAAAAACCAAAAAAAAAAAAAGACATTCATGCAAAAATGCTCCTCAGTGTCCAAGAGGCGTCATTCTAGGACCACTGTAGATTCTCAAATCTATCAAGTCCCTTCAGAAGCATTGTGACTTGCTTGCCACACGCTCATGCCCAAGCATTTACATATTCTCTTTATCTTTATGCCATGGTTTCTCACACCTAATACATAAAAACGTCAAGAAAAGAGTTAATGTACACATTATTTAAGGAATAACAAGAAAAAATGTTTATGCATTTATAATAGACTTTTTCTTCACAAGCTTTTAATCTGTGACTAACTGCCATTGATGCAGAAACCACAGGAGCTAGGGAATGACTAACTTGGAATTGTACTGAATGTTTCTTTTTGTCTTCTAAAAGGGTACCAGCATTTAGTTGAAAATTACAGCTTCCGAATTACTTATATAAAACATGTCAACCAAGCACACATACTCCTCTAATTTTCTTTATTTTTTAAAATCCTTGTGAAAGTATTTCTCCTGAATAAGAAATCATAACTAATGTCCTCTGGCAAATAAAACAGGAAATGTGAATAGCAGATGCATCAGTGTGCAGCTGATTTGGGTAGGTCTTTCCATCAATCACGCTTGTTATTATATATCAAGGGATGCATCAAATAGGAAACAAAACACGTATTTCACCTACCTCTGAGTCACTTTAATTTAAAAAATAGAACTTCCAATTATCTGCTTGTTTTTTATGAAAATTTTAATTAAGACTCAGAAAACTGAAAACAAAAGATTATTTATATCTTATTCAAGCCCTAAGTAGATATTGCTCATCCATATGCATCATTGGCAGATCGTGCCAATGTTAATTTGGCAAATTCCATTCAGTCTATGGGCTTCTCATCAAAGGAAATGAAAATATATTACCTGCTAAATATTTCACAGACCATACAGCACTGCTAAAAATGGAGATGTATGCTTGCTTGTGTTTTCAGGCTTTCATAATTAGTATTTTAATAACTTTTCAATTTTTGGAAAACATGTAGAAACAGAAATGTTATTGCTAGCTTTGCAGAAGTAGAAGGGACCATATCCTTAGAGGATACGGCTCATTACTACCAAGTCACAGGAAAGGCATCAAATTGCTGGATTGCTATAAAAATCACGTTTTCCAAGTATATGACAAAAATAATAACCATATAATTTGGAAAAATATGAGGATGAAATGAAATATAAGAAAAGAGTTTCAAAGAAAAAGTATATATATTCTACCCAACACCAACACACACAAAAAAAATGTTACTTTTGGTGATCTTTGAAGGGGTTGTGAGAAGTCCAAACTGGAATAACTGGTTTGTTCTGGTTTTACATTTAAGGTGCAGTAAAATTCAACAGTGTAACAATAAAACAAATAAATACCCCCCAGGAAGGGAAGAGAGTCACACTAAAATTGTTTAAAAGGTAAATAAAGCAGGGGACTTGTTCCCTAATTTTGGAGGTGACTATACCAATCAGAAATGAAAACAATGTTGACATTGGCGGGGTTATAAACGCAGGGGTTACTGCAAAAGAACAGAGAATGAAGCATAGCCCCATAAGGGTGTAACAGCTGACTTCTGACAAACACGACAGAACAATTCTATAAAGATATTCAATAAGTGATATTGGAGTGATTGTATGTCTGAATTCAGAAGTCACATAAACCATAGATTTGACTTAAATGGTACATACAAATTAACCTAAAGTTAGTATAAATCTAAATGTCTATATATAACTGTAAAACTATAGAGATTTATTTATTTTACTTTATGCATGTGTTTTGCTTTGTATGTATGCCTTTGAATCATGTGCACATCTTGTACCCACAGCAGTCAAAAGACTGTGTCAGGTACCCTTGGATGGGAGTTACAGCAAGTTTTTGAGCCACTGTACAAGTGCTGGAAATGTGAGCGCAGCTCCTCAAAGAGAGGCACAACTGCTCCTAAACTCTGGATCATTTCTTCAGCCTGTGAACAACATTAAAAGAAAATATAATAAAAAAAAACTCCATCAATGTTCATTGGATGAAGTGTTATTAGAACTTTGAAAGCATAGGCCCTAAAGAATGAACTAAGAAATTTATGAAAATTAAATTACATCGTTGCCTGAAACATACTGTTTGGAGAATAATAAGCAAGTTGTCATGCTATGGCCAATACCTTTAGTATCAGCACTTAGGAAGAAGCAGATGGATCTTTATGAATTTCCTGACCAGTCTAATCTATATAGAAAACTCCAGGTATCCAGGATTATTGTCCACATGAGAACCAGTGTAAAACAATCCAGAAATAAAAAACAACATAAACAAAACCAAGATCATCAATTAGGCAAACTATTTACAACTAAACTGACCACGAAAAATAAGATATGTGCCACTATGTGACATTAACCTCTAATGGGTTTGTTAAATGTTAGGACACTTAGTAGCCCAGGGAATAAAACAAACCAGTGACAAACTCCACCTCATGAAACTTTAAAGGTTGTGAAAAGCATGAGGAACACACAACTGAGTGAAAAAGAAATTTACAGAATTAGAGGAATAATACACAGGATTCAGGGGAGATGGCCCTTAAAACGGAACTATTTCATACTGACAGATTTAGGGAGAGGGACAGTCATTATCTCAATTGTGTTCCCTTTGCTGACCTCACCCAGCTCCAAAGGACAGTTCCAATGGTCACACAGATGGCCCTGGTTAAATTCTGTGGGTCACACAACAAAAAGATCATAAACGTGAGAAAGGAATGGTTATAATAAAGGGGAAATTGACAACAGAAGGAGACGAAGTGGAGGAGAGTGTGATCATAATGCGTTATATACTTGTGGGATTATATACTTATGAGATTGGGAAAGAACTAGCTCCATCAAAATATTCTAAACTTAACACTAATAAACAACCTAAGCAGAAAATAGGCAGATATTGGAACAGACACTAAATCAGTCAGGATTCGTAGATAACAAATAAGTACACAAAACGGTAGGTAACATAGTTCACCTTTACAGAAGTATAAATTGTGTTTAAAGTTGTATTACAAGAGCATATATTAATTACATATGTAATGGATTCTATTAGGTCATTTTCACCCCACCGATACTCTTTCTTGTTCCTTATACTCCTACTAATCTCCTTCCTCTTCCCAGGTAACATCCTTCTACTTTCAAATCACTATTACTGTACACATATTAGGATGCCTATGAGAAAATACACTAGTAACATAGAGGAGAGTATTTGAAATAAATGGATCACTCACATACTGCTAATACATGTGTCCCATCAATAGCTACTCTGCCAATCAAATTACGAGTTGTTTTTTATTTTCATATACTGAACATATGACCTACTGGGTATCATTCATTAAATATGTATAATATTCAAGGCATGTTTTTATACTAAAATATGTATGATAATATTTATAACAGCTTTATTTTACAACAATATGCAAATGGAAAATCCCATGTGTCTCTGAACATGGGAAAGAGTAAATAGTGAAATATTATTATTCAACAATCAAAAGGAGCCAAATGGAGACTGGAGTGACAGCTCAACCATTAAGAACATGTATTGCTCTTTAAAAGGAGTTGAATTCAGTTGCCAACATAGGCACCAAGTTTGTACATGGTATATTTATTTACATGCAAACCGAACGCTCATACACATACAAATGCAAATAAATGAATAAAAAGAAAGTAATATTGTTTTGCAGATCCACTATAAGAAATTTGAAAAGTCTTGGGATGAATATAAAACAAAAGATATGGAAAGATTATGTGACGTGCATGGTTGATTTTATAGAACATTCTAAAAATGAGTAAATTATAACAGCAAGTAACAGGCAAATGGTTGCTAGTGAATGTGTGATAGAGGTTCAGCGTGAGAAGAGATGAAATTGTTCTGCATTCTGATGACCATGTTGCCTATAAAATTGAATTCTAAAATAAAATTTACAGTGCTCTACAGTACAGGGAAATAGGAATGCGTTTCAAAACTGGAAAAAATAAACAATAATGATAGTCTATTTTCTAGCTTTGGAGCAGTTTTGATTGGCACACTGTGGCCTTATATGTCATTATCATTGGAACAAGTTGGATACAAGTGATAGGCAGCATTCACTTCCATGACACCTTCTCAATATGGAAAAATTTCAATGAATACAAAATTAAAATAAATTAATGATAATAATTCCAGTGAAGAGAAAAAAACCTATTGGGGAGATACATAAAATAAGATAAAGAAAGGCAGGGAATTTATGACTGATAAGTACTAGAGAAAATAGTAGATTAAGATTAGTAGGTCAGCCGGGCGGTGGTGGCGCACGCCTTTAATCCCAGCACTCGGGAGGCAGAGGCAGATGGATCTCTGTGAGTTCGATACCAGCCTGGTCTACAGAGCTAGTTCCAGGACAGGCTCCAAAACCACAGAGAAACCCTGTCTCGAAAAACAAAAACAAAACAAAACAAGATTAGTAGGTCACGGCCAAGGAAAACTGATCTGAGGAAGAGAGCTGAGGGTCAAGGGCATACTAAGGGAAAAACAGAAATTTCTTGGCTCATGAGGCAAGACGTCCAGACAGAGGTCAATGTTTCTACAATTGTCCAATCACTGGGACTAAAGTTAAAGTCAGGACCAAGTCCAGATGAAAGAGATTCCACATGGGAAATGGAGTGAAATGGAGAACTGAGTAGGAACATGCTCCACTCTCTGAATCAGATGGTTTATTCAGAAACTCTGCCAACATATGCAATACTTTTTAGTCTTCTTATATTTTATCATTTATTTGGTTACTTAGTTATAAAGAGTGGTGTTTCTTTATCCATGTGAAACTGGATTTACAGATGTTTCTCTGTCTGTTCCCATCGAGATTTCCTCAGAGGAATGCCCTTGGGTGTCTTTGGTAGATTTGTCCCATAGGTATCCTTGCTAAAGTTTCATCCAACTCAAACCTCAGGAGAGTTCAGGGCCATTCCAATGTCAGCACAAGTAGAACTTTAACCCCTAAATCCTCTACCCTGGTTAAAAATGTTGAGGCATCTAAAGGCCATTGGTGAAGGGTGTGGCTGAACTCTTCTGCCACCTTGTGACTGATTCCATTTTTCCCTCCTAGTCAGATGTGTATTTCTATGGACCAATCTCATGACAAAACTAGCAAATGTGAGGACAAAAAGACTCAATCACGTACTTAGTCATACAAAAGAGAATAAATAGTGAGGAACAAGAGGGAACAAAGCCAGGTGGGCATCATAATGGGATCTAGGAGGTAAAAGGGGAATGTTTGTCTCATAATTCCTACTCCTGAATGCACTTTCACATTGGCATCTTCTCCATGACAAATCTCCAGGCTCTATTGGTACCAGCATTCCATTCCATGTGTCCACAGAGATGGTCTACTAATGGAAAATTTACCAATTTTCTATAGTCTAGTTTCTTCTCCCTTCTCCAAAAGAATCCTTCAGCCTACACACTTGTTAAGCTCACTACTGTCTTCCTTTATGAGGGAAACTAGGTGATATCAAAGGTCCCTTTAAGACTTTGACCTTGCACTCTTCAAGGTAGTTGTCTAGCCTAGCCTCTGTACTTTCACCAATCTTTAAGTCTACATACAGCACTCCCTTTTCAAAAACCCAATCACCTATCAGGTAGAAGTCATCTCCAGCTCATACTGGTGCATTCTAAATCACTTCCACTCTTTTGGTAGACTCCTGATGCAGCGAAACCGCTCTGTGACACACATTTCTCAAGGGTAAACTGTGTAATGATTCACAGCTTAGACAAGTAGTTCCCTGTTCGATTGGGGCTTTTGGTAAAGCTATCCAGCATGTTGTTTTATGTTAAAATGATTGCAGAACTATCCCTTGAAGTCATATACTGACATTTCAATTCCTTCTTCTTGAAATAGTTCCAGTACAAAGCATACTTTCAGTAATTTTAATGTAAATCGTATAATTTTCAAAGAATTTCAGAGTCAAGTACGGTCATTTGTAAACGTGTCTCCAACTCTGTTACACAATGATGGACGCCTTGGCCTTTGGGGAATTTATTGGCTAAAAGAGGTTGGAAAAGAATTTCCACTTGTACGTTGAAGCAAAGTATCCAAACTCAACATGAAACATATACAGAGAGATTATAAGACATATCAGAGAAATGCAAACATAGAAGAGCCTATGTTAATTAAATTATCTTTAATTAAAGTTTATGAATGGAGACATCTTCTTAAAAGGACAGGCCAACTGCTGATTTGATCTCTGGGGATTACACAGAACCCAAAGAGCGTTGTCTCATAGATGGATATGAAGAGAAACCAGACAAGTGGTTGATATTTATTGATTGCATAATGCCCTGTTTGACAAGCCATAATTCTAAGAAGTCTCAAAAAGGTAAAACTTCACCCACCAAATCTCTCATTCAAAGCATTTCCTAACTGATGACATGGAATGACACACTGATAGCTAGGAGCTAGGAAGACATGTGGTCTCTTCCTTGAGAGCAAAACAATGGCTGGAGAAAACTAGCAAAGGACAGGTGAAGTGAGCAGACACCCTGTAGCGCACAGACACCTCCTGATTGCAAGACAGCCCCCTGCAGAGATTATGAGATGAAAAAGAGGACAGGCACGGTTTTCCCTAAGGTACACAAAGGCTTCATTGAGTGTACAGCCTCAGCCTGACAAATGCTGGAAACAGGCAATAAACGGGAGAGCCATCACCTGAGGGTGGAAGAGCCAGAAGCAGGTAGGGAGTAAAGAGAAAACAAAATGAATCAAATACTCCTTTATTTTAAAAAATACATAAATATAAAATTAAAACTCCTCTATTGATGAAAAAGATGGGAAATTGCCTTTGTAAAGAAAGAAAGAAGTAGGCAGTAAGAAAGAATCTTCATATTCATAATGTAAGCACAAGTGTCTAAGACACAAAAACATTTAACCCCTTCCTGGTCTTATATTTGAAGTTCCGTTTTAAAATGTATCTTTTTCTACGTGGAAAATACATTGAGCCCTCACAGTGAAGTTGAATCTAAGCACAATTGTAAGACAGCCCAGATATCACTCAACCTTTTTAGATCAAAGATCACATTTTGGTGGTCTGACAGAAGAAGAAAAAATAGCTTCCCCTGAGAGAAAATAGGATGTCTTCTAGTCTATTATTATTTATGCTCACTGTCTCCCAAACAATACAAAAGTAAGAAACAGGAGATGTTAGAGTGTGTGATACATAGATCAGTATAGTAATCTCGATTACAAGGGGATTTAGGCACAAACTAGATACTGACAAAGAAGAATTTAAAATAACTGCAATCAATGTGTGTCAATCAATTGCAACAAAGCAAATGGTACACATGAATTAATGAGAAATTTCAGATACAATAACTACAAAAAAGACAAGTGGAAACAATGTAGTGGGAAAATACAATAATAAGGTGAATGATAAATTCAATGGACTTAAGTGCAAACTGGATGCAGCAACAGAACAAAGGGTCCATGAATATGAAGGCAGGTCAGTGAAAACCATACATACTGAAGTGTCGAAAAATAAAGGGAGGTGAACATGCATATAATAATACTCATTAGTGAGTATGAAAACACATATTTGATGTAGGAGAAAGACTATGAGAGAATTATTTAAAGAGATAGTAACTAAGAATTTTGCTAAAATGTTAAAATACATTAACCTTTTCACCAAATGAGAATAGTAAATCCCAATAAGGATATATAAATGATTATTATTATTGAACTACAAATAAGCAAATATTAAAAAACTTAAATGTTACAAGGAAGAAGAGGTTATATATCATGGAACTTCTGTAAGTATTATCTTATTTCTGGGTGTCAAACAAAGAATGCCTTTTCTACATATTAATTTATTTCCAAGATGATACATGAAAATACAAAATGTTTACATAGTATAGAGCAACTTGTGATGACTCCACATGCATAATTGGATGATGCATATCTGGTTCCTAGAGTAAGTATCTCTTCATTGTGGTGGAAACACTCACAGTCCATATGTTACATGGTGTAGTTACACAGTGAAAACAGCTATCTGCTGTCACTCTGTAGTGGGAGGCACTCCAAAACATACTTCTTCTGACTTGATCTTCATCTCCTGAGATCTTTTTAGCATGTTCAGAAGGAAAATGCATGACAATGAGAAAACAAAGGGCCGGGCTGTGGTGGCGCACGCCTTTAATCCCAGCACTTGGGAGGCAGAGGCAGGCGGATCTCTGTGAGTTCGAGACCAGCCTGGTCTACAAGAGCTAGTTCCAGGACAGGCTCCAAAACCACAGAGAAACCCTGTCTCGAAAAACCAAAAAAAAAAAAAAAAAAAAAAAAAAAAAAAAAAAAAAAAAAAAAAAAAGAAAACAAAGGATACGAGAAGTTTAACTGGAATTACATTGTTGTTAATATCTTCTTCGTGAACTTTGCCATACACAGGATTGAATTAAAGAGGAATGTTGCAAGCCAGGAGTGGCAGTGGACTCAGGTGCAATTATGAGAGACTGAGTGAGTCATGATTGCAGGTAGCATTGATACAGAAAGACACCAAACAAAGAAAAAAAAGAGTGGTGTATTAGTCCAACCGTTATAAAAAGAAAGACAATGTAAGAGTTAATATAGAAAGGATAATTAGTCTGCAAACTTTATTAATTCCAACTGGGAAATCTCAACATGGCATATAGAAATAAATAAATCATTGAATTTATTCCTGATAGTGGCAACACTAAATGTTAATAAATAAATAGTCCATAAAAAAGCATAACTCAGTAGGATAGATTTTTTTAGCTTTAAAACATTTGTGTTATTTTATTTTTTTTTTTTTGATTTTTTTTAAATTTATTTATTTATTAAGGATTTCTGCCTCCTCCCCGCCACTGCCTCCCATTTCCCTCCCCCTCCCCCATCAAGTCCCCCTCCCTTATTAGCTCGAAGAGCAATCAGGGTTCCCTGACCTGTGGGAAGCCCAAGGGCCGCCCACCTCTATCCAGGTCTAGTAAGGTGAGCATTCAAACTGCCTAGTCTCCCCCAAAGCCAGTACGTGCAGTAGGGTCAAAAACCCACTGCCACTGTTCTTGAGTTCTCAGTATTCGTCATTGTCCACTATATTCAGCTAGTCCGGATTTATCCCATGCTTTTTCAGACCCAGGCCAGCTGGCCTTGGTGAGATCCCGATACAAATGGATGGAAATAGAAAACACTATCCTGAGTGAGGTAAGCCAGACCCAAAAAGAAGAACATGGGATGAACTCACTCATATTTGGTTTCTAGCCATAAATAAAGGACATTGAACTTATAATTCGCGATCCTAGAGAAGCTAAATAAGAAGGTGAATCCAAAGACAAACATATAGGCATCCTCCTGAATATTAACCTTCATCAGGCGATGAAAGGAGACAGAGACCCACATTTGGGCACCGGACAGAAACCTCAAGGTCCAAATCAGGAGCAGAAGGAGAGGGAGCACGAGTAAGGAACTCAGGACCACGAGGGGTGCTCCCACACACTGAGACATAGTAGGATAGATTTTTAAAACTTACAGCCTGACTATGTTGGTTAAATCTTTGAATGAATTTACCTGGATCATAGGGTGTCTAAATATCCAGCCAGTCATACTCAGAGTGTTTCAGTGAGAATGTTTTCCATGAAATTCAGGTATAATTTAGCAGAATGAATAAATCATTCATGTGGGTCGTATTCAGGCAGGTGAAGGCCTGAATAGACATAAAGACTGACCCTTTCTGTTTCTGAAGAGAGGACGTCTCCTGCTTAATGGACTTCTTAGTGGGGCACCAATGCTTTTTGCTACTTTGAATTCAGCCTGAAGGTTAGTTCTTAGGGTGTCCTGGACATGCCTAATTCTAACTACATTGGCAATTCCTGCATTGGAATCTTCAGACCCATGCTGGCCACAAAACCACTGACTGTCTTGGCCCTAAGCATGCTGTTGCTCAACAAACAAATTACAACTACAGTGAGCAATTTATTCTCTGTCGGTGTGTCTCTCTGTCTCTTTCTGTATCTCTGTGTGTCTCTTTCTGTCTCTCTGTCTGTCTCTCTTTTTCTATCTCCCTCCTTCCATAGAAAACACGTATAGAAAATACTCTGCTAGTTGTGGGATTATATCCGGATAACCCCTGCACAGAGGAAACTGTCATGGCTTGAAAATTACCAGTAATATTGGCAGCATATTGAACACAATAGCCTACTTTAATGTTTTCAGAGCACTTACCATAGCCTATATTTAAGCATTATCATCTGACACAAAACCCATTTATAAGAGTGTTGATTATCTAATGTGCATATCCTGGTGTGTTTGCTTTTTCATAAGCATAACAGAAAGCAAAATCACACAACACAATACCCAAAAATGTGGCATTCAGAACACTGTATTGGGTATCTGTTGCTTCCCTTCCCTTATGACTATGTGGCTGACTCACAGCTTACTGCATCGCCCAGCCCTTAAAGAAGAATATCACATGCCCTGCAAAAGTACAGTAAAAAGTCATGCAGTGGTAGTGTACAGCTCACTAATCCCAGCACTCAGGAGACAGAGGCAGGCAGACTTCTGAGAGTTTGAGGCCAGCCTGGTCTACAGAGTGACTTCCAGGACAGCCAGGCTGACACAGAAACCTGGTCTCACAAAAAATAAATAAATAAATAAATAAATAAATAAATAAATAAATAAATAAATAAATAAACAAAAAGATCATTGAAAGATCACATTTCAAAAGTCAAAGCATCATTTTCATATGAGGTTTGCAATATTTTCAAATTTTTAAAGATGAAAATTTGTGAACTAAAGAATCATTAATCCAGGGACCACATCGACATACTTTTAAGGGTTCAGATGAGAGTCAAGGAACTGTATATAACTTTGACAGAGAAATAGAAAAAAAATGGTCTCAGATAGATATTGAAGATGGCAAACTCCTGGCTTCCTCACCCTCCGGACCTGAGAATCTAACAGGCTTTTTATCCCACCAGAATTGCTGCTCTTCTGACTGACTAGTCCAGACTACTCAGATGTGATCCAGGCCAGTCCTGAATATGTTTACTTGAAGGGGTTGGCTTATCCATTCTTCTTTCTTTGTCAAAGTTGAACAACCCTGAAATAGGGAAGGAGATCTGCTCTGTACCACCATAAATGAATGTTTTAATGAAGGCAGGAACTCCTGTGCTCCTGTGTTGCTTTGTTTAACTTGAACAACACAAAATCAGAAGCATGGGCTCTATCCCAGGCCACCAAAACCAGTTAAAATCTCAGACCTCTAGGGAAAAGTGGATTTCAGAATGTTCTCTATTCTGCAGGGAGTGCTTTGTGCCTTGCTCTTTGTCTGTCTCTGGGAGTGTGTTTTTTCACTTTAATGAAGTTTGTTAACCATTGCTGCCTGCTGTGTCTGAGATTTTCCTGCCTTTTAATTCTTTAATTGACAGAGGAAAGAAACCCAGTCAGACCTCTAGGCAGTAAAACAGTGAGCAAAAGAGGTAAATAAACAAAGTATACAATGACCAAGTTCCAAAAAGCCAGGGTGGGCTTTTTAGTGTCAAGCAAAGAAGCCTTCAAACCATAAACACTAACAGATCTAAGAGGGCATTTCATAACAATTAAGGGGTCAAATAGAAAGACATAAACACATGCAATGTTGACAACATACCAAACGAGTAAATGGCATATTAAGTTCAATAGTCAAACTAAGTTGGAGAAATAAACAAATTTATACACATATAAGATTTTACACTTCTCAAAATAAGTGAGCGAGCAACCAGAATCAGAAACAGTGTGAAACTAAGGCAAGAACAATTTGCTCAGATCATGTTTAGTACTTTCTTCCAGCTTGGGAGTGCATCTGAGACAGCCTTGCTATGTAGGTTAGGCTGGCCTAAAACTATTATTTCAAAGTAAATTCAGTGTGGAGAATTCATACATTTATTTGAATAAATATGGCTATATTGCACATATTATCTGAGTACACTAGGGTTAAATTAAAAATAATTATAATTAAAATTGGTTTAAAATTTTGAAGCGTTTAGAAATTAATAAAATTTGAAATAGCTCATGACTGAAAGAAGTGACATAGGAAATTATGAAATAGTTTTGAGTTAATTAAAAAATGTTGATTTTTTTTGATTTTCGAGACAGGGTTTCTCTGTAGCTTTGGAGCCTGTCCTGGAACTAGCTCTTGTAGACCAGGCTGGCCTCACACTCACAGAGATCCACCTGCCTCTGCCTCCCGAGTGCTGGGAATAAAGATCTATGCCACCACCACCCAGCCATTTAAAAATGTTGAACGTTTTTTTGGGTCTGGCTTACCTCACTCAGGATAGTGTTTTCTATTTCCATCCATTTGTATGCAAAATTCAAGAAGTCCTTGTTTTTTACTGCTGAATAATACTCTAATATGTATATATTCCATACTTTCTTCATCCATTCTTCCATTGAAGGGCATCTAGGTTGTTTCCAGGTTCTGGCTATTACAAACAATGCTGCTATGAACATAGTTGAGCATATACTTTTGTTGTATAATAGGGCCTTTCTTGGGTATATTCCCAAGAGTGGTATTGCTGGGTCCAGGGGTAGGTTGATCCCAAATTTCCTGAGAAACTGCCACACTGCTTTCCAGAGTGATTGCACAAGTTTGCATTCCCACCAGCAATGGGTGAGTGTACCCCTTTCTCCACAACCGTGAGGTAAGCCAGACCCAAAAAGAGGAACATGGGATGTACTCACTCATATTTGGTTTCTAGCCATGAATAAAGGACATTGAACTTATAATTCGTGATCCTAGAGAAGCTAAATAAGAAGGTGAATCCAAAGACAAACATATAGGCATCCTCCTGAATATTAACCTTCATCAGGCGATGAAAGGAGACAGAGACCCACATTGGAGCACCGGACAGAAACCTCAAGGTCCAAATCAGGAGCAGAAGGAGAGGGAGCACGAGCAAAGAACTCAGGACCGCGAGGGGTGCTCCCACACACTGAGACATAGGGGATGTTCTATCGGGATCTCACCAAGGCCAGCTGGCTTGGGTCCGAAAAAGCATGGGATAAATCCGGACTAGCTGAACACAGCGGACAATGAGGAATACTGAGAACTCAAGAACAATGGCAGTGGGTTTTTGACCCTACTGCACGTACTGGCTTTGGGGGAGACTAGGCAGTTTGAATGTTCACCTTACTAGACCTGGATAGAGGTGGGCGGCCCTTGGGCTTCCCACAGGTCAGGGAACCCTGATTACTCTTCGAGCTGATAAGGGAGGGGGACTTCATGGGGGAGGGGGAGGGAAATGGGAGGCGGTGGTGGGGAGGAGGCAGAAATCCTTAATAAATAAATAAAATAAAATAAATAAATAAAATAAAATGATACCTCCAAAAAAAATGTTGAACGTTTTAAAATGTTAGCATAATGAGGATTAATTTAAAAAGTATGTGGCTTTCAATACCTATATTATAAAACAGTAAATATTTAAAAATCAATGATCTATGCATACACACTTAAGAATACAGAAAGAGAGCCAGGCATGGTCACAGATTCTTTTTCTAATGCCAACACTCAGTAGACAGAGGCAACTCTGTGAGTTCCAGACCAACCTGGTGTACATAGTGAGTTCTGTGCCCGTCTTTCCTTTTATTGTTGTTCTTTACATTGTATAACTTTGCAGTGGTGGTGCGCACCTTTAATCCTAGCCTTCTGGAGGCGAAGGCAGGTGGTTCTCCATGAGTTGAAACCAGCATGGTCTACAGAGTGACTTTCACAACAGTCAGGTCTACATAATGAAACCCTGTCTCCAAACACCAAGAAAAAAAGAAGAATTGAGAGAGAGAGAGAGAGAGAGAGAGAGATTAGTTCATTAACTGAATGACAAAATCTTTGTTGAGATTGCTTTATGCGTGCCCTAGGACATAGAATTTTAAATAAAAAGATGCTGATGGCAAGCGGGGAGGTCCCACTGCATATCAAGAATGAGATATCACATTGATTAAAAGACTTCAAACAAATTGGTGACCTGAGTTCAATCCCCAGAACACTTGTGAATGTGGAAGGAGGGAACTGACTCATGGGAGTTGTTGACCCTCCATATGTACGCCTGGCAGCCCAAATACAACCACACACAATACAAAAGCAATGATAAATTTAAAGATTAATAATAAAAAAACAATGCAAACTAAAACTGAAGACTAATCTAGAGATGTTGAAAGAATCACACAGGGAGATTATTTTCCCTTCCTTAAAGGGAAACTGTTAAATTTAAGCTGCTTACTAATTAAGAGATTAACTGCCAATAAAGAGTTATTTAGAATATTTACAACTTTAACTGATAAACTTGACAATTTAGATGAAATTCATTTTTAAAAGAACTAAAATAAACATTTAAAAGGCACCAAGTGTGGCGATCATGCATTTAATCTTAGTCAGGTTTCCTTTGTGAGTTGGAGGCCAGCCTTGATGGAGGAGGGTCATCTCTCTATCTGTTACTTTCATTGGTTAATTAATAAAGAAACTGCTTGGCCTGATAAGTCAGAACATAGGTGGGTGGAGTAGACAGAACAGAATGCTGGGAAGAAGGCAGTGAAACAGATGCTATAGCTCTCCTCTCCAAGATGGATGCAGGTTAAGATCCTTCCCAGTAAGCCACCACCTCGTGATGTTACACAGATTATTAGAAATGAGTTAATCAAGATGTAAAAATTAGCCAATAAGAGACTAGAACTAATGGGCCAGACAGTGTTTAAAAAAATACAATTTGTGTGTTGTTATTTCGGGTGTAAAGCTAGCCGTGCAGGAGCTGGGACTGGAACGCAGACCACCGCTCCTCACTACACAGCCTGATCTATATAATGAGTTTCAGGATAGCCAGAGCTATTTAGAGAGACCTTGTCAGAATAATAAAAAAAGGCAAATCTTTCCAAAATTTAACTGAGGAAATAAAGAATATGAAATTTTGCTGGAATCGATGAAAGAATAAAACCTAGTTAGAAAGTAAGCAGCAGCATGAAACGTTCAAAGAAGAGATATAGATTGTATTTAAATACAGAAACACCATCATCATTTGACACTAGAAAAATCACCAGGCAAAAACATATTTTTAAAATATTTGTGCCTAAGACATGCAATAAACTATTTAAAAATAAGCAAAATATAGTAGAAAAACTTTAAAATGACCTAAAGAATTGACATATATCTTACAAAATAATGTGTGTTATAGTTTGTGTGCACATGTGCATTTGCAAGTGAGCATAGGTGTGTTCTTGCTTAGGAACTTTCACATACATACACCCCACACACTGTAGAAAAACAGATCAGTTATAAAGAATTTAAACAGGGAGACAACAGAGGATCTTAGGGCATTATTCTCTCAATAAAAGTATATTAAAAGGTCTTTATAGCATTTACATTGTATGAGATATAAGCCTTCCAGAGACGATTCACAGCTGGGCAGTGTTGTTGCACCTCTTTAATTCCAGCACTCGGAGGCAGAAGCAGGTAAGTCTCTGAGAGTTCAAAAACCAACCTAGTCTACAGAGTGAGTTCTATGACAGCCAAGACAACACAGAGAAACCATATCTTGAAAAACAAAAAACAAAAAAAAATGAAGTAAAAGAAAGAGGGGGGGAACCCCATCATACAGAATATTGCATATTTTATAAGGATGCACTCTCTACACAATCACACAATGAATGACTGTAAGAACACTTGTAGTTTCATATCTACTAAAGTGGTTTTGGCCACTGGTCTCCCAAAACACTAGACTTTGTGGGAAAGAGGCAGGCACGGAAAGAGAAACATCACGCCTTCTATCACTATGTAGCAATGTCCATATGATATTAAACTTTTGTCACAATCTATAGCACACACAATACCAAGACTTAAACCCAGCATGTGAACTACGGAATTTGGGTTAAAAGTATGTTTTGATGCAAGTTCATTGATGGTAACAGGTAAATTACTTTGGTGGAAGATGTTGACAATGAGAGAGGTTGCATGTTCTTCTGATGTTACCTTTAGATAGGTTCTTGAGCCAATCCCTTATGGACAATAAATGAGAACATGTCACATTCTTTAAAAGGCACAATGTAGAGGCAGTAAAAAAAAAGTTAGAATTTACCAGTGATTCTGAGGGAGGGAGCAGAAGCTTATAAGACCATAAAATATTCTGTATATTAATGTGCATGCATTCATCACTTATTAATGGTGATATATCTGACAGCTACATCATCATTGTATGGTTACAAGTGTTCTTACCCAGACTTGCACAGTACAGCATACTCCTAAGTAATATCAGATAATGTCACTACTGAAGGCTTGGTTAGAGTGGTAGACATATACAAGTATGAGTTTACCAAGAAACATAGAACTACCATATGAGTTAGCCATTTCACTCTTAGAGATATACCTGCAATGAAAAGAAATCAATATGTTTAGTAGCTCACATTCGTAATTCCAAAATTCAAGAGATTGAAACAGGAGAATTATCAGAATAGACTAACCAGAGCTTCATCATGCATTCCAGCTCTGCCCGGCTCCCGATGGATTAAATATCTAGATATACAACAACAACAACAAAGAAAAGAAATACATGCGTCCCCTGTTTATTATCACATTGTTTATAGTGGTCAACATATGGAATTAATGATGTGTCCTTCAGAAAATTGAATAGACTCAAAAAACCATGATATATCCACAAAGTAGGATTCAGCCAGAAAAAAAAGGAAAAAAGATGTCATTTGCTGCACCGTGGATGGAACTGGAGGGCATTGTAGGAAATAAAAGCCTGAGCACAAAAGGAAGAGCACTTGTTCTCAACCCTTAATAGAGGTTTAAAATTTGATGTAATAGGCAGAAAGAGTAGGATAATAACCGCTGGGATCACGGTGAAGACTGGGAGGGGAATAGAAGGGAGCAAGAGAGCTTTCATCAAAATACAGTTGGATAAGAATAATAAGCTTTATTATTCTGCAGTACTTTATAATGATGGTAATTTTCAATAATTTACTGTATTTTTATAGAAAATTAGGATGAGTTTATTGTATGGTTCTAAACATAAAGAAATAATCACTAGTTAAGAAGATAAGAAAAACCTGATTACTCTTATTTAGTAACTACAAAGTATATAGATGTAGCTAATCATCACACCGCATAAATATCTGTAATTTTTATGACAATTAACTTAACATGCCCATCAGTATCAATTTGACAAGAATGGCATATTCATACTTGCCAATCTTAATATAAAATCATACAAACACTATTTCACATTCACTGTGATACTGTCATCAAAATGATTAATCTTATGAAATTTTGCAACTTTGTGTCTGGAATCCCTTTATATTCTGACAGAGTATAAAATTCCCCAACCCAACTGTAGCGACTGCTTCAGACTCCTATAAACAAAAGCAGACCTTTGACCTCCCCATTCATTCCTAGTACTTTAGCTAAAATAAATTAAGGCATATATAACCGTGGACAAAGAAAGGAACTTACTAATAGCACCGGGTTATAACTATCTCAGATACTAATAGCCAATAGTTAAGAGAGTTGTGGAGTCGCGCATACAATTCCAACAATTTTCAATAGGAACAAAAGGTCCACATCTTAGAATAGTGCATCAAACAACAGAATCTAGATCAAAAGAGTATCTACATACAGGTGCTGTTTATGAACACAGAGAACTAGCTAAGCAAGCAGAACACAAATCAGTTGAGGAAATGTTTGCTTCTGAAGGAAGAAGAAACTAGCTATAGTGCATATGAGAATCCTCTTTAACAATAAAAAAAATACCCTCTGAATGTTAGATGCTGTATGACTAATTAAAACTATTTTAGATCTGTGCATTTCACTGTTTGCTAACTACGTAAAAATGTAAGTGGGCATTACTGGTTTTGTGGTGACAAAACTGCTGGCTGTGGCTACAAAAACACTAAAAGTATGAAAAATCTGCATTCTGCTATCTACTGCCAAATGTTAAGCAAAGAAATTAACATTCTGATCCTACACTATTTGTATACAAAATGAAACCAAATACTTAAGGATTTATTTTAAACAACAAATAGTATATATAAAGACATGAAGGTGATATGTTATCATGTAACAATCTTGCAATAAGCAATATTTTGCTATCTTAGTAAAGCCCCTATGATTTTCCTTTCAAACTATTTCTATGTCTGATATCTCCAGTGTTTTTTTTTATTTTATTTTCTTACAGTCTGTCTATCTGGAGAGCTTTCAAGAGTCTTCACAGGCTTTTTTTTTCTTTTTTCTTTTTTCGCTGATGCTCCAGGCAAATGTGAATACTTGCTTATTTGTGTCAATTTCCTATTTGTGACCAATGTGTTTTTTCACAGTGATTCTTTGTTGCACTAAAATCATACTCTTAATATCTGCATATATAAACAATAAGATCTTTCTTCACAGTTTTTATTTGTAGTTTTATATATAGCACACTTCTAGGCATCTAGTAAATTTTGACAAAGGATATTTCACAAAGAAATTATTTCAGAGTTTGTTAAAATCACAACTTACTTCCCCTCACTTTGGAGTCTCTATTAAAAAAAAAGCCCCTAAATTAGATACACAGAGAACCAGCTCTGGTGTTGAGATCTCTCAGCTTCCCTCCACAGCCCCTTACTGACCGCTCGATGTTAACCGCTCGATATTCCAAAGCAAAGCTCTCATCAGCTCTCAAATCGAATGCCGTGCCTATGATTCCAGGGCGAGTTTTCCATCTTCAATTTTTTTTAACTATTTCCTCACGTATTTTATATACTGATTTAAGTTCCTTAAAGGACATACAGATGTCAAAATTCCATGAATGTTTCATTTTCATTTCCATCAGGTTTCCTATGAGTTTTTCTCGTATTCTCAAGTCCTTATGTAGAGGAGGAATGCTTGGCTCAGAATCACGGAGAAGAAAAGGCTCCAGTCTCACAAAAGGCCAAGGGGGGACTCTGAAAACTGAAAGATTTCACAAAGAGAAAGGGCACTGGGAATTGTGCTACGGATGTCTCTCTAGTCTGGAGACACTTGAATTTCTAAATTTTTAAGATGGTCGGTTTTCATAAAGGAACCATGCGCTCCTCGGTATCTGGATATGATTTGAGATGGAGAAACTCTAATTGCTCAGCATACACAGATCTGTATTTTGAGGAAGTGCCCACTCTTACCAGCCCCTCTACAACATCGAAATACCAGCCCCTCTACTATCTCGAAATACTCAATTCTCAATTTTTTCTGTTGTTGACATATTTTACCGATGAGTGGCTAGTGTACAGTTTGTGACTTATTTATCATTTGCTTCCAATTATGCCTATATCTTTTTTCTTTGTCTCCCCGAATCATTCCTAATCATTTCTTTATGGCTGGTGTGTTGTCTGTTAACATAATTGGATGCTCTTTTCATAAAACAGGTTTGGTGGGAGTTGGTGTACTATGGCAGAACTATTCAGGGATGTCGAAGGCAGTGAGAATAACCATGCCCTACTGAAAATCATTTGCCATTTGGGATGACCTACACTTTGGCAAACTGAGAGCCAAATCTGTCACAATTCTAGCAAACAAATGGTTAGTGGGAGAACTTAATCTGATGTGTTTATTTATGTGAGTTAGCATATGAGGAAAAAGAACCAATTCTCACCAAACCACCCACGGTTAGAAACAGCCATGTGGCAGAGCAGAAATAGAGAGTAAGGGGTTTCTGTTTTATAGCTGATTCCTCTCAAAGGAATCTGACCACCTTTGTCTCAATTCCCGTAGGGATGGGGGCTACGAACCCGAGGTAAGGACTGAAATCCAGGACAGCAAGGCAGTGTTCATTCTACAGAAGGTTGTTTCTGTCTTGAACACATGTACGCAAATGGGATAGATAGTCAGGAATTGCTATTGTAACATGATTTCAGTGGCCAGACTTTCTCTGAATTAACGACTCCCAAATTCTTCTCTAATTATTTAAGAAAGAGTAGTCTTGGAGCACATTTCTTCTTTTGGGTCCCCAAATTAAAAACCTTACTAAGGGTATCTCAGAAGTGGGGTGCAGCGGTCATCACCCTCTTCTGCCCCCTTGTGGTTTCCTTTCCTCACATTGGACTCTTGCCCTAGGCAGCAAAGAGCCCCTTGTAAGAGAGCCATAATGTTAAGTGCCTTGTAAATATCCAGAAAATTCCTCAACGAAACTGAGATTGTGACTTAGTTTTCAGAAGAAAAACCCATCACGTGGGAATTTTGGTGTCTCCTGCTTTATCCATTAACATGACATATGTCCTACTGTTTAACTGACTTTTCAGAAAGCTTTTTTATTCTCTATTTTTCTGTATATATTTGGAAGTATCTGCTGGTCAGTTTTCTGTTTTATGGCTTGCTCCTTCTTTTTTGATTTTTAGAATGCCTTTCTCACTCTATTGTCTCATCTCACTCATTTCACAGGTGGATTCCCCCATATTAAAAATGCTGCCTCCATAAACTTCTATTACTTAACTTTCAAGATTCCTTTCCTTTCCTCTCTGACTGACTCGGTTTTTTTTTCCCTGCTTATCTATACGACGCTGTCAGTGTTATTCTTCTAGATGAGTTTAGATTTTTTTCTCTCTCTTAACATACTCTTTTGCAACTATGTTCACTCCTGTTGCTCTGTTTTTGATTTTTAAAAATGGACAAACTTGACCCCAAAATTCTCTGAATTCATACAGTTATAGAACCCAGGGTATCCCTGGTTGGCGGCTGCCCCATGTCTTGGAGAGTGTTTATCTGTCTCTCTTACTTTGTGCCTCCCACCCTCCATATCCCGGAGAGAATAAACCACTCCTGAAAATTCACACCTTTCCGAGACAGATACATGAATATACTCTCTGTTTTTCTAAACCTTCGTTAAATTGTAATAGCTGTCTGGTATTGCTCCCCAGTCCCTCTTACGTCAATGTGCTTCATTTCTGAGCTCAGACCACACCACCACCCCCACCTTTGGACATGTTCCATGTTGCTAGTGGTCTATCGCTACTTCATAATTCAGCACGGTCATTTTTCTGAAGTATAAATCTGACGTTGTTATTTGCCTATGTAAACTTTATGTTTAAAGAGGCTATACTAGCTGAATTGGGAAACTATAGAGCAAGAGACTCAATTCTGTGTCAGTTAGGATTTTGGTATACGCCCCTCTGCACAATCCACTTGTGGTGGTCGGGGGCGGGGAAGGGGCGGGATCGAACCCCCTCCCTCCTCCTTCTTACTGCGGAGAGCTGCAGAGCCAGTAGGCAGTCTCACTGCGAGCTGAGCTGTGAGCTGCTAACTGCGAGCTGCGCTGCGGAGTGAACCAGTCACTTGGCAGAGAGCTGCGGAGGAAGCCAGACAGCTCTCTGAGAGCTACGGAGAAAGCCAGACAGCTCTCCGAGAGCTGCGGTGCCAGCCAGGCAGCTCTCTAAGAGCTGCAGTGCCAGCCAGGCAGCTCTCTCTGAGAGCTGCGGTGCCAGCCAGGCAGCTCTCGCTGAGAGCTCTGGAGGGATCCAGGCAGTACTTGCTGAGGGCTGCCGGTGCCAGCCGGGCAGCCCTCGCTAAGTGCTACGGAGAAAACACGCAGCATTCTCCGGGAGCGGTGGAGCGAGCCAGTCAGGCTGGCTCGCTCCCTTTTCAGCTTTCAAGCTGGAGGGGGATCCTGGACAGCCACGTCGGCATGCTCAGCACTGGAAGAAGAAGCGCAGCGCTCGGAGACGAGCCGCCACCGGTCAAGGAAGGGACATGTCACAGCTAAGTACGAATCTGGGCGATTCCAGCCCACCGGACTCCCCTTTGCCTCCGGTCCAGGTCCATAGCCGCCCTACGGTTCTGATGCGGGCTCCGCCTGCTTCGTCCCGGGCTCCTCCAGTCCCTTGGGATCCACCTCCAGTGGACTTGCAGGCTCCCCTGGCTTCATGGCAAGCTCCTCAGCCTGCCTGGGAGGCTCCAGAGGGCCAGCTGCCTGCCCCAGTGGCTCAGCTGGCCCAGCCTCCTTCACTAGGGGCCCCAATGGTCCAGGCTCCCCCGCTGGGAGGGCCTATGACCCAGCCTCCAACTCCTGGAGTCTTGATGCTGCATCCTTCTGTCCCGGGGGGGCCTTTGGCTCATCCTACAACCCCAGGAACCCAAATGACACACCCTCAGCCTCCTCCTGGGACCCCGATGGCGCACCCTCTTCCTGGGACCCCAATGGCCCACCCTCCTCCTCCTCCTCCTGTGACCCCGATGGCCCACCCTCCACCTCCTGGGACATCTATGGGCCATCCTCTTGCACCTGGGAACCCGATGGTCCATCCTCTCACACCTGGGGCCCCAATGGTTCATCCTCCCCAACCTGGAACTTCAATACCGCACGCTGCAATTCCGGGGACCCAGCCACCAACTCCAGGAGTCCTGATGGCCCAGCAGCTGACACCGGGAGTCCTGATGGTCCAGCCGACTGCTCCAGGAGCTCCGATGGTCCAGCCTCCTCCGCAGGCTGCCTTGATGACCCAGCCTTCGTCTTCAATAACTCAGATGGCCAAGCCTCCAGGTCCTGGTGTCGTGATGATCCATCCTCCAGGTGCCAGAGCTCCGAACATTCAGACTCCAGTGTCAGGAGCACCGACTGCTCAGCCAGTATTGCCCCCAGGGCAACCTCTGGCTTCGTGGGCCCCACAGAGTCAGCCTTTGATCCTGCAAATCCAGTCTCAAGTCATGAGAAATCCTCAACAGGTTCCCCCTATTCCATCAACACCACAGGTGCAGCTTGCCACAGCCCCAGGCTGGCAAGCCACCACACCCAACTGGCAATTGACCCCCCAGGGTTGGCAGGGGACGCCCTTGGCCTGGCAGGCCACGCAGGTCACTTGGCAGACCCCAACCCTAGCCTGGCAGACCCCTCCTCTGCGCCAAGGGCCCTCACCCATTCGTTCTGGTCCCACACCCATTCGACCTGGACCACCACCTCCAGTACTCCGCCAGATGCCACCTGTGGTCCGTCAGGCCCCACCATTGACCCGCCAGACCACCGCTGCACCTATCAGACAACCTTTGCATGGCATATCAGGCCAGCCTCAGCTGTGGCAAGTCCTGCCACCCCCACCTCCACTGCGTCAGGCTCCACAGGCACGTCTCCTGGCTCCCAGGATGCCAGGGCCACAAACAGCACCTCAAGTTACTCAGATACATTTGGTGCCACAGACAGGCCCACAGGTGTCCCATCCAATGCTGTCAGCACCACTATCTATCCCAATTCCTGTGCCCCAGATTGCCTCTCAGTCAGCTTCCCGAGCTGTGCATTGCCCATCAATCATCTGGCAGGCCACCAGAGGCCAGCGCCAGGTGCCAGAGGAGCTCGAGGTGCCCCAGGAGCTCCAGATGCCAGAGGAGCTCGAGGTGCCACAGGAGGTCGAGGTGCCAGAGGAGCCCCAGGCGCCACAGGAGGTCGAGGTGCCAGAGGAGCTCCAGGAGTCAGAGGAGGTACCGGTGCCACAGGACGTCCCAGTGCCACGTGAGGTCCAGGTGCCACAGGAGCTCCCAGTGCCACAGGAGCTCCAGGTGCCACAGGAGGTCCCGGTGCCACAGCAGCTCCAGGTGCCACGGGAGCTCCCAGTACCACAGGAGCTCCCCGTGTCATTGGAGTTCCAGGAGGTACAGCAGGCCCAGGCAATGGGCTGGCAGGCACCCAAGGTACCCACTCACTTCTGGCAGCCTGTGTCTGCCCAGGAGGCCCAGGAGCAGGCCACTCCGCTCACCCGTGTGGAGCAGCAGCAGCCCTTTCAGGGAGTTCAACCCTCCCGCAAGGTCCTGCAAACTCGGCGAGCTGCCCACCAGGCCCAACCCGCAGGCATGCAGGCAGAACAGCCCTCAATCCAACAGCAGCCTTCTTGGCAAGGGCCAGCCCCCACCATGCAGGCACAGCGTGGAGCCTCCAGAGCACGGACAAATTTTCCCAGGGGCTCCTCTAGATCTCTCATGACTCCGTCAGGAGAACCTGGCCCCTCTTCTCTAGAACCTCGGGGCCCTCCCAGAGATCGTAGGGGCTCTTCAAGGGGCAGAAGGGGCCCTCCCAAAGATCGCATGATCATTGGTGCCACCTTCTGTGCTCCAAGGTCAGCATCAGCTTCCAGGGCATACCTGCCAACTGCCTGGGGAAATGTGCCTGCCACATCAGAGACCTTAACTGCCACCTCAAGGGTTCTTCCATCTACCTCTCATTTTCAGCCTGCCTCTTCTAATGGCTTCAGGGGTCCATCTGCCACCTCAGAGAGCCCAAAGTCACTGCCATTTGCTCTGCAGGACCCTTATGCCTGCGTAGAGGCCCTGCCTGCAGTTCCCTGGGTCCCATATGCTGATGTGAACAGTTCATCAGCATGTAAGGCAGTGCCCACCATCCTGATGGTGACAGCAGCTGCCCCCGAGGCAAGTGCCACCATCGCAGAGGCCTCCAAGTCTGCAGAGCCACCACGGCGCTCCGGCAAAGCCACCAGGAAGAAGAAGCATCTGGAACCCAAAGAGGACGACGGTGGCCAAAGGATGGCCTCACGTGACTGGCGGGGCCCCCGACCCTGTGAGAATCCCAGGCAGAATGACTGGGAGATGCAAAGAGCTATGCAGCTCCTGGGGGAACAGGAACCCCTCTACACTTCCCAGGGTCTGAATGGCTGGGGACGCCCCAATAACTCTAGAATTCCAAGGGGCTTCGATGGTCCCAGCACTTCACAGGACCAGCGATTCTGTGGTGGCTCAGGGGGGTCTCAGCCACGGATGGTCTCTGAGATGCCAAGTGTCTCTCGAGGATCTAGTGCTGTTCAGGAGGACCCTAATGGGGAGAGTCAGGCATTATCTCCCTTAGATGAGAGGGCAAATGCTCTGGTACAGTTTCTCTTGGTCAAGGACCAAGCCAGGGTGCCCGTCCAGCTCTCAGAGATGGTAAATGCTGTCATCAGGGAATATAAAGATGACAGCTTAGACATCATCAGTCGTGCCAATGCTAAGTTAGAGAGCGCCTATGGGTGTCAACTGAAGGAAATTGACACCAAAACCCACACTTACATCATCGTCAAGAAGACGGGGCACCTCCAGTGTAACATGCTGACGTCTTACTTAGACAGGCCAAAGTTCAACCTCTTGATGGTGGTCCTGAGCCTCATCTTTATGAAAGGCTACTGTATCAGGGAGAATCTGCTCTTTAGTTTTCTGTTCCAGTTAGGACTGGATGTCCACGCAACAAGTGGTCTCTTCAGAAGTACGAAGCAGCTCATCACCAGCGTGTTTGTGAGGCACAGGTACCTAGAGTACAGGCAAATCCCGTTCACTGAGCCTGCAGAATACGAGCTTCTCTGGGGTCCCCGGGCATTCCTCGAGGCGAATCAGATGCACATCTTCAGGTTTTTGGCCTCACTCTATGAAAACCAGGCCCAGACCTGGACAGGCCAGTACCTTCAGTCATTGGCAGAGTTAGAATACACAAACACAAATGAGGAGCCCAATGACAGCGATGATGATTCCCATGGCCCCACCAGCAGTGCCCACCCTCATTAATAGGTGTTGCCAAGATGAACTTATTCCTATGGGTACCAGGCCAAAGGCCACGGACAGTGGGTACCAGGCCAAAGGCGACAGACAATGGGTACCAGGCCAAAGGCGACGGACAACGGGGGAGTGGGAGAAGGGGGCAACGGATAATGGGTACCAGGCCAAAGGCAAAGGACAATAGGTGCCTGGCCAAAGGCGATGGACAATGGGTACCAGGCCAAAGGCAACGGACAACAGGGGAGTGGGAGAAGCGGGGAGGGGGGAGGGGGAGGGGGGACAGGGAAAAAGGGGGTACGTTGTGATTTCTGGTGTTTTTGCTGTCTTTGCTATTGTTCTGTCTGTAAATTTCAATTTTCAGCCCGCTTTTATATTTGCCAAAGCTTTGTACACTTTTGTAAAATGCTGATTTGAACTGGCTACTGTGCTATTTTGTATTTTGGCATCTGTGTTTTTAAATGAGATTGGTGTTTCCCTGTTTTGTGTTCTAAATGTTATTTTCTGGTGCCAGAGTTGTGCTACCCTTGTTAAGTGATTGGACAGTCTATCCTTCTTGTTCTGCTTATGTAAAATCATAATAGAGTGTTCTTTGGTCATTAATCAGTAGAATACTGTCTGGAGAAAAGTAAAGATCTGTCTACATAAATATACTTTTAGCAAAGCATGAATTGTTTGTCTTTATTCTAATTTTGAAGTAGGATGGTGGGACCCAAACTTTAACACACTCCGTGCACACACACAAACAACAAGAATACTATCAGTGATAGTAAAACCCATGGGTACTGACAGCTTCCCAGAAGAGTACTCCATTCAATTTAAAGTGATGTACTGATTGTGGTGGGTGGTGAAACCTGTGGTACCTGATATTTCCTTAAACTAAACATAAAACTGTATAAGTAGGACATGCTAAATTAAGAGGGGCTTGTATGCCCCCTTTGATTTAATTTTCACAATAAAATTTCAAATGAGACATCATGTCTAATTTATAGGTGAGGCTAAAAGATAAAAAAAAAAAAGGTTATCAAATTGCATATATAGTGGCCTGGTGGTAAAAGTATAATTCCAAGCAGAAAATCTCAAGAGTATTTGGAAAAGGGGGATTCTCTACCTAAGAACCATAAAAATCTAGGTTTATGAGCCAAAAAAAAAATGTGATCCTTGTCAGTCATATGGTCCATTGAAGATGTCTAATATCTCAAATGTGGAAAGCATCAGTGCCCTACTCTGGTACCAGAATGGAAGCATGCGCCCCTAAAGTAGTAGAATCCCGCCATGAGAGAAGAAAATTAGGGTTTAGGATTTAAGGAGTTTAAGGTTTTGCAGATTACAGGTGGCTATTACAAGGGGAGGGCCGGCAACTGCAGGACAGACACCTCGTGGAAAGGTTGAGTTCTTTGAAAAATTCTTAAGAGGAAAGGGTTAATCCTCGTTCACAGTGAGGAAAAGATGATAAGGTCTGAAGTGGCTTAATATCTGCAGCTAGCCTTTAGTTACAGGACCCCAAGGAGAGAAATCTGGCAGAGGGCTGAACACGGGCGTGGGGGGGGGGGAATGAATTCATGTCCATGTGAATGTAGTACACGTGAAAACAGTGCCCAAAGGTCACAGTTTTTCCACAGGGACAGAGAGCGGCCGCTTGCCACCTCTTGCCTGTATTAATCAAGAAATTCAACCCCATTTCTTCCCATCCTTCCAGAAAAAAAAAAAACGGTGGAAGCCGCAACGATAGAACTTCTCTGCCACCTACTGGCCCGTGAGCAGTTGCACATCTGCTTCTGAGGCCATCGGATCTCGGGCGAGGCGTTGCTTCAACTCCGGCACAAATTGCTTCATAACCTTCCCATAATTTTACCTCTGTCTGTGCCCAATCATTTCTCTTTTTCTTTTTCCATAAAAGGAGTAAGTCAAACAGCTCTCCATGTGCAACCCAAGTTTCATTCAAGGATTATTACCTTCGGTCCTGTTGCTCTGCCGCTTAGGACAAGTGGCAAAGTTATTCCGCTGTTGCGGAGCAACCTTTGTTGGGTAATTGGACCCAACTCCACCTTTGACCTTCCTGAATGCACACAGTTTCACCAAAGATCCATTGTGACGAAGTTTTACTGAAATTTGGAGAGTAAGAGAAGCCTGACCATCCAGTAGCTCTATCTTTATTACTTGGCAATATTAAAATTAAGCAGTGTTTTGGCTAGGAAGAGGTACACCATGATAATAAACTGGCATAAGGATTTAATGAAACTTGAGGTATGTCTGGTCATTTGTATGGTTTTCTAGATTTTGTTTGTCTCTGTGTGGGTACTAGATAAAATTTCCCACACGTTAAAATTTGGAAGCTAGCTAGCATCATCTGACTTTGAACCTACACCTTATATAGAGCTGGCTCCTACAGAGACTACAGTAGAAAAGTTCCTCACCAGCCGGGAAGTGGTGGCGCACGCCTTTAAATCTCAGCACTCGGGAGGCAGAGGCAGGCGGATCTCTGAGTTCGAGACCAGCCTGGTCTACAGAGCTAGTTCCAGGACAGGCTCCAAAGCCACAGAGAAACCCTGTCTCGAAAAAACCAAAAGAAAAAAGAAAAAAAAAGTTCCTCACCACATAATCGATATAAACGTTAACGGCTGGGAACCTGTGTTAGATAGTATGTGAGAAGTAACAAAGGACTTTTTCATTATATATGTAAAACTAAGTTATTCGAATATGCCAATGAAGAGTTTAACACCAAACACTGTGAAAGTAGTAAGCAGAAGCCAGAGTCAGGATGTGTGAAAACAAAGAGCAGAAAGTGGGAAGAAATTCAAAATACTAATGTAGGAGCATATTTTACGAAGCTTTTAGCTATGCAATGGAGGACAACAGAACCCTTCTGAGCAACTAAGTGGGAAACCTTTCCACGAAACATACAAACAAGGACTCCTGAGCTCTTGCCTCTCCCTCTAATTCAAAGAACGGAGTATCAGATCAGCATTGGTGTCAATTGATTAAACTGACATAGAATGAAATAGAGTCACATAGAAAAGCAGATTTGAATAAGGTTATGAAGGGAATTACTACAGTTTACCTTAAATCATTGTGATTGGCTGCATCATTAAGGGATTCCAATATGCAGATGGTTTATTTTTTTAAAAAATAATCAAAAGGGGATATGTCGTATAGAAACAATTTGGAGTAAAAGTGAAGACCTCACAAGGGGAGCTGATGGTGAATGGGGAAAACATCTAGTATTTTTTGACCCTCAAAAAGAAACAGGCAAGATGTTTTAGGAAGATGTTGCTGAAACACCATAGATATCTGAAGAAAACAAATTGCATTTTCACCTGTGCCCCAAGACATCCAATTTAGAAGACTAAAAACCAGAATTGCAGGTTGAAGAGTTAATGCTTAACTTTTTCAAAACCAGATCCTAGAATTCAATAACTGTCCAACGGCTGCGGTAGAAACCACTTTGTATTAAGTGCTGACTGTTAATAAAGAGGCATCACCAAAACAATTTTTCTCTTGGAATATGCTAGTTAAATCAACTCTAGTTCAAATGAAGTTTTCTGACCTTGAAAATGGATTGAAAGTTATGTTCAGGATATTAAGCTAGAAGAAAACAATGTCAGAATATTTATCTAAAATATGGTATCTTTTGCGGTCATTTTATTCTAAATCATTATACCTCAGAGCAATCTGAAAAGGGACCCGTTATTTGTCAAGATTATACGTCAACTGGCCATTTTAGCAAATGTGGATTTAAAAACAATAGCGCTGTGATGGAGGAAACTTTTGCTTTCTAGCTGGACTTAATTTGCCATCTGAGTTGGAGAAACAAAGCCTTGCCGCCTTCTTCCGGACCGTTATAAACCCCAAAGGGATACAGGATCACCCCTCGATTCTGTTCTATATTCTGCCGTCCATGCTAAAATTCTGGAACTAGTCCTCATCATAGAAAGGCTTTGGCTTCCAGTTAACAGCAGTGTTGCCACTTCGGATTGGCGGGCCCTTTTCTTAATCCCGGCACTCGCCACTTCGGAAGTCCTTTCTCTGTCATCTCTAACTTCATTACTGCCATCTGTCGATCTTAACGTAACAGCCGATACTCTCTAACCCACCATCAAACTCCATAAGGTTTCATCTGCCTTGAAGCATGAGATGGCTCCCGGTGTTCCTGAATAAGCCTAAGCGCCCCTCAACTAACTTTGTTTATGCCCTGCCTTACAGAGGAGCATAGCA